>OV049874.1:6615107-7148041 GCA_920104075.1 Melanargia galathea | reverse complement strand
CCAAAAAAGGGCCTCAAATATTAACTTCAACACCCTATATCTCTTAAAGTAATAAAGTTAGAGTAAAACTGCATGGAACCAAATTTGTAGAAAATTTTATACAAAAGCTTTCGTCAGAAGTAATTATAATGCTATTCGTAGAGATTTTCGAGATATGAGCAAAAAAAACGAAAAAGGAACCTAAAATACCCTAAACACCCAATATCTCCTAAAGTAATAAACTTAGAGTAAAAATGCAAGAGAACAAATTTGTGGCAAATTGTATATTAAAACTTTTGTCAGAAGTAATTATAATGCTATTTGTAGAGATTTTCGTGATATGAGAAAAAAAACAAAAAAAGGGACAAAATTAAAAATGGTGGCTTGTTACGCACCCCCCATATGGGGTTTTCGGATATATTCAAGAGGAAGGCCCAAAGAATACATTTGGCCAATTTTTAAAACTATAGGATGTTTTTCCTAGATTTACTAGGCTAAATGCACTGAGCGCGCAAAATGTTTATCACGCTGACTGAAGGTCTTTCCCCCACCTTCAGTGCAGCTGAAGATTTTCTTTAATATTTTAAAAGTGTGAAAACTCTGCTGCATAAATTTCATAAGGTATAAAATAACTTTTTTTTTCAAAATTTTAATGCACTTCAGGCGCGTAGCGGAAGTATAACCCACCCTCGGCGCTGCAGCTGAATATTGTTTCTGTATCAAAAATGATTGAAACAATGATTTAAGACTATTTTGGTGCGGGATAAAATCACTCGGAGCGCTTTGATTTTCAAGCACTTTCACATGCTCTCACTCTTAACTCCACCACTGGTGCGGCAGCTGAAGTTCGGAGCTGTGATGGGTTAGGTCTAAACTATTGTTGTTAAAATTTCCAGTCGGTATAAAATGACTTTTTCAATTGAACCTTGACCTCCCGTAGTATTAGGACACAGTATTCACCGCCATGTGTATAGGTAATATACCTACCTAAGTATTACTTACTAATGACAATACTTAGGTATATACAATACATATAGTCTGATTTTTAATTCAGTGGAATTCTGACAGTTGTCATTTAAAAATAGAATGAGTTATTTGTATGAAAAACTAAAAAAAACTAAAATACCTGAAGTATCTGTCAGGCATTTGTCATATTACTTCACGAGGCAATTAATTTTTATTTATATGTAACTTTTGAATTTATTATCTTTTTTGTGGGAACTGTTTTATCTCTGGTAACATTAAGAAACGTCAGAATTCCACGGAATTAAAAATCAGAGTATAGGTAAGTGTTACTTGAATAGCTAACCATATTGTCAAAAACTTTACGGGCTTTTCGTAAACAGACGAACGTGGTTGGCCTTAAATCGAATAAACGTCAAACGCGGTTAGTCCCGACGCGTTGCCGACCTCAACAGGAAAACAGAAAACATAAAATTTCACCCACTGTTTGTTTCGAGAAAAATAGATGCAACTTTCAGGGAAACTTTGGTTGATATCATTTTTATGATTTTATACCCACCGCGTTTTGATATGGTTTTGATATACTTCGATTGCTGTGTTTGAATTAACATTATACAAGTATAAATTAAAAATTTAAAAACCCCCGACATTTGCCATTTTGTGATTGCGGCCATCTTGGATTTGCAATAGTGCTATTCTACTAGTCAAGCCCTTTCATTTGATACCCATATTAAGGGAGTTGTGAAAAAATATGTAATCCGCCATTTTGTAGCGGCGGCCATCTTGGCCCGATTTTCATCAAACATAGCTAACAACACTCTCGACTAATTCACCTATCAAACAAAAAAAACCACTTTCCACCCGTTTGAGCGCCACAGGGGAACAGACAGACAGACAGACACACACACACACACACACACACACAGAGACACGTCAAACTTATAACACCCCGTCGTTTTTGCGTCGGGGGTTAATAAATTGATGCTATGTTCACCCACTGCCACTTACCACTTCAGTTTCGCGACTTGACGAGCTGTCGATAGCTCTTATACTTGGTTAGTTCGAAGAACCTATAGACGTTGTGGTTCCAAGGTATACCAGATATAGTAAGGTATACCAAGGTATACAAGGTATATAAGGTTCCAATATATAGGACCATATTGCATAAATAATACATAAAAAAATAAATCATCACAATATCACAATTAATATATTATAAATGCGAAAGTTTGTATGTGTGTATGTTTGTTCCTCTTCTCCGCCGCAACTGCTCTACCGATTTGGCTGAAATTTTCAATGGAGATAGCTTATGCCCTGACTTAACACAAAGGGTAATTGAAAAAATTCGCCCACACGTCATATTATTATGTATTTACAAATATTACCGAGTAAGTAAATCAATGCACGTAGTATTTATTGGAGTTTGTACTGGAAATCATAATTCCAATATGATGAATAGTAAATACGAAGAGAACCGTGAAAATTAAATTCTCCAATAAAACAGGGGTATGATCGGAATTAATGTACAATTGACTTTCATGCGAATGTGTTTTAATATCGTTAAGCTATACGCTCATTCCGTAACTCATTCGCAGTGAAAACTTGACCATGTATATTGTTCCATCATTCATCATGATTGACAAAATTGTCTGATGCATAGCCAATCGTCTTATGTATGATGTAGGTATGTATGCAATAGTATTTCATGTACCGAGCCAAATAAAAAATCGAAATGGGCTCATGATTACTCAACTACGCCACAACAAGGTTCCAAAGTTGTTTGTGGGAATGGGCGTTACGTTTCATAATAAAATTTAAGAAAGTTTAAGAAATATATTCTTGGTTGGAACGGCATTACGAATCAGTGGTAGATTAACTGGTGCACTTGTAAAAATTTATTTGAATAAATTTTTTTTATATTCTATTCTATCTACATAATATTAAGCTTTAAAATGATTTTTCCTACTTAAAAATTTCATATAAGTAATCTCTATGCACAGGTACGTGAATCCGTAGGGACGGGAATTAAGCACATACCTATACCGTATAGGTATGTGCTTAATTATTGAACGATTAGGTGTGCCGTATAGGCTATACGGCACACGTAATCGTTCAATAATCCAAGCGCCTGAGAATATGCCCTGAGGAAAGCTAGAACTCGCGGTCAAAGTGGCACTTTCGCACATAATAGCATTTATAGTTATGCTAATGAAGACAAGCTGAACCAACGCCGGCAGCGAGTTTATGTAAATCCGAGTAGTGTCGTTTACTCCGTTCCGTTCTGTGAGACCTTCACTGTGTATTTGAGTTTGTGAAACGACGATACCGGCTAAGATTTGTAAATACGAGGCCATTCCTTCCGCGCACTCAAAAACTGTGGAACCAACTCCCTTTGGAGGTGTTTCCACATAACTTTGACGTAGGGTTATTCAATGTGGCGAATCAACAAACTCCTTAAAAGCCGGCAACGCATTAGTGGTTCCTCTGGTGCTGCAAATTTCACTCACTTTCAATCACTTAACATCAGGCTCGTTTGCCCCCAATTAATATAAAAAATAATAATACTATTTATTAACCGACTTCAAGTTTCATTTTTAACCCCCGACGCAAAAACGACGGGGTGTTATAAGTTTGACGTGTCTGTGTGTGTGTGTGTGTGTGTGTGTGTGTGTCTGTCTGTTCCCCTGTGGCGCTCAAACGGGTGAACCGATTTGAATGCGGTTTTTTTTGTTCGAAAGGTGATTTAGTCGAGAGTGTTCTTAGCTATGTTTGATGAAAATTGGTCCAAGATGGCCGCCGCTACAAAATGGCGGATTACATATTTTTTCACAAATCCCTTAATATGGATATCAAATGAAAGGGCTTGACTAGTAGAATAGCACTATTGCAAATCCAAGATGGTTGCCGCCACAAAATGGCGAATGTCGGGGGTTTTTTAAATTTTCAATTTACACTTGTATTCGATAAGTAGTGATGGGACCGGGCTAACTTGGAAGGGATATAGCAATTTAAAACTCATACCTCTAGTCTAATCTGTTTGTACGCGCCCAATTCTCTATAATTTGGAAAACCTAAGAATCAAAATCCCGTAGGTTGAGTCGTTTATCTAGGAACCTCATTAGGTACTATCATAAGAAAATCTTATCTTGAACACAACGTAGACAGCGATAAAGAGACAAGATTTAATTTATTAAACTGCATAATATAATTTTCATTGACCATTTACGAACCGTTGCGCCATAAATGTTTTGAAATGCTTCCTGAATAGCTTAACACTCTAACCTACAATGTAAAATGGCCGTTAAGCTAGCTCGGAAATGACTCCTAAGTAACCCCTTTAGCATGAAAAGAGGATCCCTGTAAGGGCCTATTGACCTTTGGCAGGGCTTTGAAGCCCCTAACAAGTTAATTAAATTTCTGTTGCTTACATTACAAAAGAAAATTAGCCCTGGGTGCGCGCGGAACCGTATTAGAATTAATTAATATTAATAAATGAGTCGGAAAATCTCTGTTTATTCGGAGGCATTGACATAAAATACGATTTCTATCGTGGTTTTGATAACTGAAACGTTGACCGGACTTCGTCTACTTAGCTTATTAAAAGGTTGTAAGATATTATACGCACTGTCCAAATGATCGTTTATCCGGCATTCGGCTCGGTGCCTAAGACACTGGCGTTACTGCCTCTTTGTATTGACTTAATTAACAATGTGACTATCTAATTCATCGCACAAACATCGTTTTGACTTCCAAACGACTTATGGACTACTTCAAAGGCTTTCTCTCCCTTATGCTCCATTATATGGGATTTATATCCAAGTTGCAGCGTCATCCCTCTCTATTAAGAACAGCGGTCGCGATGTGAACGGAGCCAGTAAGCCCCAAATTAACACACGTGTTGACTTTTATGGACCCAAAGCTCCCGGAAAGCCGTTTTGCTTATCTGCAACCACCGACCACTTAATTCGGCTACTTTACCCCTAGGTTTTTCGCACATAAATCAGGCTTATGTGATGTTTTAACACACTTTGTTACTAGCAAAAAAGAATTATATATGTTGGTATGGATTAGGTACAGGTAGCTACATAAAAAGTAAATACCCTTATATGTACAATAATAAATAGGAATACTTTGATACCTGAAGTATTCTTGCCTAGGTTTAGAAGAAGGTTGAATAAAATAATTATGAAAAAGTTGTGCTCAGGAAGTACCTTCACACACGTTTTTTGCCCCCCGCTCTAAGAGTGGTTATAGATTTATGTATAGTTGTTACATTACGTCATATTTACGTAAATTATCACTTCTATTCGCTTAAATCTCTTTGTAGAAAATAAACACTTCCTTTGTATACAATTTACTTCTTTTATAACTTCTGAATAAAATGACTGTGACATAGATAGACCGAAAGGTATGGAGAAACTATAAGGGTTTCTCGACTTACTTATTACGGAACGTTTAAAAGTGAATTTACGGGGTTCGCCTAGAAACTGTGAAATTCACGAATGGTGTATTCGTGAATTTCACAGTTGTGTGTGGTCTCAAAAGTAAACATCATCATTACAGAAGCAGGATAAGGTTTAATATTAAAACTACTTAAATCAAACTATTATTAAAATATATTTATTTATCACCCGCACAAACTTAATTAATATCGAATCACAGATTAGTTTAACTGATATCTCTTTTCAAAATCTATTTTTAACCCCCGACGCAAAAACGACGGGGTGTTATAAGTTTGACGTGTCTGTGTGTGTGTGTGTGTGTGTGTGTGTGTGTGTGTGTGTGTGTGTGTGTGTGTGTGTGTGTGTGTCTGTCTGTTCCCCTGTGGCGCTCAAACGGGTGGACCGATTTGAATGCGGTTTTTTTTGTTTGAAAGGTGAATTAGTCGAGAGTGTTCTTAGCTATGTTTGATGAAAATCGGTCCAAGATGGCCGCCGCTACAAAATGGCGGATGATATATTTTTTCACAACTCCCTTGATATGGGTATCAAATGAAAGGGCTTGACTAGTAGAATAGCACTATTGCAAATTCAAGATGGCCGCCGCCACTAAATGGCGAATGTCGGGGGTTTTTTAAATTTTCAATTTACACTTGTTATATACTAATTAATTTAATTACACTCAGCCAAGTCCAAAATGGCAGCACTTTATTCGATTAGGGTGTGATTGCTATCGCAACCCTCAATCAAATATCACGACCTAGATGCTGAAGCATCTAATAGTCGGTTGAGTCTCTGGAGGAGACTGAATTCATGGCTTCGAAGTGCCCGTATTTATACCAATAATTCAAGATGGCGGTTCGGCGCCATTGAATGAATCAAATGTCAGTTCATTCTAACCTATTTTCATTATGAAATTAATAATCTGTAAAAAATTCTAATTAATTTTCAACAATAATCTGACACAAAAAACGTTTGTGTCTGTAAAATAAACTGACATTTGACGTTTCATTTCCTCCACACGCCAGCTGTGATGGATCGCAGGTGCATCAGTGCAAAGTGCGCATCACGTTGAGAAATACATATGGAGCAGCAAACTTAATACGTTAGTCGTCTAAATAACATCCCCAAGTAATGAACATGAGGATGTAAGATATATGTACCTATATAATCCATTTCTCTCGCTCTAGTAAGAGTCTCTCACGTCATGTGTAAAAGATAGTGATATTGTTTACAGACAGACGCCACTTTCATTGCATGACATAAAATGGACATAAAGTACTGGCGGCTTTCAATGCCAGTCATATTGAGTGTATTGTGCAGGACATTGCACGCTCTAAGAATATCACATCTCACTAGCTCACCATGGAAGGTTACGCTCGTGCTACCGAAACTGCGCTGCATTTGTGCCGAATGTCGCTCCAAATGTTGTGTTTCAAATTTGCAGGAGGCATGAGCTATGCAGTGGTGTTTCGAAATCAGTTGTGGAAAGATATGCGCTTTGATTAGTTTGTCTTTATGAAAACAATGACTGTTTAGTTGATCTAGTGTATTATCAACTACTCCCCAAAGAAAATAAATGCGATACTTTATACTTCGTGACCGCTAGCTATGTATATACTCAGACTAAGGGACCGTTCAGATAGACCGGCGCGGAGAGCGTCGGAGAGCATTTTTTCTTTCACACAGACCGGCCGTTCAAACTTGCTCTGCTCTCCGCGCCGCCGGTCTGTGTGAACGGACACGCGGATGTGTTCGGAGCCGAGCGTACGCTCTTGGGCCGGATTGTACAGCAAGTCGGCCTACGGTCGGCTGCGCGAGCATGGAAGAGCACGCGAACGGAGCCGGTCGGTTGCTCGAGCGCGAAAGAGCACGAGCATGGAACAGCCGACCGGCTCGACGAGCAGCCGAGCGGCTGCTCTTAATATTTCACACCGAGCGTATGGGAAGCATCCTCGAGCATCCTTTTGTCATAAAAGAGATAAAATGTAAAAATAAAGCTTATTTCAATGTCTTAAGATTCTATTTTAAATGCGATTAAAATTTGCTCTGCTCTCCGCGCCGGTCTATCTGAAAGGTCCCTAATTTTACTTTAAGACTGCCGCTCAGAAACATTGTCGTTAAGTCGCCATATTTTACCGACTACACGTTGGGCACCACGTCACCACCCCGACCAATCGCACCTCGCGCGGTAGTGCCAACCGCGCAATGTTGCCAACAAGTGATACGCTTATTCGACTGCAGAGCACGAGGTCCTGTATTCGAGTCCCGGGACGAGTAGAATTAAAAAAAAAATTAGTCTTTACATTTTTCTCAGTAAGTAGCAACCCGAAAATTTTGCGATGTTGTACCCCCGTACCTACCTCGCTATTCAGACAAGTCTATACTCATCAGAACAGCTAGTTAGAAATATAATTGATGGTGAATATAGAGCAAAGATGTGAAATTAGAAGACCAATGATATATTTTGTGGAGCATATCAAGAAGAAAGAAGTCGGATAATTTTTTATGATCTGGTATACCTAGGGGGGTGAAAGAGAGACACTTTAGTTTCCTTTATTCTTGTCTATACAAAGATGGAAAAAGCTACACTGAAAAGCACTGAAATAATTGTAGAAAAAATATAGTATTTGTCTTTAAAGCCGCTTTATTATCATTAGTGAAGTTTTTCAACTAAGTAATTTTAGGAAAACAATTATTGATGTATATGAGCTAATAATTTGAAGAAATAATTCGTCCTTATATCAGTCGGGATCAAAGTTAAGCAATGGTTGAGAAAGACATTATGTACCTATAGTAAAACCTTCAAAAAAAGAGCTCACAGTAAAGTTGTTGTTTGTCACGGCCTTCACGCAATAAGTGTTGATTACATTACTCGTGATCGATAGATCGGACGTGACAAGAAAGTTTTAGGGTATTATCGGAGTGAAGGATGGCTTGGAAGTTGTATTTTTATTTGGGTAAAAGTAGTTCTATATTACGTAAAAAAAAGCTGTTTTTATGGATACGTGATACATGTTTTATAATTTTAGCCATTTAAGATGGATTAGGGAGCGATTACTAAAGTAGTTTAAAAATCAAAATCATGATCATCATCATCATCATCATCATGATCAACCCATTACCGGCTCACTACAGAGCACGGGTCTCCTCTCAGAGTGAGAAGGGTTTTGGCCATAGTCTACCACGCTGGCCAAGCGGATTGGCAGACTTCACACACCTTTGAGAACGTTATGGAGAACTCTCAGGCATGCAGGTTTCCTCACGATGTTTTCCTTCACCGTTAAAGCAAGTGATATTTAAATACTTAAAACGCACATAACTCCGAAAAGTTAGAGGTGCGTGCCCGGGATCGAACCCACGACCTCCGATTAGAAGTCGGTCGTCCTAACCACTAGGCTATCACAGCTTTTTGATCATGAAATCATGATCTAATCTGATAATCGATTGAGTGTCGGATTGTGACTAAAAATTTTAAACGTCAAAATATCAGTCAGTATTTATCATATAGAGTTGGCATAATGTCCTATAGAAATTAGTGGATCGGAAAATAGCTCAAGCTTATCAAAATTTTCATAAGTGTGAAAGAGACAACATTACATTTTTGACATAATAATAAAACAGCTTGCGGCAGACTCGTGACTTAAGATGGCCTCCCTAAAATGTATACATGAACACTCACACACGCACAACTTGAGACATCACAATGAACACGCGCCATTTTAATCATGTCTTCGGATTGTGCGTGTCTGAGTGTATTTTTGGCACGTTTTTAAGGTAGGTATGCCAACTCTATTTATTATTATTATCTCTATGGTATTTATACAGTCAAGTAATGAAGATGGCGTTTCCACGCTTTCGAATGAGTCAAAATACGTGATCAAAACTATTCAATAAATTAAATAATAACCTTTAAATGATTTCCAAAAATCATCATTAATTTTCAGTAAGAATCTGACGTGAGTTATTGAGAAAATCTCAGATTGTTCCTATCCTTGAAATTTTTCCCTTATATTTGAAAATTAGCATGAAAATACGAGTATTACCGGTCTTCCCCATTGTACTAATTCTCTTTGTGCTGTAAAGATCGGTGTAATGAACTCATACTTCAAAGTCCCGCGAGAGGTCAATAGGCACTCCAGGGAACCTTCGCTTTGTATGAAAATGGAAAGCTCCCAGTCATTTGCAACTTTGAAATTTTATACGACCTTTCAGCACCCGTTATAAAATGGAAATTCTTCGTCGTAAGGTCTATATTTAGGCTTCAAATAAGGAGACTTTCAAGGTATTAAATTAATCGTTTCGTTAAGCGTTACAACTTGTCGCTAGGGCTACAATTTTATGCTATATGTAGGAATATACATAATTTTAACGAATTGTCAAGTTACGATAATGATTTTTATAGTTTAACTAGCAGATGCCAGCGACTTCGTCCGCTTGGATTCTTATAAATCTCACTTGGGGGTGGAATTTCCAAAATTCCTGAAACACGTAATTCTTTATTTTTAACCGACAGTACAAGTACCGATTTTCCTTGATCTAACTTTAAAAATGTCGGACTTTCATACAAACTTTCATCCCCCATTTAACCTACTTGGGGGTATTTTTTCTAAACTTAAACGGGTAACTCTTTATTTTTAACCGAAAACCTAAATACCAATTTTCTTGGATATAACTTGAGAAATGACAGACTTTCATACAAACTTAAATCCCCTATTTAACCCCCTTAACGGTGGAATTTCCAATAATCCTTTCTTAGTGTGCGCCTACGTCACAGAAGGAAGCTACTGTGAAAATTTCAAGTTTCTAGCTTCAGTGGTTTTGGCTGTGCGTTGATTGTCAGTCAGGACAAGCTACTTTATATTATTACTAGCAGATGCCAGCGACTTCGCCCGCGTGAATTCTTATAAATGTCACTTGGGGGTGGAATTTCCAAAATTCCTGAAACACGTAATTCTTTATTTTTAACCGACAATACAAATACCGATTTTCATGGATATAACTTTAAAAATGACGGATTTTCATACAAACTTTCATCCCCCATTTCACCCACTTGGGGGTATTTTTTCCAAAGTTTTTTAATCTGGTAACTCTTTATTTTTAACCGAAAACCTAAATACATATAATAATAATAAAAATTTTCATGGATATAACTTGAAAAATGGTGGACTTTCATACAAACTTTTATCCCCTATTTAACCCCCTTAGGGATGGAATTCGCAATAATCCTTTCTTAGTGTGCGCCTACGTCATAAAAGGAAGCTACTGTGAAAATTTCAAGTTTCTAGCTACAGTGGTTTAGGCTGTGCGTTGATTGTCAGTCAGTCAGGACAAGCTACTTTATATTATTAATAGATAGATAGATAGATAGATAGATAGATAGATAACGTTATTGAGGCAACAAGCGTCTGGCAAGCTCAGTGTCAGATATTCAAAGATCCTTAAATTAATTGATAAACGACAACCACCACCACCACCTAGAGCCTTTATAACGGCCCACTGCTGGGTACAGGCCTCCTCTCTCATAGAAGTCATATAAACGACAAAGTGACGACAAAATCGTAATGTTCTCGAAGCTCTGAAGCCCAAGCACAACCAGTATAAACATCGACACGTACATTGAACGCTGAGGGAAAGTGGAGTGGGTAAGCTATTGTATTACGTGCGTGACAGTTCCCATACGCAGCTATCCCCTCCACGTTTCGTTCAGTGCTCAATACAAGTATAAATTAAAAATTTAAAAACCCCCGACATTCGCCATTTTGTGGTGGCGGCCATCTTGGATTTCCATAATGTTATTCTACTTGTCAAGCCCTTTCATTTGATATCCATATTAAGGGAGTTGCGAAAAAATATGTAATCGACCATTTTGTAGCGGCGGCCATCTTGGATCGATTTTCATCAAACATAGCTAACAACACTCTCGACTAATTCACCTTTCAAACAAAAAAAACCGCATTCAAATCGGTCCACCCGTTTGATCGCTACAGGGGAACAGACAGACACACACACACACACACGCGCACACACACAGACACGTCAAACTTATAACACCCTGTCGGTTTGCGTCGGGGGTTAAAAAGAGATATGTTTATATACCGCGTATATATAAACATATCTCTTTTTAACCCCCGACGCAAACCGACAGGGTGTTATAAGTTTGACGTGTCTGTGTGTGTGCGCGTGTGTGTGTGTGTGTGTCTGTCTGTTCCCCTGTAGCGATCAAACGGGTGGACCGATTTGAATGCGGTTTTTTTTGTTTGAAAGGTGAATTAGTCGAGAGTGTTGTTAGCTATGTTTGATGAAAATCGATCCAAGATGGCCGCCGCTACAAAATGGTCGATTACATATTTTTTCGCAACTCCCTTAATATGGATATCAAATGAAAGGGCTTGACAAGTAGAATAACATTATGGAAATCCAAGATGGCCGCCACCACAAAATGGCGAATGTCGGGGGTTTTTAAATTTTTAATTTATACTTGTATTGAGCACTGAACGAAACGTGGAGGGGATAGCTGCGTATGGGAACTGTCACGCACGTAATACAATAGCTTACCCACTCCACTTTCCCTCAGCGTTCAATGTACGTGTCGATGTTTATACTGGTTGTGCTTGGGCTTCAGAGCTTCGAGAACATTACGATTTTGTCGTCACTTTGTCGTTTATATGACTTCTATGAGAGAGGAGGCCTGTACCCAGCAGTGGGCCGTTATAAAGGCTCTAGGTGGTGGTGGTGGTTGTCGTTTATCAATTAATTTAAGGATCTTTGAATATCTGACACTGAGCTTGCCAGACGCTTGTTGCCTCAATAACGTTATCTATCTATCTATCTATCTATCTATCTATCTATTAATAATATAAAGTAGCTTGTCCTGACTGACTGACAATCAACGCACAGCCTAAACCACTGTAGCTAGAAACTTGAAATTTTCACAGTAGCTTCCTTTTATGACGTAGGCGCACACTAAGAAAGGATTATTGCGAATTCCATCCCTAAGGGGGTTAAATAGGGGATAAAAGTTTGTATGAAAGTCCACCATTTTTCAAGTTATATCCATGAAAATTTTTATTATTATTATATGTATTTAGGTTTTCGGTTAAAAATAAAGAGTTACCAGATTAAAAAACTTTGGAAAAAATACCCCCAAGTGGGTGAAATGGGGGATGAAAGTTTGTATGAAAATCCGTCATTTTTAAAGTTATATCCATGAAAATCGGTATTTGTATTGTCGGTTAAAAATAAAGAATTACGTGTTTCAGGAATTTTGGAAATTCCACCCCCAAGTGACATTTATAAGAATTCACGCGGGCGAAGTCGCTGGCATCTGCTAGTAATAATATAAAGTAGCTTGTCCTGACTGACAATCAACGCACAGCCAAAACCACTGAAGCTAGAAACTTGAAATTTTCACAGTAGCTTCCTTCTGTGACGTAGGCGCACACTAAGAAAGGATTATTGGAAATTCCACCGTTAAGGGGGTTAAATAGGGGATTTAAGTTTGTATGAAAGTCTGTCATTTCTCAAGTTATATCCAAGAAAATTGGTATTTAGGTTTTCGGTTAAAAATAAAGAGTTACCCGTTTAAGTTTAGAAAAAATACCCCCAAGTAGGTTAAATGGGGGATGAAAGTTTGTATGAAAGTCCGACATTTTTAAAGTTAGATCAAGGAAAATCGGTACTTGTACTGTCGGTTAAAAATAAAGAATTACGTGTTTCAGGAATTTTGGAAATTCCACCCCCAAGTGAGATTTATAAGAATCCAAGCGGACGAAGTCGCTGGCATCTGCTAGTTAAACTATAAAAATCATTATCGTAACTTGACAATTCGTTAAAATTATGTATATTCCTACATATAGCATAAAATTGTAGCCCTAGCGACAAGTTGTAACGCTTAACGAAACGATTAATTTAATACCTTGAAAGTCTCCTTATTTGAAGCCTAAATATAGACCTTACGACGAAGAATTTCCATTTTATAACGGGTGCTGAAAGGTCGTATAAAATTTCAAAGTTGCAAATGACTGGGAGCTTTCCATTTTCATACAAAGCGAAGGTTCCCTGGAGTGCCTATTGACCTCTCGCGGGACTTTGAAGTATGAGTTCATTACACCGATCTTTACAGCACAAAGAGAATTAGTACAATGGGGAAGACCGGTAATACTCGTATTTTCATGCTAATTTTCAAATATAAGGGAAAAATTTCAAGGATAGGAACAATCTGAGATTTTCTCAATAACTCACGTCAGATTCTTACTGAAAATTAATGATGATTTTTGGAAATCATTTAAAGGTTATTATTTAATTTATTGAATAGTTTTGATCACGTATTTTGACTCATTCGAAAGCGTGGAAACGCCATCTTCATTACTTGACTGTATAAATACCATAGAGATAATAATAATAAATAGAGTTGGCATACCTACCTTAAAAACGTGCCAAAAATACACTCAGACACGCACAATCCGAAGACATGATTAAAATGGCGCGTGTTCATTGTGATGTCTCAAGTTGTGCGTGTGTGAGTGTTCATGTATACATTTTAGGGAGGCCATCTTAAGTCACGAGTCTGCCGCAAGCTGTTTTATTATTATGTCAAAAATGTAATGTTGTCTCTTTCACACTTATGAAAATTTTGATAAGCTTGAGCTATTTTCCGATCCACTAATTTCTATAGGACATTATGCCAACTCTATATGATAAATACTGACTGATATTTTGACGTTTAAAATTTTTAGTCACAATCCGACACTCAATCGATTATCAGATTAGATCATGATTTCATGATCAAAAAGTAAATATGTAATCGACCATTTTGTAGCGGCGGCCATCTTGGATCGATTTTCATCAAACATAGCTAACAACACTCTCGACTAATTCACCTTTCAAACAAAAAAAACCGCATTCAAATCGGTCCACCCGTTTGATCGCTACAGGGGAACAGACAGACACACACACACACACACGCGCACACACACAGACACGTCAAACTTATAACACCCTGTCGGTTTGCGTCGGGGGTTAAAAAGAGATATGTTTATATACCGCGTATATATAAACATATCTCTTGCGAATTTTAAACCGGAAAAGCAAAAAGCAAAGTTGCACAAATCGTGCTGGGATTCCAGTAGTAGAAGAACTGTTTTTTTTAAACACTTAGTAAATTCCTACAGCAAAATTGAAACATAGTCGAAGACGTATGTACATAAGTCGCGTACAAGAACTATTAATATCCCATCGGATGTAGAGGACAGCGTTGTACAACTTTAGACATGCACTTTGCTCTAACTTTCAACTTGCTCGCGTAGCCTAATGCTGTCGTGTATCTTTTTCGAATTCACTAAGTCGAAACTTTAAAAGTGCAGAAAATTCTAATAAAATCACCGGCTATTTCCTTCGATTCTATCAACATTTCCCATGATACTGCAATGACGTACCAATTGACAATGGTCCGTAAAGCAATCATGTGAAATCCTCATTACTGTCAAAGAGTGGACTGAGATCTGAGAGGTAGTATAGTTCAAATTGGAACGTACTACCTCTCAAATTTACTGGTGGGATTGGAATCCCACCAGTGGAGGGGAGAGAAATAATATGCATGATCAACCCATCGCCCGGCCCACTACTGAGCACAGGTGTCCTCTTTGAATGAGAAGGGTTTAGGCGCTGACCCACGCTGGCCCTGTGCAAATCAGCAGACTTTACGCACATTTGAGAACATTATGCAAAAAATTCAGACGTGCAAGTTTCCTCACAATGTTTTCCTTCATAGTTGAATCAAGTGATATTTAAAACGCACATGACTCCAAAAAGTTAGGGGTGCGTGCTCGGGATCGAACCCTCGGCCTCCCGACAAGAAAGCCGATGTCATACCCACTAGGTCATCATCACTTACATAATAGTCAAGTTTTGATTTAAACGTATGTAGGTTAAGTGCTCTACGCAATTTATTCTATGGTATCACATACTTCAAGTTAGGGCAGGGTCATCGCTTGAGTTGTCGCGGGACCAGGCGCTGCCTCAAACTGCGGCATCTAGTGAAGATTTAAGACGAGTATCACTGCAGATTGCGCGATTATCCAACGATCAATCCAGTTCCAAAATCCAAATGAATCCAGATCAATGCATACAGACAGGCGGAAGAAAATAAAAAACTTCTATACAATGAATATAAAATTACTTTGCTAGATATAATCCGCTAACAGTGACTTTGGTAAAAGGATTTTTGAAAATTCAATCCATAAGGGTGTTAAGTAGGGGTAGAAAGTTTATATGTATCCACGCGGACGAAGTCGCGTTCATTAGCTAGTTTTATATATTTGTGTGATTAAGTTCCCTTGCAAAATAATATCAGTTACATTTTAATCCTACTCTGAAGGGGATGTTTCGTATGTAACATTAATTACACGCAAGCGGTCTTGCACCCTCAAAGAACGTGACACGCGTGTTCCAATGTCCACCACAAAGGGTTGCATACACATGCGCAAATTACTGGACAGCTAATTAGTTATGTGAAGGCGATTCCGTGTGCGCTGCCATTAATATTTAAATATTAAATTAAATTGCCATTGTGTAATGAATAAATTCGTTGAATTACGGTTATTATGCCCATTGGGGCATGGGGCCCCGTTGGTCTAGTGGTTCTTTCTTTTTCGTATGGCATTTAATAAATAAGCGTAAGTTGAGAAATTATTTCTTAACTAAAATTTTTTTTTTTCAATATTTTAAATGTATATCAAATTATCTTAGAAATAAATGTACTAGTTAGTAATGTAGTAATTAATAAATGTACTAGTTAGTAGTCTAGTAGTTAGCATATTCAACTGCAGATTATGAGGTCCCGGGTTCGATTCTCGAGGAGGCTGTGCCCAGCAGTGCGATGTAAAAAGGCTGTAGTGGTGGTGGTGGTGAAATTTAATGTCCGATAGTGGACGTACAAGCGTTGATGTAATGATGATGGTGATGATACAAATTAATAAACATCGTCATCATCATTATCGTTTGAAGCCCTTTCGGGCCTTTTGAGCAGTCATTACCTATGTGAAAGGCCCTTCTATCTAAAGCAGCTTTTTCAAATTTTGAGTAGGTACTTAGGCTAATTAAACAAAGTTCCGTAATCAAGGATTATAATATTATGTAGACACTAATGAGATGACATCTCATAATAAAATTAATGTTGGTATTCATTTTACGTATATTAAAATGGGAACATTTTATAAATATTACATTGTTCGTTTTGGAATGACCTACGTTGACTTTTATGAGCCCCTGCGGCCTAAAAGTCATTTATATCTGCCATCATACAGTAATAATTAATCTCAAAGACCTAATTTTATACGTATTTGAGCATTGAAACACTGTTATACAAGCGTTAACATCAGCGACTATGTTTCGCTATCAGATTTACACAAGTAGGTACATGAACTGCTGCATATTAGTTAAATAAGCTATTTTTTAAAAAACATTAAACCAACTTCAATATACCGAAATAAGCCAGCCGTCACGCATGAACGTATTAGTCCATATCTTAGAAACTACCAAACCGATTTTGATAAAACTGACACTGTTCGTTAAGTTGAAGTATATCTAGGTCAGTATAAAATATACAGAATGGTCACAATTGGATTAATAGTTTCGGAGAAATGCAATACCTTCAATATACCTACGTACAAATAAACATCTGTACTATTTTATCATTTGAACTATCGTGAATGATATTCATTATACTGGACTAAGTAAACGGCTTAAACTTATGTGTATTTTGTCGGAGTATACCCGACCAGTTTCGAACCCGTCGGGGCCCTCAATCAGGAGCATGTTCACGCTACGTGGCGCAAAGGAGTCGGGCATACTCCGACAAAATACACGTCAGTTTAAGCCGTTTACTTAGTTCAGTATAAACATACACCTATAAAACTTTGTATATATACATGCTTGGAAGCACTAATAGAATATACAGTATAATATATTGCTTTCCCAATAATTTAAATACAAACGTATCGAATTGATAACCTCCTTTTTAAATTCGGTTAAAAATATGAAAAATATATGTAACTAGCATCTGCCCGCGGCTTTGCCCGCGTGAATTTCGGTTTTAAACAAATCCCGAGGGAATCGTGGATATCTGGTTCCCGTTCCCGCTCCCTTTTCCAACCTTTACACCTACTATCAAGGAAGTTCGCTATAGTAATCTACCTATAGCTGTAGATATAGATTTCGGGTTTTCCAAAATCCCGCGCGGGAGCTGTGGATTTTTCCAGGATAAAAAGTAGCCTATGTTTTAAGTCAGGGCATAATCTATCTCCATTCAACATTTCAGCCAAATCGGTTCAGTAGCTGCGACGTTATAGAGTAACAAACATCCAAACAGCCACACCTTAACATTTATAATATTAGTAGGATATACCTACCTATGTAGTTATTAATAAGTACCAATAAACAAAATATTCGTGTATGTTTGGAATGATAATTGTTGTGGGAAACTCAATAAAATCCAAAGTACGGGAATAACGTACGGGCATTTCCTGCTGTGTACGTAAATGGCTCATTTGAAATGACACATTGGAGGTTAAAACTACCTAACAAGCCAACATTTCACAGCTTATTTTCAAGGTTTATTTTACGTTTCGGAATAATATTATTTTCTCAAACATAACAGGTTTAATTTTACTACAACTGACAACCGCAATATTTGCGTCTAACTATGAGATCAAAGAAAAATCTCAAATTGGGAATAAGTTCTGATAAAATGGATTTTGGTGATTCAAAAGTTTAAATCGTTCCGAGTGCCGCTAAGAATTTTACACGGGGTCAAAGTACGAGTGAGATCTATAGAGTATACTCTGACTCAAGAAAGTCGTCTCGTTATAAATTCGTCTCGTTAGGGTTCCGTACCCGAAGGGTAAAAAACGGAGCCCTATTAATGTCACTCGGCTGTCTGTCTGTCTGTCTGTCTGTCTGTCTGTCCGTCTGTCCGCCGGTCACAGGTCTCTAGCTCGCAGACGAAATGAGTTACAAACCTGAAATTTTGGTATTTAGTGTAAAACGTTAACCCAAAATCAAATATTCTAATATTGAATTAGAAATTGAATTAAATTATTTTTCAGGGGGGCTCCCATACATGAAAAAGGAGCCGGAAAAAAAAATTTTTTCTTTACCCTAGCTTGTGGGGTATCATTGTTTAGAACTCATTAAGTAGAGTACAAATATATATTTTTTTAATTTTTATCTCAAAAAATAAGGGAATGAGAGGCCATCAAAGTTGTCAGTTTTAGACCATTTTTGTGACGGGGGCTATCTCAAAAACTAAACTAGTTGGGAATATGATATTTCAGTATTTTATGTACTATATGCTCTATTTAAACAACAAATACTGAAAACAACGATTTATTAAATAGTTTATAAGCTGTGACCAAAATAAACGAACATTTTTTTGGGTTTTTCTTTCACTGTTTGTTGCGATGTCTAGCTCGGAAATTAAATATTTCTTAGACCCAAAATATTATATTGTTCATAATTATGTACGGAACCCTAAAAGAGCGAGGCCCGACTCGCACTTGGCTGATTTTTTTAACTAGTCTGGGTAGAGTCGGAGTCTGAGTACCTACACTCAATAGATTTCAGCTTATTCTTTTCCTTTCTATCCTCATAGATGTAATCTTGCAGAATTTGCGTATTTACGGACGTCGGGCTTCGCATTATCGTCCCATATAATAATATTATAATTTACTGGCGTCCTGTTATAGCAATAATTATTATATTTCACCAGCTTGTGATTCAGATGCGTGTGATGTGAGGGCATGATGATAAATTGTTGTTATTTCTCGTCCACTATCCATATAGTGTCGGGTATAACCTCTGTTTGTTGGCATTAATCTTTCTACACAATAATGTGAAGCCGCGAAACGTTTTCATAAATCAAACGGACGTGACATTAACAAAAGTTGAATGTTACAACGTGGGTCGTAGAGCACATCAAAATTCAAATTATACGTTTTGAGAACTGCAAACGCAATAGTACATTCTATATGGAAACTTTGACGAGTCCCTCCCATGCCTCCCTAGTCCAGTGGTGAGCGATGTGGTCTTACAAGTGGGAGGTGCCGGAGTCGATTCCTGGCAGGAGCAATTTGGGAAGTTAATGGCTATCACTCTACCAGCAAAGCAGTAGCGCCAAGCTACGGATATTTAGTGTTCCGGGACGATGCCGTATATGGTCCGTTTCAATAGAGTTGAGCTAAAATGTAAACCAACACACCTTGTTGGTTTACATTTTAGGTGTGTCGGTGCAAAAAGGTGTGTCGGTTTACATTTTAGCTCAACTCTATTGAATCGGACTATAGAAACAGATAGGGGTATGAATTTAATAATAACTGACATAGGTACCTCTTCCAGGTTAGCCCGTTTTCATCTTAGATTACAGTCAAGAGCTAACTTGTAGATAAATTAAAAAAAAAACTTTTGTCAAATGTAAACTTAAAATTCCTTTAACAAAGATTGTCAGAGAGAAATTGCCTATAATACAGACTTGTTTTCTCAGCATAAAACCCTATGTCACTCTTTATATCATTAACTATGACTAATAATGATGCAAGATTGAAGGACAAACCACCAAACAAACAAACTTTGGCATTTATAATGGATAGAATTAGTAGGATATCTTTACAGTTTAATACGTAAGCCCTAGGGATGATAATTTAATATGAATATTAATTTATTAACCGACTTCAAAAAAAGGAGGTTCTGTATGTATGTATGTAAGTATGTTCGCGATTATCTCCGCAACTAATGAACCGATTTTGATGATTGTTTCACTATCGTAATCTACATACTTTCAGGAAGGTTTTAGTATATAACACATCGAGTTATCATTCTTACGTACGAAGTTATAACCATAAATGTATACATATGTCACTAATATGTTCTCTGATATTGCCAGACCTAT
This sequence comes from Melanargia galathea, assembly GCA_920104075.1. Classification (NCBI taxonomy): domain Eukaryota; kingdom Metazoa; phylum Arthropoda; class Insecta; order Lepidoptera; family Nymphalidae; genus Melanargia; species Melanargia galathea. Next base: position 7,127,716 of record OV049874.1, on the reverse strand, counting down.
TGCTAAAGTCTAATATACCTATTCTGTCAAAAGACTTCACTCTGCTACGGCTACGTAACATTGTCCTTTTGCAAAAACTTTTGGGCCGAAGTCAGTACAGCTGTACTATAGAGTGATTCCTTGGAGTTTGTGCACGATTACGTGTATTTCCATTCTATACAAAGCCAAGCCGCAAGTGTGTGAAACTGGTTGCGTATAGATTGTAAGTAAATTACTTTTTAATCAAGGTCTTCCAAATTATGCAAGAGTAGTACGCATACAAACTAATCTTGTATAGATCAGAAGTTAGGTTAGGTTGGGTTGGGTTAGAACATTATAAATATATATTATAAATATATGTTATTTAAAATAAATAAATAAATAAATAAAAATTTTTTTCAAAGAAAAATGAACCGACTTCAAACCATTCGAACTAAAAAGTTTAAAATAATTTTTTATTCATTTAGATTGACGATTAAACTACCTAACTCAAATAATATATAATTTTTTGGAGTCGGCGCCAAACCACATTCAATTCTTCTTAGTAAAATCAGAGTAACTATCCACTTTTGAATGCGAGCGCGGTGAACCATAATAGTCGCGGAGGGTGAGGCTGTCCGGGACGCGGGGAGCATATTTTCGACTTGAAAAGTATGAGTCATTTGGCGCCGACTTCAAAAAATTATATATCATTTGAGTTAGGTAGTTTAATCGTCAATCTAAATGAATAAAAAATTATTTTAAACTTTTTAGTTCGAATGGTTTGAAGTCGGTTCATTTTTCTTTGAAAAAAATTATGTTATATCAGTTCAGATGCGTGTGACGTGAAGGGATGATGAATCGTTGTAATTTGCCGGCCGTTGTTGTCCGTGCGCGGCCGGGGATAACCTTTGTTAGTGCTCTTACATATTATTTCTACAATAACAATTTAGCGCTGTGATACGCACGAACGACCTCCCAGGCGCAGTGTGTGGTCATGGATTCGATTTCAGGCTGGAATTTTTTTTTTAATTAGCTCAAATCTGGTCTGATGTGAGGCTAGTAATAATTTTGCTGGCAATGCCGTGCCGCCAACGGATTAAGTGTTCCAGTACGATGGTTACGCGAGTAGAAACCAACTGAAGTATCCAGCACCACCAGCGCCAGCTGGTGCCCATCAGCGCGTTGGCAAGCTATAGGTTGCAATGGACGTAATATCAGTAAAATTCATTCATGACCCGCTGAGTGACTTTCGTATGAGGCCTATAGTTTGACTGGCCCGTTGGCGCGGTTGGCAGTGACCCTGCCTTCCGCTCCGGGGTCGCGGGTTCGATTCCCGCCCCGAGTCTGGGTGTATTTATAATATGTATGTATGTATACCTTTATTAAAATATATATGTATTTATATGTAAATATGTCTATCAGTCGGCTGTTACCTATAACACAGGCATTAAGTTGCCTACTTTAGGAACAGACGACCGTGTGTGTATGTGTGAGTATTTATTTATTTTATTATTTATTTATAGTTAGCGGCCATATTTAGGATCTTAAGGCAACAGGGACTGTTCGAAAACCTTCGTCTTCAGAATCATACTAACTGAATAAGTCGTGAGAGAAGTAAGAAATGTCTATTTTAACGCTTAGTATGTACCCAGGCGAAAAATGACGTTTTTGTCTTCATAAAAAGTACAAAAATACCGCACAAGCCCAACTTATGACCAGCTTAAATAAAGTGGCCAAATTTAGTTGCCGGTGTTTCCGGATAAGTTGGATGTCGTAGCGAACGCTTCGCTCTCGTAAAAATCAACATGCGAGGAAAATTAGAGTTTGTACCCTTTGTAAATTGGACGGTTTTCTATGCAAAAATAGTTTTGATAAATCCACTGGTATATGACAACTGTTAAATATATATAGGGTAAAAGCCGGATAGTTGCCCCAGGGGGATAGTTTCCCCGGTTCTGAATACACTATGTTAGAGGGGTCCCTGGCCTTAGCACTCTTCTAGAGTTAGAAGCACTCTCTATGCAGGCTTCAATGCCATAAAAATTTTACATTAAAGTGCATGCGTTTCGTCCATGAGAGCGAAAATCTTCCGCGGCAAGACCTCCACGAGCATCCAAATTATATTTGTGAGTATTTACTATTGAATATTTTTTTTTATAGATCTCGATTCAGTTAGCTTTTTGTTTCTTCGCATGCACTGAAGTTTAAATTACATTGTCTTCGACGTTTAATTGTTAAATTTCTTTTATTTATTTATTTTAAAAAAGGGCAAGTATCCGTACTGAAAAGGATAGTCGCTCCATATAATTTTGCGGATAGTTGCGCTTAGGGCGACGATCCGCAAAAGTATATGAGGCAACTATTTCTTCAACAGTTTCATGTTGCAGGTGGATAAACTGTGCGTGACGAATTGCCTCTTGGCTCTATAACGTGTTACACGTGTGTTTAGTTACATGTTATAGTTGCATGTTGATTATTTAGTATTTCCAATAAAACTTAATAAAATGATCTAAATAAATAATAAAGAATGATTAAAATTACATTCAGTAAATAGATCCAAAAAAATATATAATAAATTTTAATCCAAAAAATTGAAGCAATTTCATAGTGAGTCTACTGTCCCCACTATAGGGCAACTATCCCCCGAATAATTTTTAATGTGAGGCAACTATCCGCCACAATAGGCAACTATCCCACTTTCGAGAGGTCAAATTAAACCGGATTTACTCAAAAACAATATGTATTAATCATATTAAAAAATAGGGTAAAATAAAAGATTAAAAAACAATGTTTTAATAATATACACGTGATATTTTGTAACTAGATACTTAAATTTTAAGTAATAGAGCTATTTCAAAAAGTGGGGCAACTATCCGGCTTTTACCCTACTGTTAAGTATGTTATGCGTCCGAAGTATAGGTACGTGATTTTCGTAATTACTTCTTGAATCATGGCTTAGTAGAGACTCATGAAAAATAAGGTATAATGTTTATTTTTCAACACTTTGATCAACACTTCATAATTGACGATTATAACATAATTCGATGACGTTACTTTTTACCCGACTACGGCAAAGCCAAAAGAAAGGGTTATGATTTTAGCAGTCTATGTATGTTTGTGGCCGATGTTTGTATGAGATTCTGTGTGTACCACCGTAGCGCCTAAACTACTGGACCAATTTTGATGAATGAGGTGTCTATTGATTCGTTGTAACTTGTAATGGTCCGGGTGACAAAGGCTACATTTTATTTACGAAAAAAATTGAGAAGTGACCTTCGCGTGGCATTCTAAATTATTACATTAGCTGCTTGCCCCGCGCTCTTGCACACTAAATTATTTATTATTAAATTATTAAGCGTAGTTGGGTTTTAGTTTACGAACTTTATACTTGTTCACGTCGCGTCTCGCCGCAGACACGAGACCGCAAGCAGAATATGCCGTTGTTTTGTTCGCGGCTGTCGCGTTGGCAACTTCGTATCGGGTCGCTTACGTAGCACACCCCCTTAGTTTATATCTGCTGCTCTATGATATAATTCAATGTCCGCCGTGAAAAATTACGGTTAGAGCGGGGCCGCACTGCAAAAATTATTCGCGCGGTTTATATTGCGCATTTTAATATATTTTTCTCGCGAATTTTAAATCGCGTGTGCGCTTCATACATTCCCATATGTCACAGAATTTTGCGAAAAAATTCGCGCGAGTAATTTTCGCAGTGCGGCCTCGCTCTTACGGTTACACGGTCATCAGTGATGTATGGAGCACAATGGGAGCTTCTTACACTTGCCTTTACACTTTACACAAGTTTAAGAACTCTATTAAAAGTATGCTCATAAAAAAAAGCTTATTATACAATTGAAGATTATATAAACGATAAAAAAGCTTGGATTTAACTCGTTCCAGCAATGCGCGAGACGGCATTTCAATCATGTACATTAATAATAATAATTGTTATAATGTTTTTTTTTTTTTAAAAAGAGCAACCGCCGAGTTTCTTGCAGGTTCTTCTCGGCTGGAACTGCATTCCAAACCTGTGGTAGATTCAATTGACGATTCGAAAGCACTTGTAAAAGTTTATTTGAATAAAAAACTTTTCTATTCTATTCTATTCTATTCTTAACACGCCGCACCGTGCGGAACTACGGCGGTGGCGCCGTGTCGTATAAACCGTGTCTGTTCCATTCCATTCCTCTATTGTGCTCCATATAACATTGACGACCCGAACCGTAAACCGTAATTTTTCACGGCATGCGAACAAGAGGCCTTAAACGGAAAACTACCCACTATAAACATCCTGAAGTTCAAATGAGTTTGAGCAGACCTTTTCTGGAGCTTTCGAGTGGTTATTGACCCTTTACTCGGCTTTCAAGTGCGAGTAAATTAAATATCAGACGCTATCACTACAAAAGGTGTTCATGTGAGATTAGACTTTTGTAGAGCTAATAGAATAAATGGAGATATTATTATATCAAAGGGTTTTTGTAAAAGGATGACGTACCTCTACAACTAGCTTGGTAAATATTTTTATTTCAAACTTAGCAGTTGCTTTCTGCGACTTTGTCTGTGAATTGTTTTCTTCGTCAGCAGAGGTCGGGATGCAGGGACCTCTTTTCGCTCACTTTTACGTCGCGCCTGAAAAAACTGGTGGATGTAGGTATTGTAGAAAAAATTGGTCAGAAAAAAAATCTGGATATCGACAGTAGCGCTAGACTATAGCTAAGAATCATCCAGGTGACCCCAGAATTAGTACCTAAGTATTAAAAAATCATCAAAGTTGGTCAAGCCGCCGATTGGAGAAGAGTTACAGAATGAATGAATGAATAACAGAATGTGTACATCCAAATCGGCACCAGCTACCTAATATCTGAAGTGAAAGACCCAACGTCAACCCTAAAATAAGTTGAGGAAAGTTTAACGATGACGTCAATTGTCGGGATCAAAATCTGCGCGGAGAGGAAAATTGTGAAGTAGCAAATGATTTCAAGTCAACCCCTTTTATACTAAGTGGGGCATTCTTGGGAGTGGCCATCGACCGTTTACCGGGCTCCGAGGCATAACTTGATTAAATATCTGATGCTTGCTTTACAAAAGGGATAAGTTTTATGCCGGGCCATTTTATGAAGCTAATTAAATTACCTACTACGGGAGAATTTCCTGGAGAGTCTTACAAAAGGCCGTTTCATGGCAGGCGGAAATATGTTATCATTAAGTTAAGTATTTTTTGAGTATGTTTTCCATATTAAAAAAAAGTTGCTCAATAGCCAGTTGTTATTTTGCCCAAAGGGCATAAGCTAAGCCTGGCAATACTAAGAGGCAGTTGTGCCAGTGTTTTGAGCACCATGCCCTTAAACAATCATTTTGATGGTGTACCGATATTTTTTTTTTATAGTATTTTTTTTTTAGGATTAGTAAATACATATTTTATGTGTCTATTATATATGTATACCTACTGTATATTAAAATTAAATAACTGCCTCGTTGTTCTAGCGGTTAACACGTTCGACTGTGGATCACGAGGTCCCGGGTTCGATTCCCGGATCGGGCCAAAAAAATAAATTATGAGGTATTATTGGATATTTCTGTCAAGAAATTCTCAGTGCCAGCTCGGAGTTGGTGGTGGTGGTTGGTGGTGTGTCGTGCCTCGGAGAGCACGTAAAGCCGTCGGTCCTGCGCCTGATCTCTCTCCGGTCGTGTCGAATTGGCGTTCCATCGAACTATGAGAGTGAGGGAATAGAGAGTGCAGCAGCACCTGTGTATGCGCACACACTTGTGCACTATAATATCTCCTGCGTTGATGGCTAGTCTCCGCCACGGTTGAGATTGGCTGCCGTGGGCGAAATTCGGTCGGGAGAACATTATATTAAAAATCAGCCAAGTGCGAGTCGGGCCTCGCTCTTTCAGGGTTCCGTACATAATTATGAACAATATAATATTTTGGGTCTAAGAAATATTTAATTTCCGAGCTAGACATCGCAACAAACCGTGAAAGAAAAATCCAAAAAAATGTTCGTTTATTTTGGTCACAGCTTATAAACTATTTAATAAATCGTTGTTTTCAGTATTTGTTGTTTAAATAGAGCATATAGTACATAATATACTGAAATATCATATTCCCAACTAGTTTAGTTTTTGAGATAGCCCCCGTCACAAAAATGGTCTAAAACTGACAACTTTGATGGCCCTTTGATTCCCTTATTTTTTGAGATAAAAATTAAAAAAATATATATTTGTACTCTACTTAATGAGCTCTAAACAATGATACCCCACAAGCTAGGGTAAAGAAAAATTTTTTTTTCCGGCTCCTTTTTCATGTATGGGAGCCCCCCTGAAAAATAATTTAATTCAATTTCTAATTCAATATTTGATTTTGGGTTAACGTTTTACACTAAATACCAAAATTTCAGGTTTGTAACTCATTTCGTCTGCGAGCTAGAGACCTGTGACCGGCGGACAGACGGACAGACAGACAGACAGACAGACAGACAGACAGACAGACAGCCGAGTGACATTAATAGGGCTCCGTTTTTTACCCTTCGGGTACGGAACCCTAAAAATGGCGCAGTGTACTACACTGGAGTAGGTACTTTTGGAGTCTTATATTGCTATCTTAACTCGGATGGCTTCTACGTCTAAGGCCTTCATTAAATATAAATATTTTGGTTTAGGTTTTTGAATTTGACACTTCATCTTAGTAAAGCAGAAATCTATGATGGAAATAATATGCTCGCTACATTGGACTTTGATGAAAATTAATTTCGTAGCAGGAAACGATCGCGATTCATCATTATCGCCGAACAGAAAACCTATAATTCCTTTGTGATGAGCGCTGAATACGAAAAGAGCGATGAAAATCAAAAATTAAATCCCCGATAAAACAAAGGAATGATTGAAAATAATGTGGGACGACTTTTGTGCAAGGTTTTAATTTCGTGAAATAATAATAATTACGATAAGTAATGTGGGTGCATGTTTTATTAATAATAATTATGATAAAAACTAAATTAAAAAATATATTTAAAATTCTAAATGAATTGCAAAACCACCAGAGTAAGGCATAGTACCCAAATTGGTGACACCATTGCCCCTTTGGATAGCCGTACTAATTTTTGGAACCCCGGAAGAATCGATGGCCCATTTTGATATTTCTTCAAAAAGCAATCGAGCCTCCGGGTCCCACATCCCAGGGTTTCACCCCAAAAGGCACAATAATGAAGTTCCTATCGAGTTTTTCATATTTGTGCCTCTTGGCCTGTTCGGTGCTAGAAGCCGCAGCGCCCACCATAGAGAAAGTCGCCAGGATTTGGGATGCAGCTAAGATCATGCAGTTATAGTGATCAGCATATCTGCATTGATGGCACTGTGCATATTTTTAATATAATATCCCTTATATTATGGCGTCTTATCTCTTATAAAATAAACGTTCTAACTAATTACTTCGAAATAATTTTATCAAGTTTAAACACGAGTAACATAATCCTAAAAATATTTTCACATTTCTGTTAGGTATTATTTTTTCTCTGTATCCAAGCGATTTTGTTTTGAAACTGTGTTTTGAACGATAGAAGCTGTATTGTTTTGACACATTTTTTATTTTTCCAGCCACCGTGATGGATCGCAGGTGGATAGAGCATGGTGCTGCGTCATGCAAAATTGAGCATTCTAAATTCATTTAACAACTGTAAATGGTTTTATGCATCAAAATATGTAAACGATCTACTACTTTCGCGCGTGTAACTCGCGTGTCTCAAAGTATATTATAAGACGTACGACTTTATGAATAAATAAAATAAATTGATGATGTACCTATAGGAATTTACAGTAATGTATAGGTATGATTTTCCAATTCAGTACAGATTAATGAATGAGTTAGTACCGTTTTCTTTAGTGTTTCCGTTGTGCTTAGTGCATTTCTACGCATTGTGCAACTGTGAATCATAACAGTGGCGGATATAGGATATAAAATGTTGTACATTTATTGAAATTGTTCAATATAACAATCTTTATATTAAAGTATTAAGTATTGCCTACCTAAACTGAAGCCAACCTAGTTTGGTAGATAAATTGTCGTCGTTATCTAAATCTCTACCAATTTAAATCGTCAAGTGTCGACGGCTTAGCACTTGATGTATTTGGAATTCTAAAAAAATGTCAATACAGCCTAACAGTAACAGTAAAAATTGTAAAGCCTGGAGGCATTTTTCATAGCTCCACTGCGACAGATATTGTCAGTGCCGTATGCAATAAAGCGGTGAAAAATGAACCAATACCTCTCCCCGTCGGTTAGAGCCGCGCAGTTTCATACTTCAAATAGCATAATTTATGTGATTTTTTTCCTTTGAACAAGTAGTACAGTAAACTTGTACCAAATTAATAAACCAGATAGCAAAATTAAGTGTTAAAAAAAAAACTAATAGGTATTTGCAAAAGAACTCGTATGAAACGATAATAACCCTACTATTCAAGTATTCACTTACCAATATGATCCAGATCAAATTAGCTTTCGATATAAGTAAAAATCAATTGATATCTTAATTAATTAATATTTCATCCGTAAAAATAATTTAAATTAAGCCCGTGTGATTGACACTGAACGTATGGAAAACGTGATTAAAATTGTAAGCAAAATTTTTCCGAAAGTACTTAATTACGTTAAATGCATTTTCGCTTGCAACTGAAAGGTTACAAACAGACTCGGTGAAGCAAAGAAAGGATTATTTATTATGCACCACATCTAAGTTTAAGTACCTAAACAATTCTCAGGATAGTTCACAGACTTTAGTCAAAAGCCGCGTAATAATTAATTATTTAATTAATTAATCTACCGCGTTCGAACTAAGTTTTTGGTCTACCATAGTGTGCTAGAAGTGTCACGTAATATTTGTAGATGAAATAAGCAACGAAATTTTATAAAAAAAACCGACCAAGTGCGAGTCGGACTCGCGCACGAATGGCTCCGTACCATCATCTATAAAAATGGCAAAAAAATCATGTTTGTTGTATGCCCCACTTAAATACCTATTTGTTTTAATTTAATCTAATTATTTATTTTTATAGTTAATATAGGTATAACTAAATTTTGTGTGAACATTTCAAGCATCTATCTGTTGCCGTTATCAATATCGAGCAAAAACGAGCAAAAAAATCACGTTTGTTTTATCGGAGCCTCCTTAAATATTTATTTTATTCTTTGTTTTGGTATTTGTTGTTATAGCGGCAACAGAAATACATCATCTGTGACAATTTCAACTGTCTAACTATCCCGGTTCATGAGATACAGCTTGGTGACAGACGGACAGCGGAGTCTTAGTAATAGGGTCCCGTTTTACCCTTTGGATACGGAACCCTAAAAAGCTATTAATGAAGCAGATCTAAATCAAGTATGTGAATGAGCTCAGATTATATTTTGTACATGTGTTAATAATACCAAAATTTTCGTTTTACAAAAACACTAGAGGGGTCGCACGGACAAACATGTATGGTGATTTCGCTCTGCATGTCTCAGTTTGGAGCACTCCAAAACTTTATAGTATACTTTTGATCGAATCACAATGACTTCAGAGTAAAATGGACCTAAATTGGCTGGTATTAAGGTTTGAGTTCGCCAATACATTCAGCATTCGAAAACAGCCAGCGCTCCAAGCAGAAATGTTGTAAAATAAATATTCGAACTATTGAATTAAGACTTTAAAATAAGAGTCTTTGAGTTCATTTTGCTCTGAAGTCATTTGTGATTCGAACAATAGTATACTATAAGGTTTTGCAGCGCTCCAAACTGAGACTAAGCACTCTGCACTTACGAGTCTACCTGAACAGATTTGTACTCGTCTGTTCCCTTGGGCAAGAGAAACGTCTCGCCCCGTTAAAAAATCGATATTTATATTTGAATGCCAATGAGACACAGTTAAACTTCTTGATGGGCAATAGAATTAGCATCAACCAGCTATTATTTGCCCGAGCTTCCCCCTTATTTCTACCTAGATATTTAAAATCTTAACGATCATTCTTAATTCTCCTTTGTTATCTGAATTTTTTTTTAAATAATGTTACATATCCATTATTATATATTTTATAAAATTTTACTACTGCCGCGCTCCTATAGGTCATAGCGTAATGTTATGTAGTCTATTAATTATTTATTTATTTGTATAATATAATTATTAGTATAATTAGCATAGAAATATTGGACTTTGTAGGTTTTAAGTTTTTGGGATGAACCATAATTATTTTTCTAAAGTGAAAGTGACTCCTTATAATATTTGCATGATATAAATGCCAATGAATTACATTGAGTTATGTATATGTATACATATATAATATGTATATGTATATGTATATGTATATATATATATATATATATATATATATATATATATATATATATATATATATATATATATATATACAGGGTATAAGGAGACCGCTACCGAAAACTTAGCGCTATTGTTATACTACCTAAACATTATCTTATAAGGTAGGTATCGGCGTCGGCGCGACCGCGGTTTCGTAGGTATCTAACGATACGTAAATAGGTCACATCAAGTTCGTTGACCTCCAGCGTCAGCTGATTTTATTTTAATCACGCAAGAATTACGTAACAAACTTTTACAAAATTCAGCAAATAAGTTTTTTGCAATTACAGGGCTGTTTAACCCTCCAAAATAGGTATTGCATAAAAAGTGCAATTTTTTTTTTTGTAAAAAAAAAAATTTTTTTTCACGTTTTTTTTAGTGATATCTTATCAGTAATCATCAGTACTATCACCTGTCTTCGTTTCCGAGAGCGGTCTCCTAACACCCTGTATATATGTAGACGGAATTCTTGTACCCAGTGTGTAACAGTAAAGCGGAACTGATTAGCAAGTTGGAGTAAACAATTAATTTCTCATTAGATGTTGGAACTTGAGCGTTCAGCTGCCGTGACGCGAACTTCCAACTTCTCACCGACTGGCGCGCCGCAGCCTCGCAGATCTGTACGAGGGATTACTCTATTGTTACCCTTTGTTGACGAGCTACGACGCTTTGCAGTTGATTGAGAAATAATTAAAATGAGAACCATTAGTTGCACCATTGATGGTTAGTTACGTTACGGTTGTCTTGAAAATTTTACCACAAAAAACAGCAAAACGGGTAGGTAGGTACTCTGTTTCACTACTTGCCGCTCGCCAGCTTCCCTCGGGAGACGGTGGATAGCTATTGGGCTAGCTACCCGTCACTGGTAGTCTCCTCACTGTCTGAGCCCCTGAGGAGCCTGACTGAGGAGCCCCGGCAGGTGGCTCGGGCGGCTGACAGACGCCTGGGACGTATACAACGGGTTCCCCAGGCGTCCAGCGCAGTCAGCAAGAGGGAACAGACGTGGTGGTTTTTAGTGCGGTATACCCCCACTCGGGGGGGAGTCCCACATAACCCGCGTTCTGCCCAAAGAACGGGGGTGGCTATAAAGCTTTTCCACCACGTCAAAAAAAAGGTACTTTGTTTCACTCATATCGGTAACAATACGCGCTGCCCAGTCAATGACAATTTATTTCACTCATAGAAATATTATTCACTGTAAAGGGCCCCGTCCGTTAAAACGTTCATTAAATTGCTTCATTTCAAAATTGTCTACCATGATCAAAACGTAGTCAACGTAGTGAAACGTAGATCAATTGATCCAATCTATAAATTAAAACTTGAAAAAACCCATTACATTCGCCGTTTTATCGAGGCGGCCATCTTGGATTTGCATAGTGCTATTCTACTAGTCAAGCCCTTTCATTTGATACCCATATTGAGGGAGTTGTGAAAAAATATGTAATCCGCCATTTTGTGGCGGCGGCCATCTTTGACCGATTTTCATCAAACATAGATAAGAATACTCCCGACTAATTCATCTTTGAAACAAAATACCGCATCGAAACTTATAACACCCCGTCCTTTTTGCGTTGGGGGTTAAAAATAGAACTCGGAATGATTTCTTTTAAAGGCACCTTGTTCAAGCTACGCTATAGAAATATTTTATGAGAAGTCACCCGAGTATTTTCGATTCGCGAATAACATCAAAGTTAATACTATTAAACATTTCCTCAAACTCCGTAAACCATAAAAAGATGTCTCCGCACAGAAGGAGAAACATTCCGTATCACGTCAAATGTTATCAGAATATCAAACGATGATTCCATAGCTGTAGGCATACCTTCTTCTTATGACAGAAATGTGAGCAAATATGACCACTATGTTCATATGTTTAAAGGTGGTGGTTGCATGAGTTATTTTTAATATCAAACCTATGGGTGCGTATGGTTGCCACCTTTTATCGGAGAATTTTATATACTTAACTACATAAATCAGTTTAATTAAACCCATACCCCTAATTGCATTCTACGCGCCATTGTACCAGAACGCTAAATTTCTTGGTGGCTAATCTTTGCCGTTAAGGTGGCAATCAGTCATGGAATTCTCACTAGATCAGAGAAAGTCCCCCGCGCTCTGCCTGGGAATCAAAGCCGGGACTTATAACCACTCGCCGCTCAACAGAGAAATCGTTGCGTTATTGGCTCATTTGGGCAAGAACAACGCTACGATCCGATTCATCTACCTACACAATTAAATTAAATTGAAACGTTTAAAACGATTTGCAAATAAATGCCTCTTATTAAGCTCAATATAATTAATTAAATGATACCATAACCCACGAGCACATTTTTGAACCCCTAGTAGCTTGTGCGAAGTTAATTCGATGGATTTAAAAAATTCAAGCTTTTCAAAGTTTTAGAGAGCTTATTGAGTCAAATGTAAATAAAAAACGAAACGAAATCTAATGAAGAATACTATATTATATCGTAGCACTAAGGGAGGTCACCCACGGCGACTTTTTGCAACGATTCAGTAACGCGTAGTCAACGCGCGTCTGGATCGCTACTGGATCGCGTGACGAAACAAAATCATTATTACTTGGGCAAAATTATACAACCAGCGGCAGTATCGCGTCTGTATCGCTGTTTCTTGCGACTGTATCAATACTGAATCGCTGCAAAAAGTCACCGTGGGCAACCTGCCCACGTGGAATATTATGAATAGTATAGACAAGTTTTTTATTCAAATAAACTTTTACAAGTACTTTTGAATCGTCAATTGAATCTACCACAGGTTCGGAATGCTGTTATGGTGCTGCTGTTGGAATGCTGTTATGCGTTATGGTCACAACAGGCAACCCTAGCGGAAAGGTTTTTCGGTAAGGGCATAATATGAGTAGCGAGTGTTTTTCACGGTCTGATTATGTGACGATTCGTATTCGAGCCCAAACTGGAGTAAATCATCCGAGTAAGGTTCAAGAGAATCATGGGCTCCTTTCCAATACAGACGAGATACACATCTATTGTATGAGATGCGGGTTGAAGGATATAAAGTTTATAGAGGAAAAGTTACTGTTCAACTTTCTATGTGCTCTGACATAAGCTCATATTTGCATTTTGTTATGTATCGATAGCACAGATGGTACAGAAGACTCACTCCACATAGACATTTAATTAAAAAGCGACTCTTGAGTCGACACAATAATGTCTAGTTTAACTTACAGAGCGAAGAATGCTTAAAGCATATCTCTTTACCTTTTTTCTATCGCCTAATGTTTTATGTAATAGTACATTGTTCCACGACGGGAGAAAGTGACCGATTACTACGAGGGTGTAGTTTGAGGCCGTAGGCCGTAGGGCCGCAATACGCCCGAGAGGAATCGGTCACATATCGGATACATAGTGCTTTATACTACACCTACGAGGAAAATAATAAAATAATCAAAAATATTAAAATGATTACCGGAAATCAATCAGAAAAAGACGTTGGGTTTCCATTGTAACAAATCTTCATATGCTTTGTTGTATTTCTATCTATTTCTAGATATCTTGATTAAGAGATTTTCAATACAACAATAACAATAACTGCTTGGTCACATATTTTTAATTCCGGTGGCGTTGGGCGGCTCACTACTGGACACTTTGAGTTCCCTAAAGCTACTTGTAATTTTATAAATTGACTAGATGATGCCCACGGCTTCGCCCGTGTGTATTTAGGTTTGTAAAAATCTCGTGGGAACTTTGACTTTCCAGAACAAAAAGTAGCCTATCTGTAGTAAGTAGTAACCCGTCCACAAAACGGAAAAATTCCGTGGGATCCTTACGATTTTGGAATACAATTCCTTACAGCATCAGGGTTGAGGAGTTGGACATGTACCTACTCGAGGTCATTCAACAATAAAGTCTTTAATTGGTATCCCCAATATCAATTTAAATAACCGACAGTGCCTAAATCCCATTAGTTTTGGGGATCAGATCCCCTACAGCATCAGGATTGAGGAGTTGGAATCCAAATTTTTTGTAGGACAGTGTCGCAATGTTTCTCTATCGATTAAAAAAAAAATTACGCAAATTGGTTCAGAAATTTTGGAGATATCGGTGTTCATAGGTAGAAAAACACAACTCCTCCTTTTTTGAAAGTCGGTTAAAAAAGTAGCCTGTTACTCCCTGGTTAATTCTCTACTTGTATGTGAAAATCCCGTCAAAATCGGTTCAGCCGTTCCAAAGATTAGCCCGTTCAAACAGACAGACAGTCAGACAGACAGACAGACAGACAGACAGACAGACAGACAGACAGACAGACAAAAATTTTAAAAACGTGTGATTCGGTTATAGTATCGTTCAAATAACCATATGAGCTTAATATGAGGTAGTTATTTCGATATTACAGACAGACACTTCAATTTTATTTATTAGTATAGACTAGATGATGCCCACGGCTTCGCCCGTGTGGATTTAGGTTTTTAAAGATCCCGTGGGAACTTTTGATTTTCCAGAACAAAAAGTAGCTTATCTGTAGAAACCCGTCCCCAAAACGGAAAAATCCCGTGGGATCCCCACGATTTCGGAATACAATTCCTTACAGCATTAGGGTTGAGGAGTTGGATATGTACCTACTCGAGTTCATTCAACGATAAAGTCTTTAATTGGTACCCCCAATATCAATTTAAATAACCGAAAGTTTCTAAAACTCATTAGTTTTGGGGATTAGGTCCCCTACAGCATAAGGATTGAGGAGTTGGAATCCAAATTTTTTATAAAACAGGGTCGCAATGTTTCTCTATCGATTTAAAAAAAAATTACGCAAATCGGTTCAGAAATGTCGGAGATATCGGTGTACATAGGTAGAAAAACACAACTCCTCCTTTTTTGAAAGTCGGTTAAAAAAGTAGCCTATGTTATTCCCTGGTTAATTCTCTACTTGTATGTGAAGGTCCCGTCAAAATCGGTTCAGCCGTTCCGAATATTAGCCCGTTCAAACAGACAGACAGACAGACAGACAGACAGACAGACAGACAGACAGACAAAAATTTTAAAAACGTGTGATTCGGTTATGGTAGCGTTCAAATAACCATATGAGCTTAATATGAGGTAGTTATTTCGATATTACAGACAGACACTTCAATTTTATTTATTAGTATAGATTAGGATAGGTAAAACAAAAGAAAGCGACTCGCAAAATACAATGAAAATAGCGCGGAAAAAACCGGTCAAGTGCGTGGCGGGCCACGCGCAGTGTAGGGTTCCGTAGTCACAATCCTCGAAAAACAGATATAACTCCTTAACCTGTGAACCCTACTTAGCCGTGATAGTTTTCCTTTAAAATTGATTATATACCCTACTGCTGTGAATTTTTTCAAGTTCCTATATACTGCCATTTGGCTGATAGAGGGGGGGGACACTTGACTCTAATAAAAATTTGCACTTTAAAACATCATATTTTACAAACGGATCTAGAAATCGAAAAATGATGTTCCCACACCCACAGTATTTTTAAAAGACCTATTCAACGATACCCCACACTATGGGGTAGACGAGAAAAAAAATATTCATCCCCACTTTACATGTAGGGGAGCTACCCTAAAAAAAAATATTTATCAAAATTTTATTTCACCACTTTGTCGGCGTGATTAATATTTATACTCATGCCAAATTACGGATTTCTAGCACTAATAGTCTCTGAGATTAACCGAGGACGGACGGACAGACGGACAGACGGACAGACGGACAGACGGACAGACGGACAGACGGACGGACATGGCGAAACTATAAGGGTTCCTTGTTTACTACGGAACCCTAAAAAGGAGATGGCCCATCCCCAATACATTGTTTGCCCTAGAAAAAAAGTTTATGCGTCACGATGAAACTTTTAACTTTGGATTGGTTTTTCTGTGTAAATTAATAATAAATAGTATTCTTGACCCTAGATAGTATGGTTATTGCTTATTGAGTACCCTAACATCTCACTAAAAATATCCTAGGGGCGCAACAGTGCACAGATCAACATCGGCTCCGTGTCGAAAATTGTTTAAAAATATAAATATTACGTAATAAAGCAATAAAAAGTGATAATTCGTTGCATTTATGGCTAAATAACAACCAGTGATAAAAATTTTGGAATATTACAGCAGTGCTGCGACAAAAACTCAAAATAAAAGTGCTCAACGGACAATTCGCTAAAAATATTTTGTTTAGTAAATCGTACCTAATTACGAGCTGTGAGTGTAAAATACTAAACTAATCTCGCGAGTGTATATAATAATATGTAGGTTTGTGAATGTAGGGTTGTGAATTACTGCAAGAATAAATCTGAAATTATACCATTATAACCTACAAACATATACCTAGGCATACTTTTGGATCAAGATTTCTACTACCTACCGCCATATATCGCACTACTCACTGCAGGAAGTATATTTCGCCACAGAATAACGCTGTTTTTATTCAGTAACAAAAAACTTGGAACTATTTAATTTCGACACGAAGCTAAAGCTATTGTATACTGCCGACACTCAGAAATACCTACGATATATTTTGTTTGTGTTGTGATTGTTTATAAACTTTATTAACAATGGAAGAATTAACACGTATGGTACGTGAAATACATGTACAAATGAATACGCAAAAACAAGAATTACAAAATTTACAAAAAAGTATAAATGATATTATCAACGAAAAATTTTCAAACATGGAACAGAAAACTAAAATACTAGAAGAAAATTTAGAAAAACAACAACAGTCTATTAACTATTTAGAAAAATACATAAGGAGGAAAAATTTAATCTTTTTTGGAATTGAAGAAAAAGAAAATAGTTACCACGATTTAGAAAAAATTGTATTAAATATAATTAACAACAACATCAAAATAAACTATGATACTGATAGCCTGGAGTATGTGAGAAGACTTGGAAGAAAAACAGGCACAGTAAGACCAGTAATTGTAACTTTTAAAACAGTAGGAATGAAAATCAACCTGCTAAAAAAGAGAAAAATGCTTAATAGTTCATCCTACTACATTAAAGAAGATTTCCCAAAAGAAATTCTTAATAAGAGAAAACAGCTAAGAGAAAAACTTGATGAAGAACGAAGGAATGGAAAAAACGCAATACTGGTATATGATAAGATTAAAATATTAGATCAAAATGAAACTGAAACGGAAAAAAGAATACCTATCAACAAAATAGACCTGTCTTCCTCTTCTCAAGAACTAGTATGCAATCAACATTTGAAAAAATATAGTAAAGCTACAAAAAAGTACAAAAATAAGACTAAGAATTAAGTAATTTGTATAATATCATATATAAACAGATGCACTAATCTAATATATTAAAAGATGCCAGAAAAATACTATAAGAACCCCTCTCCACCTCTCAATCCGGCTGGTCCCCGTGAGAGGTTAGACTTAATACCCTTCAGTGCATATAGCTAGTTTAAAAGAGAATGAACTACTGTAAATAATAAATATTACAGAACGTAGAAGGCATCTGGAGGAGGCCTTACGCCTTAATGGTGTACTGAACAATTATATAGTTATGGGTACATATTATATAACTGTAGAAGAAAATTAGCAAATAATTGCGGATATTTTATTAGTTAATGATGTGTTTGTTTTTTGTAAGGATAACAGCTATAATTATATTTAAGTATAGGTAATCATATCATTCTCTAATCCCAATTAGTAATGAACACAGTTTGTTTCTATTCTATTAAATAGGTTTATTGTTTAACAGTACTAAAATATAACTTTACACTATGCCTTGTGATTAATTTCCAAGTAAACATACAATTATTTTAGTAAGTATTAAAAAATTACATGGTAAAAGTGTAAACTAAATATAGTTGTTTGTTGTTTAAATCTGTCTATGTAAAGATTTATGTAGGTACTTTAATTGAATTTAATTGAAATAGGAACAGATTGTTTCCTTTCTTTTTCAGTAAATGCCAAGGTACCTACTCAATAATGAATTTAACAATTATGTAAACCAATTACTATTTTATATTTTCCGCACACATACAAAAAAAAAGATATTATGTATGTATAGTTAGTAAACGATAAAAACATAAACAATTTAACAAGTAGCTACCTACAATAGCTGTATTTATCATGTCAGGCTAGAAAATTTATTGTAAAAAAATGGATTAACATAAAGTAAAAGTTTGGTTATGATATTATGTAATTGAGAAAGAAACTAAAATGTATAATAGTAATAATTGTCATAAGTTGTTAATAACAAAATATTTTAAGTACCTAGGGATCTTGTATTTTTCATAAGTCAGACTAGAAAATTAATTATTAAAGACTGGATTTACATAAAGAAAAAGTTTGCTAAATTAAGAAAGAAAAATATATAAAAAAAAATGTATAATAGTAATAATTGTATAAGTTATTAATAACAAAATATTCTAAATATGCTATATATCATAAGTCAGGCTAGAAAAGGAAAAGTTTGGTTATAAATTATAATATACCTATCTAAATTGAGAAAGAAGAATATTAAAAAAAAACTAAAATGTATAAATAATAGTAATAATAATTGTATACTATGTTGTTAATAACAAAATATTTTAATTATGTAAGTAGGTACCTACCTTTAAGTATTCACATAGGAACAGCAATAATTTTGTTACATTTTGTGTGTATCTATAGAATAGTATCTTTTTTTGTAAAAGCACTTTCCTACCATTGTTCAGAAATAAAGGCTTATTTATTTATTATTTATAGATTAGGATAGGTAAAACAAAAGAAAGCGACTCGCAAAATACAATGAAAATAGCGCGGAAATTTTCTATTTTTTATTTTATTTTATATTTATAATGTGGCCAATTCTGTTGTACACAATCTCTAAACCTAAACTAAAATGACAGGTCTAAATTTATTCCTATCTCTTTCACAGTGCTCACTGCAGAAAAGGATAGCAATAGATTTAGGCCTGTCATTTTAGTTTAGGTTTAGAGATTGTGTACAACAGAATTAGCCACAATATGTAATTATAATAATTTAAATTGAATATATTAAAACTAGCAGACCCCGGTCCTGCCTGACATACCGACATCAGCGCCACCTACCGTGGCGGTTAGTAGCTTTATTAGATGCTTTTAATGTCGTGTTTGTCGACATTGGTTTTTTTTCATGTACTGATCCGATTTTATCAAAAATTAAAAAACCACGTTAGTAATGGAATTTCATACAACTTTTCAACCCGCTCTAGCGCGTTAACAATGAAATCCCATACATCTTTTCAGCCCACATATTTGTTTGACAGAATGACGTACTTTGACTTTCGTTATGAGACAAACCAGAAAGTGCTTTCCGAGCAAGTGTAGTTTATAGAATGTTTATAGTAATATGCACCCGTTTTGTACAATACAATTATTACACGGTACGGTGCGCAAGGCATAAGCTATGGATTAGTGCAGTCATAGTCAATAGTAGTACAAACCGAAAATCAAATAGAAGTACAAACTGGTTTAAATCGTGCGTAGGATGCGCGGCGTCTCAAGCCAGTTTTCACTGTATATAATAGCAGGCCAGTATTGCATATATGTATGTAGGCTATGTACTTAGCACTATGGTGTGTAATGCTAATCACCGAGTTGTAAATTACGCATGGCACGTATGTATGTAGGTACATCGGCGCAACCTACAGACGTTGGTCCAAATTCCGTTGTCCAACCGCGTCAGATGAGTATGAAGATATTTCGACCCAATTATATGGATCGTGGACCCGTTGTATCCAGTATAAGAACTTCTAACTTAGAACTTAGCTATTTACAGTACTCTAATGGGCGAGAGAAGAACCAGCGGCTTTTCATGACAATATGACGAACTTATATCTGAAGTCTAAAACAATTCTATAACAGTTTGAAAATGGAATAGAAAAACATTTCGTCGTTTGCCATTTCCAATTTCCGCAAGTTTTTTTCAGTGTCCTTTCAGCAATTTGTTTTAAAATTTTGATGGTTTTATATTTAAGCTTTTTCCAATCAGTTTCGAATAGGTATGCTCCGTTTTAAAAACAATACAATTTTTTATAGGATTAACAAAGCTAAACTAACGATGTTTCAAACGTTACATTTTAGAAAACGCTTAAAATGGTTATTTTATATCCATATTATGCAAGGATACATAATTATTATAATATCTCCCAACCGAATTTTGGTCACAGCGACAAATCCCTCTCTTGTATGAGAGAGGAGGCCTGTGCCCAGCAGTGGGACGTTTAAAGGCTGTAGTGGTGGTGGTGGTGGACCAATCTCAACCGAGGCAGAGACTAGTCAACTACGCAGGAGATGTTATAGTGCACAACTGTGTACACTGGTGCATTCTCTATTCTTTCACTCTCATAATCGGATGGGATGCCAATGCCACACGATTGGAGAAAGATCAGGCGCAGGACAGACAGATAGACAGGCTTTACGTGCTCTTCGAGACACGGGGGTATGTCTAACACCTCCAACTTTTAACTCCAGGCTGGTCTGAAAATGTCTTGGCTGAGCAACCCAATACCCCATAATTGTTTGGCCCGACCCGAGAATCGAACCCAGTACCTCGTGATGCGCAGTCCACCACACCAACCACTAGACCACCGAGGCAGTTAGAGGGTATACACGGATATGTGGAAGACCCTCTCCCGAAAAGTGGATAGACGATCGGAAGTGAGGTCGCATGGAAGGTGGCTTCCTTTAAGATGACGAAAAAATGTACCTGACTTTGTATTAGATTTAGATTTACACCACGTTTTCGAACGGAATGACTTTTGGCCTGAATAACCTTTAAATGAAAGTCTAGACCGGTTTGGAACTATTTAACAAGAGATATAAGTAGTTCGTAAACTAAAACCCGACTACGCTTAATAATTTGATTTAATATAAAATAATAATTTAGTGTGCAGAAAGTGCGGGTACGCATCTAGTGGCGCCATCTGTTATGTGTATCCGAAACCAATTTATTATTGAAGTTTAGCCGCGCGGTATAGCGCGCATACATACATACATACATACATACATACATACATACATACATACATACATACATACATACATACATACATACATACATACATACATACATACATAGACTGCTAAAATCATAACCCTTTTTACTTTGCCGTAGTCGGGTAAAAATTAGTACCTACATACTTTTCTGTAGTAAATATTATAAGGGAGTATTATATAGGTATAATCTTCACTCTGCAAATATCACGATTTGCAAGTTTCAAGAAAGAAACCGAGAAATACACAACGTCTGTAGAAATCTCGGGAATCTTTTAGCAGATGCGTCTCGTTGTTCCCATTGCGTTGTATGGAAGAGCTATTATGCGCTCTTCAAGATTGCGAAACCTGTGTTTATGCCGGGTACGAGTATGTATTACCTACTTTATATAAGTCTTGTGCCTAGAAACACATGAAAGTACCGATTTCAACGTAGGTACGTCATGTCTTTACTTCGTTGTAGGGATGAAGAAAGTGCCAAAAAGTATCGATATAGTATATCGTATCGATATTTAAAAAATATATCTATATCGTTTTCGATATATCGAAAAAAAAATCGATATATCGGCGAAATTTTCTAAAAAATATTTGTACTTTATGAAATTCTATTGTTTTTCTAGACTAGTTCAACAAATCTCTGTTGTATGTATACCAAATTAGGAACAACATTTCTAATAGATAATGAAAATTATGTAGTTTTTTTTTGGCTCTGAATTCCAGGGGTTTTGTTCGGTGGCAGAAATAATATATCGAATGTCATACGTTTTCGATACCTACTTGATATTTTATATCGATATATCGAAATAATAAATATTGCCAAAAATATCGATATATCGAACAAAAAATATCGATATATCGATACATCGATATTTTTATACAAACCTACTTCGTCGAACAATCAATTATTCTTTAGACTCTTCTAATTTTTGAGAGTGTGGGGATTTATTTCAAAGATGAGATTAATTATAAGCAATTATATGAGGCATAAAACATCGCTTAATCGCCACTTTGCGTGACCTGAAGGTTGGCCCAAGGTCTACTTTTTGCGGTAATCAATGCAGATATGGTTGTGCAGTGCTACCAGTATTATTAACCTGGGTCCAGACATAGTGAGACAGTATAGCGAAGCAAAAACGCTCTTTTCCATCGAGTCAACGCGGCCCCGGGTGAAAGCAACGTCTATCGAATCTGTCGCATTTAGTCTATACTCAGCTATTGAATGATCTGAACCTACCAAAAAGATTTTGTTTCCAATCCAGTTATGGACAAACATTTGAATGAAGAAATAAATTCTAGAAAAGAAAGTCAAAACCACTTTCAACATTTTCTTTATTGCATTATCCCGGAGATTTCCGGCAGGGTCAATTTGCTTTATGATTTCTGAATTGTCTCAGGTCTGGTTTGGTTGGAGGCTTCAGATGTGGCTAGTTACCACCCTTTTTTTTTTTGTTTGACGTGGTGGAAACCTTTTATAGCTACCCCCGTTCTGCGGCCGAATGCGGCAGAACGAAGGTTATGTGGGACTCCAACCGGGTATACCCACTAAAACCACCACGGCATGACCCTCATGCTGTGTGCTGGACGCCTGGGGAACCCAAAGTATGCATCCCAGGTGTCCGGCAGCCGCCCCAGCTGGGGCTCCCGCTCGCCTCAGGGCTGTCCCTCCAGAGGCTCGCGCCCTCCCGTAATTTTTTAACGAGGTTTTCTTCCTCCCGCGATGGGCATCGCTGCCCCCCGCCCCGGGGTGTCTCACCCCCAGTTTCATCCGCAGTGCCCTCTGCTAATCAGAGGGACACGCGGAGAAACCTCCCTCCGCCAGGTCATTGGCCATGGCTAACAATATCCCCGAAATTATTAACCATGTTACCGGGGTGCACCGGCCCGAATACTGCTCTTCCCCTCGGACGTATCCAAGAGGACCAGCAGCACCCAGGCACACTTGGAGGTTACCTGGCTAGCACCCCGGCTAGTTACCACCCTACCGGCAAAGCCGTGCCGCCAAGCGATTGAGCCTTCCGATCCGATGCCGAGGTAGCCCGCTTCCATCTTAGACTGCATCGTCACTTACCATTAGGCTTATCAAAATTGGTTCAGCTGTTGAGCCGTGAAAGGGTAACAGACATATTATAGATAGACAAGATAGACTCACTTTTGCATTTATAATATTAGGATGGATATTGGATAAGTATGGATATTAGTCTGTTGATAGTAGCAAGCTTGTATAAAATAATAAAGTCACAATTTGAGGGTATTCAAGGATATTCAAATCAGTCCAAAGGCTTCTCAACTCATTTATCGGTCTAGTCTCTCGAAACAAGACAAATTTCTTTTCGAAATCAAATTCATCCGAGACGAATGGCGCATGAGACGAACTTCTTCCAATATTTTATTTAAATCACTCCAACTTTCAACTCTCGCCGAAGACTTTGGGCAATCGATTGGTTTTGTATACGGCAGAAAATTTCACGACATGCAGTTGAAAGTTGTCTGGGTAGAAAGAATGCCGAATTCAAAAAAGGAGGAACCCTCGACGCAAAAACGACGGGGTGTTATAAGTTTGACGTGTCTGTATAAGTGTGTGTGTCTGTCTGTTCCCCTGTAGTGCTCAAACGGGTGGACGGATTTGAATGCGGTTTTTTTTGTTTGAAAGGTGAATTAGTCGAGAGTGTTGTTAGCTATGTTTGATTAAAATCGGTTCAAGATGGCCGCCGCTACAAAATGGCGGATTACATATTTTTTCACAACTCCCTTAATATGGGTATCAAATGAAAGGGCTTGTTGACTAGTAAAATAGCACTATGCAACTATGCAAATCGAAAATGGCGAATGTCGGGGGTTTTTTAAATTTTTAATTTATATTTGTATTATATATATTTAAATGTAGGTACTATCCGAGCTGAAATTAGTCAAATTATATCTGACTATAGTAAATTGAGATACTTTGAACACGATAAGTAATAACTTATACTGAACTTTAGCTTTAGATAAAGTTACTAAAGCTTCGTCTATGTGCATAATTTCTAGTAAATTGGAAAGTAACATGAAAGTTCAAGTATCCTAGATGAACTTTAGTATCCTAGTTGAACTTTAGTATTAATTTTCTCCTGAATAACTTCCTCTTCATAAGTCGGAGAGCTACCTCATAGTTCTAGATTATTGGAATTATGTACCTACTAGTTTTTATCCTCAGATTTCTAAACTGATTGGTTTATGTATATTTTTCATTGATAAAAAAAAAACCGAGAGTTGTCATATTTTCTAGAGCAGCATTATCCCACAAAATAGAACAATTTGAGTGGTGTACATGTTCTCCAGTTTTGCTCTTTGCCATTCTATAGTATACGGTAATTGACCTACTTTTATTTGCTTGGTATTTCTATATCATTATAAATAATACGTCCACCCTATTATGATGCAACATTTACGGGTCTGTAACAAGCTTCAATGAGGCAGATATCTTTAAAATGTGACTTAAATGTCTTTAATATTATTAAGAGTAAATGTGGGCGCTTTTTTGATACCTCGTGTCCATAAATGGACATAGGTCTCTTCACTCTTGCAAGGACTGCCACAGAACACGATCTTGTGCCGCTGGTATCCAGTACAAGCCAGTAACTCATTTGAGATGGTCCGTCCATCTACTGCCTCGTTGGTCTAGTAGTTAGCATATTCGACTCAGATCACGAGGTCCCGGGTTCGATTCCCGGTTCGGGCAAAAAATAATTGTTAGGTATTGGGTTTTTCTGTCAAGAAATTCTCAGTGCCAGCCCGGAGTTGGTAGTTGGCAGTGTTTCACACCCGTGCCTTGGAAAGCACGTTAAGCAGTCGGTCCCAGTTATTATCACTATCATGTGACAATAGTTATTAAAGCCCGTCAATACGCATTGGAGCAGCGTGGTGGGTCTAATCTCTGAATCCCTCTCTCCTATGAGAGAAGAGGCCTGTGCCCAGCAGTGGGACGTTAAAAGGCTGTAGTGGTGGTGGTGGTCCATCTACTGGGGTGCAAACACACTGTTCAAAGAGTTTCGTATTCAGACACTGGTTCTAACTCGATGACAAAAATGAATTACACTCGTCAAGCATGAGATTGTAGGTACCTACTTGTTATTCATGAAACATTTTCAGCTTTTTGTAGCGCCTCTGTAAGGTTGCACACAAAAAGTGTCTGACCTAGATTTGTAACGACGAGTGCTCTACATTTAATTAGACTTGTTATGAAATGTTTTGGTCAGAATGTTGCCGAGAAAATAGGAAATTGTTTTAATGATTTAACTGATAATATTATAAAATTTTATACCGTTATTATCCAGCTAGAAAGGAGTATTAAAATAGAATTACAAGAGTGAAATATCACAAGCGAATAAATATACTGCGAAGAAACAAAAGTCACTCATCCTTCCGCAATCGTCGCCCGTCGTCGCATGTACCTTATATCTGAGTGCTTAGTCTTAGTTTGAAGCGCTCCAAAACTAAAAGTATACTATGAGTATACTATTGATCGAATCACAAATGACTTTAGAGCAAAATGAACCCAAAGACTCTTATTTTAGGTCCATTTTACTCTGAAGTCATGGTGATTCGATCAATAGTATACTTATAGTATACTATAAAGTTTTGGAGCGCTCCAAACTGAGACTAAGCACTCTGTATATCGATGACCTTGTTTTGCTTGATTTACGTATAGGGCCCGGCGCACACCGAGCGCAGAGCATTTTCTGAGAAAACTTAATAATTAACTTTACGTCAGGGCATAATCTATCTCCATTCAAAATTTCAGCTAAATCGGTTCAGTAGTTGCGGCGTTATAGAGTAACAAACACCCAAACATCCAAACATCCATACTTTCACATTTATAATATTAGTAGGATTAGTAGGATTAGTAGGATATTATTATAGTGGTCATCACATATAGACCAAACAGCGCCAAATAGTGACTAGCACAATTATTTGCGCTAGTCACTATTTGCGCTAGTCACTATTTTATTAATAGTTTGATTATAAAATCAATCGAACTTTGAGTTGAATTGAATTTATTATAAAAAAAATGAAGAAACTAAATTGGAATTGGGATGTATGTGGTTTTATTCAGCTCTTCCACGTAATACCTGATTAATCCCTCATCTAAAGTCTAGACTGTTTCAACTGACGCATGGATACCTAGTTACAGTCTTCGAGAATAATTTCTCGAAAATGTTCGTCACGTGCGACCTG
Organism: Melanargia galathea; assembly: GCA_920104075.1. Taxonomy (NCBI): domain Eukaryota; kingdom Metazoa; phylum Arthropoda; class Insecta; order Lepidoptera; family Nymphalidae; genus Melanargia; species Melanargia galathea. Next base: position 7,101,225 of record OV049874.1, on the reverse strand, counting down.
CCGATCACGCTGCAAAGTAATCATCTTCTTTGTAAGTATATAAATGCCGAGACAAACAACTTTACTTTACTAACGTGACGTAAAAATAACCTACTTGTTCCTAGATATAAATGCATTTTGCATCGAACTATTACGCTTAGAATGGAAGTTTCTAACAAATTTCCGCTCGAAACGTAAGCTATAAACCAACCCATGTGTGTCCTGTAATTACATTTGCCGACACGCACACAAGCGCATGAGTACCTTGAGCACTGACGCGACGATAGCCTTTTAGGCTTGCTAAAAACGGCTTATCGCCGCGTCGACGACTGCCTTTCTTTACCTATTTATTCTAAGGCATTTTGTTTCTTTAGACCATAGAGTAAACGAGAGAAGACATAACGTACTATGTCCTACAATCAAATTGCGACGAAAATTCGCCATAAAAGATGTTTTCGCTAAAACGTGTAATCACACCACATACACACTCGTCACTCACACATGAACAATTTAAAAGATCATCATGATCATGCTGTAACTGAACTAACGACCTTATGAAAATCTATACCCTTTAAATTCCTATAGATCTTTCTAAAGATTACGTTCTTAAATAATTTCTTTAAAGTGGCACGTGAACGATAGTGGTAGAACCCTTTATAATGTTGTGTCCGTATCAACCCAAGAACTTTTAGAGCGTCAGAAGTAATGAGTTCAATTGACTTAGACGATTTAATCTAGTTCGTGTATTGAAGTGTCGGTTCCTGCTTAGTTTTATTATAAAATATGTTAGCTTCCAAGCTTGGTTAATAGTGACTTTGTTTGTTATTTCGAGACCATACAATCAATAGTGGGATGACACACTTTTAGTTCGAATAAAGATTAACTCCTTTCCCTAAAGAGAAAGAAGTTCATCAAGGCATCATTCATACTTTTAGCAATAAAAAATATGAATGAAGGTTGTTAGCTCCCGTCACGCCAACAACGATGAGCCCCTACCTTTTGTGGTACTCTAGTATCGCATACAGAGTTAGTTATAGTATTAATTTATTATCATTATTTCGTTCATTATATATTTTATAGTGTGGTTGCATGAAGTACTAGACATACCAGCAAACATTGGCCCCCCCCCCCTTACACCCAGGCATCATCCCAAAGAGTTTGTTTTTTAACCGTGGTTGTCTCCACAAGACTTTTTTATAGTGGTGTGCACCACTTAAGACCTTTGTTTAGAGTGTTTAAGTTCCACTATGTTTGTTAAGTCATTAGTGAAGAGCGAGGTTCGCTGCGGTACGTATGATGTAGGTTTGTTATTATCATGGAAGCAAGCTCGAGGCAAAGCTTACTGAGGTATATCAGTTATATGTCCATAGTAAAGGAGGAAATCCTTTGCAGTAATTATTGGTATTTGTCAGTCAAGGAAGTGCAAGACTCACTGCGGTAAAATAGTAGAACTATTTACACAGGCCTTAGAACTCAACACAACATCCAACCACTTCCTCAAGCAGTCCTATCAACTCATGCCCCAAGCATATAACGCCTTGAACGTGCATCGACCAGACCACTCGCAAATGTAGTTATCATTTGTCATGAAAGAGTAAGGCTCACTGTGTTCGCCGGCCTGGAACCCAACCTAACTTCCAACAGAATGTCAGAAGTTATGACTGAGCGAGGCTACGCAGCGTTTATCACCGGCCTGAAACCCAACCTAACATCTAACTGAATGTCAGACGTCAAGGCCAAGCGAGGCTTCTCAGCGACAAATGGTCCACAGGTCTAACTCAACCTTATAATAAATAGTTCGAAATATGTTAATAATAATACGAAGTGCTGTCACCACGGAGTGGTGACGAACTCCAATAAATGTATCAGAGCAAGTTCGAATTAGTATATGTGATCGTCTGTCGCTATCTCAAAGAGAGGGTTCACAAGGCATTCCAGACGCCGGGCTCCACTCCTCTGTACAGCAACAAACGATAGTGTATCGCCCCTAGTATTGATATATGAACGCAAGTCGCCATGTTCAGAGAGGTGCACCAGCAGTTATGCGCTAGTCTTCCTCTCATGAATAGCGTCAAAGCGTATAATTAGTTTAACACATAAAATATGATTAATATATCTGATCGTCTGTCGCTATCTCAAGGAAAAGAGTACACAAAGCATCTCAGACACCAAGGCTCCCCTTCTCTAATCAGCAACAAAATGAAAGTGTATCGCCCCAGCATTGATATATGAACGCAAGTCGCCATGTCAAAAAAAGTTCACAAAACACTTTAATGTGCTAGGGCTCCCTTCAATGAATAGCGCCAAAGCGTAAGATTTGTATAGCACTTTTAACAGATTTTGTATATCGCCCCTATAAGCATTTCAATACTTATTCCACACCAATGTAAATTATATTATTCACTGAGCATGTGCTCGTTTCCACTATTACAATTCGTTAGTCTCAAATGCGGTCCGCAGAGCTTTGTTTATACGCGAGCTCGACTACTCGTCACTATTGACGCTCGCAGCCGCGGCCGCTGTGGTCCCTCTCACCTAGCGGACGGCTACAAAACAGCGCTAAAGACACGAAAATCAAAGTTTATAAAAATTGTTATTTTTATGATCCCATATGAGAGTACATCCTTATACTTAATTACTGAACCCATTTTGATGAGATTCAAATAAAAAAAAATTGTACTATCGAACCATATACTTTTAATAATTTTTATTTAGTATGGAATATTGGGTCGTTACAATGCGCCATTTTGTGTGCTCGGACATTTAAACTAGGAATTTTTAAAGTAGTTATGCCAGATCCTATGTCCTATGTTCTAAAGCCCAAATTAGACGGTGCCTCGTTCATCGTTCACTTTTGCGATGAACGATACGATATTTGCTTTGGAACAGTGCCTGTGAACGATGAATGGTCGGTGTTTAGACGGTTCATTTTCGATGATTCATCGATGAAGCCTCGAAAATGAAAGCAAAAATCTCAAAAAATTAACCCTCTAATTTGGGCTTGGTTCTATATGCTATTTCATGCTGCAAAATTTTAGTCAGATTAGCTATAATTTTAGTTCATACCTATTATTATTGGTTTGAGATTAATTTAATTAATTAATTTAATTTAATGCTCTAATAATTGAGTTAAACACGCTACACGCTTGAAGAACAGGAAACTTTAATAATAAAATAATAAATACAATGAATATAAAATAACTTTGCTATAATCCGCTAACAGTGACAAATTTGTAGGCACAACACCACACAAATTCACCACAAAATGAACTCGACGATCGTTTCGCTCCGACACCGGAGCATCTTCAGGAGATGTTGACATCACAACGGACGATTGAGAAGACTTAGCACTTTTGGTGTTGTGCCTACAGATTTGTCACTGTTAGCGGATTATAGCAAAGTAATTTTATATTCATTGTATATCATGGAATTCCGCAAAATAACGCCTGCTTCTATTCAAAGTAATAAATAGCCTCGAGAAGCACTTTAACTACGCTATGTAAGATAATTTTCCGTTCTCTTACAGGAAATTCGAATTTAACTTAATTTTTAAAATAACTAATAACATAATGAGACGTTAAGTTAAACCCTCCGTATTTAGGTTTTATGTAGACATTGGCCCTGCAGGATCTAGTTCTCCTACAAATCTCCTTTTTTACCAGACTACGGCAAACTCAAAAGGAAGGGTTATGATTTTAGCAGTCTATGTATGTATGTTTGTATCCGATTTTTTGTTCCACCGTCTAAACTACTGGACCGATTTTGATATAGGCTGCATTTTATATGCGAAAAAAAATCGAGAAGTGACATTCGCGCGGCTAAACTGGAATATTAAGTTAGTTTCGGATAGACATAACAGATGGCGCCACTAGCTGTTTGCCCCGCTTTTTTTCTCTTTTATTAAATACACTAAAAAAGATACCGCTCCCAGATACTATTATTTTTAAGAGTAATCGGGTTTTAGTTTACGAACTTTATCTCTAGTTTTTTATTCATGTACAAGTTAGTTACCTTGGCTGCGATCTCACCTGATGGAAAGAAGGGTACCTATACGAGTAGTATGCTGGTATCATTAGGATTAAGGAAACTTAGAAATTTTATATCAACCAACCGCAAGCGTATAATAAAGTAATTTATCTACTCTCATATCTTAAAATCCTGATTAATAAATCAAAATGTATCATAATATATTGGCCTACTTTATTCACATACATCTATAATATAAAAAAAAATCATTATAACACTTTTTTATTAAGAAATTCTTGCAAAATAATGCTATAAAATAGTTTTTTCTCCATTATAGTACAGGTCTGGTCGAGTCACGACTCTAGGTTCTAGATTTTTGAGCCATGGTGGGAAATTCGCGTGACCTCCTTGGTCGTTTACGTGAGACTTATTGTATTCTCTATGGCTATTGTATTACCTACTATAATTTTAGATATTATACGAATTAATATAGAGCATATTTTCTTCCTGGATTTTTATTTAGACGTGAATGACGGCGCGGCGGCTAGAGTGTGGCGCTACCATAATTGACCATAGACAATAGACATCACTTGACACTGCAGTCTGCACGCGCATTTTGTAACAACTGAATTTTGGCGCCATACGCTAGTTATATTATTTAAATTTATTATTTGTTGTTTTTGTTACTCAAAACTTTACAAGACGTAGTTTTTATTGTGCGGAAAAATGTCTAGCAGTGATACTGAAGAGAATTTAACTCCACCTGACCACCGACCAACAATCTTTTGTCAACAAAATCAAGGAAAACTCACGACACATATTACCAAGATTTTATGGCTTGGATTTTAAGATATGAGTTTAGATAAAGTAGTGTATGAAACTCTACATAATTAGGTATTAAAACACTCGTGTAAATACTATTAAAAAACTCACCTGCGACTCGTTTTTTAAACTAACACTCGTGTTTTAATAACCTCTATTATGCAACCGTTTCATAAACTACTATTATGCTTCACATTAAGTGTTTCTATTTGAATAAAGCACTTTTCTAGTACAAAAATGAAATATGAAGCAAGTGAATGGAGAGGAGTATGATGGATGCAGATCCGCGCCCGGATTACGGCCATTCATCACGATATCAACTCAACTTTATCGGCTGATTGCCCCGGGAATGGGGTTAGTGTAGTGAAACTTAAGCATTTCTATACACAAACATGTTTTATTTATTGCGAACTCTTTGGCGAAACCCTCAGCTGTGATTGAGACATCTGAAATACTTTAACGTTTAGTAGAATGCCTCGTTAGTCATTGGTCTAGTTGTTAGCATATTCGAACGCATAATCACGAGGTCCCGGGTTCGATTCCCGGGTCGGGCAAATAATTCATAGGTATTGGGTTTTCTGTCAAGAAATTCTCAGCGCCAGCACGAAGTTGGAAGCAAGCGGTGTTTCACTCCCGTGCCTCGGAGAGCACGTTAAGCAGTCGGTCCCGGTTATTATCACATGTGACAATAGTCGTTATAGCCCGCCAACCCGCATTGGAGCAGCGTGACGCATCTAAGCTCTAAATGCCTCTCTATGACAGAGGAGGCCTGTGCCTAGCAGTGGGACATTAAAAGGCTGTAGTGGTGGTGGTTAGTAGAAATATTCTAGAACCCGCTCCTCACATAACCCAAAAAATCAAGCAGTTCCTACGATTTCTAAAAATAAAAACTAACTAACTCTAAAACTAACAACGGAACTCTGAATTCTTAACTACTTACTCTGCAAAAAGGAATTTCACCTGCAATGAGGCATTAATTGGCCGCTATTCAACTTGCAGCGACTTTAGTTCCCAAACGAGCTTCGGATTTTTATTTAAAAGTAGCGGAAAATTTCGCTCTATTGTTTCACAGTGATCAATAGGAGATTCTACAGTAAACTTCGTGAACTGAAATGTTTATATAACGTAATAGCGGATGCCCGTGACTTCATTTGTGTGGAATCTCGTGGTTTTTTTAAAAATCTCGGCGAAACTTTCGCCGAACTGTTACCCAGTAACCCATCTCAAGCGCTCCAAGCGCGCCGTCCACATTGAGCGTAACAAGTTCGCCGAAATGTTCGCTGTTCGGTTCGGTGAAATGTTCAAGTCTGGACGCACCTTTAGAAACCCTATGATTTACCCTTAGATTATTGGAATTCTTTGGATTAACCGGAATAAAAAGTAGCCTATCTTACTTCAAGGACTAGTCTACCTTTCAGTCAAAATTGGTTCAGCGGTTTAGATGTGAAAACGTAACAGACAGATAGACAGAATTACTTTTGCATTTTTATTATTGGTATAGTACCTATTGAAGATTGCAAACGGTTTTTGTATTGTGGACGCCGAGATCGAGCCTTTCTCAACGTAGTCCTACTTACCTATTTCAATAAATCAGTGCCGGCACAGTTCTGGTACAGTAAAAAATATCCTTTCATACATTCTCTATGAACGCGTTCACACCTGTCCGTATCAGTGACGACGCAGTGTTTCAGTGTCAGTTCATAGAGAATGACATATTTTTTATTGTGCCGGAACTGCGCAAGCCGCGGAACTGATGCTTCACTGATGCGAATGGGCCTTAATACCAGTAAGCTAATCACAATCTAAGTAAGTTACACATGCAAATCCATAAGTGAGCCCTTTTCAATGGCGCAGTCGTTAAAGTAAAAAGTAAAATTAGGAGGTTCCATGTGAGAACACATCAAAACAAGCCGGTTAATCATCCGACCGGCCTCACAAAACGTCGAACGACTCTCAGCATATGAAGAAAAGCGTTCCCTTTTATTGCTCAAATATTAAAGGAATATCAAAAGACAACTCGCGGAAATATATTCCATCTAAACCTTTAAGCGAATATCGCCTCTGCAACGTAAACTTTACAGGTGATAATTGAGCGGGTGGATTTCCGTTTTCATTTCGATTCGGGCCCTCGTCTGAGGTGTCGTGAGAAGCGAGTGTTTTCCACGGTCTCATTATGTGACGATTCGTATTCGAGGCCAAAGCAAAGTTTTATCAACCGAGAAAGGTCGAAGAGGTGAGAGCTCTCTCAAACTTACGATCATGTCACGATCCGCCAAACCTGCGTAATAGAATTTTGAATTGAATCTAACGATCAATATCTTAGTGATTGAACTACGCTTGGGGGCTGGGAACGATTGCCGTTTAATTTGTCTCAGCGACATCGATTTCTAAGCTCCACAAATTCCTTGCTAAGGCTCTTATTTTGCCTAACGTCTAGCCTGATAATACAGACAAGCAATAACGACAATGTCTTGAGCATTATGCCCCTAAATGATCACTTGGATGGTGTACATTATTTGAAAAAACTTTAGTAATGGTAGTCCGTTCTATTTTAATGCGTGACTTTTTAACCCCCGACGCGAAAACGACGGGGTGTTATAAGTTTGACGTGTCTGTGTGTGTGTGTGTGCCGCCACTACTAAATAGCGGATTACATATTTTTTCATAACTCCGTTAATATGGGTATAAAATGAAAGGGCTTGACTAGTAGAATAACACCATGCAAATCCAAGATGGCCGCCGCCACAAAATGGCGAATGTCGGGGGTTTTTAAATTTTTAATTTATACTTGTTAATACTTAAGTTCCTATACTTGTTATTAACTCAGTTAGCTCTAGACAACTCCACTAACTAGTAAACCGTGAAATATTTGCAGAGCTGTGTACATGCTAGGTACATAGTACAGTGACAGTGACCAGCCCTAATAATTACACGGTTCATCGTTCATTTTTGCGATGAACGATGATACGATATTTTTTGCTATGATGCCATCGGGCGCGTCCCCTGGTGGCGGATAGGGGAACGCCTCCCAGATATGGGAGGTACCGGGGAAACCCGGCGCGGACCAAAACCAGCAGGGGGTTGCCGCTTTCGGGGGTAGAAGAGAGGGCGAGACATTTCCGCGCCGCATTGATAAGGGTGTGCGACGTGGCAATGCCCCGGACGAGGAGGCTGCCCGCTCGGAGGTCGGTGTACTGGTGGTCGCAGGAGATTGCGGCCCTCCGCGCCGCCGGTAACCGAGCGCGCCGGGCCTACACCCGTTGCCGCCGCAGAAGGCCGGTGTCCGCGGACGAGGAGGCTCGCCTCTATATGGAGCTCCGGGAGGCGAAGAAGGCGTTTCAGGTGGCAATCGCCAATGCCAAGGACTCCGCCCATAAGGAGTTCTTGGCAACCCTGGACAGGGATCCATGGGGCCGGCCATACCGCATTGTAAGGGGCAAGATGCGGAGTGCCCCCCCCATGGATTCCATGGAGCCGGAGCTCCTTGATCGGGTGGTGTCGGGGCTTTTTCCCCGACCGCCAGCATTTACGCCCCCGATCATGGCGTCCCCGTCCGCGGAACGTGAAGAGCCGGTCGGAGCTCCCCCAGTCACAGATGACGAGATGGGGGAGGCTCTGAGTCGTCTGCGGCGGTGTAGGAAGGCGCCGGGACCGGATGGAGTCCCGGCCAGAGTCATGGCGCTGGCCTTGGGGCACCTTGGGGGCCGTTTCAGGCAGTTATTCAATGACTGCCTGGCGTCGGGACGGTTCCCAAGGGTGTGGAAGGAGGGACGACTGGTGCTGCTGCGGAAGGAGGGAAGATCCCCGGACTCTCCGTCAGCATATAGACCAGTCGTCCTTATCGACGAGACAAGCAAGATGCTGGAGAGAGTTCTGGCCTCTCGGTTGAACCAGCATCTTGCTTGGCAGGGCCCCGACCTTTCGGAGCGCCAATACGGGTTCAGGGTCGGAAAGTCGACCCTGGACGCGATTGGTGCTCTGAAGGACTTCGCGGAGTACGCGAAAGGAAGGGGTGAAGGAGTATTGGCGGTGTCATTAGACATCGCCAATGCCTTCGGCACACTCCCTTTTGGAGTGATAGAGGAGGCGCTCCGATACCACGGGGTGCCCCTCTATCTGCGCCGTATGATAGGGCACTACCTGGAGGATAGGGTAGTGCTCTATCAGGGGAGGGACGGGAGGAGGGCGGAGAGACGGATGGCCTGTGGGGTTCCGCAGGGGTCAGTCCTCGGGCCCCTGTTGTGGAACCTGGGGTTCGACTGGGCCATCCGTCCGGTCCTGCTGCCCCGGATGGCGATCGTGTGTTATGCGGACGACACTTTGGTTGCCGTCCGGGGAAGCAGTTATGGGGAGACCGCGAGGAGGGCCACGGTGGCCACCGAATTGGTGGTCACCAGGATTGAGATGTTGGGGCTCAAAGTGGCCCTCCCGAAGACCGAGGCCGTCCTCTTCGGCGGAGCGGGCTGGAGGCCCCCGGCACGCGCTAGCATCCCGGTGTCGGGGGAAGCGGTCCAAATCAGGGCCCACATGAAGTACCTGGGCCTTGTTTTGGACCGCAAATGGGACTTCCGGGAGCACTTCCGCCAGCTCGCTCCTCGGGTGGTGGGGGCAGCTTCTGCGCTCGGGCGATTGCTGCCGAATGTGGGGGGCCCTGGGGCCCCATGCCGTCGCCTATTCGCGGGGGTCGTGAAGAGCATGGCGACGTATGGGGCTCCTATCTGGTTCGACGCGCTTCGTCCAGAAACCAGGGCCCTGCTGCGGAGGCCGCAGAGGGCGGTGGCGAACCGCATCTGCCGGGCTTACGCCACCGTAGCCTTTGCGGCCGCCTGCGTTTTGGCGGGCACTCCCCCTTGGGAGTTGGAGGCTGGGGTGCTCGCCGAGGCGCACCGCGTCAGAGCAGAGAGCCGGGTAAGGGGGGAACGTCCGGCTCCCGAAGCGGTCGGCCGAGCGCAGCGCATGGCTGCCCGCAGAATGCGGGAGAGGTGGAAAGCCGACCTGGCGGATGCCGTCTATGGCAAGCTCACCATAGACGCCATCCGCCCGGTGCTGGAGCAGTGGTGCCAGCGAAGGCACGGGTCGCTCTCCTTCCGGCTGGTGCAGGTGATGACCGGACACGGTTGCTTCGGCCATTACCTGCACAAGGTCGCGAGGAGGGAACCGACCCCGTCGTGCCATGAGTGCGGCGCTGGGGACGACACGGCTCAACACACTTTGGAGGAGTGTGGCCGGTGGGATCCCCAGCGCCGCACTCTGGTGGCGACAATTGGCGGAGACCTCTCGCTGCCCAGCGTCGTACTTGCCATGCTGAGCAGCGAGGGGTCTTGGGATGCTGTGGCCGACTTCTGCGAGGACGTTATCTCGCAGAAGGAGGCCGCGGAGCGGGCGCGTGAAGAGGCTCTCGACGCGCATCCGCTCCGGCGCAGACGGGGGGGAAGGAGGCGGCGGTTATTCGCCGCTCGCCAGCTTCCCTCGGGAGACGGCGGGTAGCTATTGGGCTAGCTATCCGCCACTAACAGTCTCCTCACTGTCTGAGGGGGGGATCACGCTGTCCCGATCCCCTCCTCTTTAGCGCGGGAGCCCCGGCAGGCGGCCGGGGCGGCTGACAGACGCCTGGGACGTATACAACGGGTTCCCCAGGCGTCCAGCATAGTCAGCGAGAGGGAACAGCCGTGGTGGTTTTAGTTAGGGTATACCCAATACGGGGAGTCCCACATAACCCCCGTTCTGCCCAAAGAACGGGGGTAGCCATAAAGCTTTCCACCACGTCAAAAAAAAAAAAAAAAAGGGGGTTGCCGCTTGGAGGCTCCTGGTACTTCTCTGCTTATCAGAGTGGACTGTGCGGGACTCCGGGTGGCAACAACGGGGGGGAGGCTTTCGGGCCGTGAGGAAGAAAACCTCGTTAAAAAATTACCGGTGGGGGTGGAGACGCCCTGCGCGGCGGGTCCGCCGGTCTTTGTGGCCGGTGGGCGCTGGCTTCGGCCACCGTCGGGCAACCCGTAATCCGCACTGAGCGGAACCGGGGGCCCCACGCACTGAGCGAGGGGCCGCGAGGAAGAAAACCTCTATAAAAAATTACACGAGGGGTGAACCTCTTGAGGGTCGCCTGCGGGTGTGGTCCTCTTGAGGGTTGCCTCTAGCGGGGAACTCCGGGTGATGGATTGGCGTGTCCGTCGCCCGTTGAGACGCCTCGGGTCGGGAGGCGCACCATTATGTTCCTGGTGCGCCTCAGACGGAGTTAGGGGATCTTTAGGTCCCCCTGTGGAGGGTCTGCTTCGGCGGACAGCGCCGGCTGGGTCGCGGATGATTGCGCAAGTGTACCCGTAACCCAACCACCAGGCGACACGGAGGAACATCGCTGGGTTTTAGTGGGTATTCTGGCCACTTCTTGGCCTGCTTGAGTCCCACACTACCTTCCGGAAGCGTCGCAGTCCGCTGCGCTGCTTCCTAAAGGTGTGCGTAAATGCATTTCCCAGCGTAAAAAAAAAAAAAGGCAAATACTATTGAAATGCCAACAAGCACAGCTAAACAACCCCGCTAACTTTACTCATAAAAATAATATTATCGTTAACATAGAAACTGAAGTTATAGCAGATATAGTAGTAGGCGTGCTTGTTAGTATTTGAAAAGGCTTAACTATATTAATTTCTACGACACAGGTGTTTTATTGTGGCATCGGATTGAGTAATGGACAAGTATAAATTAAAAATTAAAAAAAAACCCCGACATTGGCCATTTTGTGGCGGTGCCCATCTTGGATTTGTATAGTGTTATTCTACTCGTCAAGCCCTTTCATTTGATACTCATATTAATGGAGTTGTGAAAAAATAATTATGTAATCCGCCATTCTGTAGCGACGGCCATCTTAGATCAAATTTCATCAAACATAGCTAACACTCTCGACTAATTTAACTTTTTAACAAAAAAAAAACCGCATTCAAATCGGTTCACCCGTTTGAGCGTTACAGGGGAACACACACACACACACACACACACACACACACACACACACACACACACACGTCACAAACTTATAACACCCCGTCGTTTTTGCGTCGGGGGTTAATAAAAATGGTAAAAAATAAAGGTTAGATTTTATGTTTATTTTTCTTTTTTAATATATTCACTAAGAAATTAAATCTTTATTTAATTTCTTAGTGAATATGATATAATGATGAATCTTTAATAATGAGTAATAATAGTAATAATGAGTCTTTTATAAAATCTAAGGAGGTATTTATCATAAAATGATGAATTAAAATTACTGACGTTTGCTTTAAAATGCATTGAAATTTCGTCGATTCTACGTTGAGACTAGTCTTCGGAATAAATAGCGTCGAAGAGCCACGTTCTTCAATATAAGGCAAATAAATGACCTTACACCGTCCGGCAAAATGAGAAAAGGATTTATGGATGTCTAGGAAATTTCTTCAAGAAAATTCTTAACACATTTTAAAATGTTTTTGAAGCTATCATTACTAAAAGCTTTCATGTTTCGAGTACAAAATATTATAGACTTAAACGTAGAACGTAAAACAGGGTAGGCATTGTAATTTTTTTTTATAACACTAATATCGAAGCTTTTATTTTTTACGCAGAAATCGTTCATCTTTTCAGTATAAAAGGTAGCTTAGATTAGATCATTCCCTGTATAATAATCCTCTAAGTGCCTGTGAATACCCCGTCAAAATCAGTTTAGTCGTTCCGAAGATTTTAAGAGTTTTTCTTTGGGCTATAATAGCGTTTAAATAAATAAATAATAATCACACTAATATTATAAAGGCGAAAGTTTGTATGTATGTACAATGTATATACATATTGTGAAAATACATACATACATATGTACATTGTACATATGTATGTGTGTGTATGTATTAGTGGCGAAGTCACCATATAACACGATTCCCATCGGCTTCCCTTTAAAAAATGCCATCCATATCTACCTAGCTAGTAGTTACCTACTATCTTTTTTTCTTTTACTCACTATTTTACAAATACAATAGGTAGGTACTTATTACAAAAAACATTTAAAACAATTCAATGAACAAAACAAATTTGTTCAGACCAGTAGTGCCACGGGCAGTAAGCAGGTAACGAATATGCCGGACTTGGGACGGCTTATATTCCCATAGAAAAACATCGTATAGTAAACAGTTGTCCCCTGCATTTCCAATAAAATTTGTCAATACATCCTTCCCTGTCTAGTGTCTAGCACGCGCAAAAAAAGGCAATCGGGAAGCCGATTTTGAGCGGGTTATGAGTGTTATTACAAGGAGTTAAAGTCTTGAATTTGGGAACATTATCGACGATGCTTCATCTTCGAAAGATAATGTGTTTTGTTTTAACATCATTTAATTTTTACAAAAAGTGTTTATGACTCGCGCGTCGTGTTTCGTGTGCTTATTATTTTTTATGTTTTTTGATATACTTAGTTATTATTGGTGGAAGGTGTATTAAATTGTACTTTAAACCTTTGCTAGTAACACAGGTTTTTTCAAAGCTGCAAATTATCATATTTAAAGTATTTTTAAATATCAGTGCTTAAATAAATGGTGAAGTTGTTGGGATTTTTTTATCCCGGCTTCCCTTTTGAAAATATCCACCCTTCGCCACTGGTATGTATATGTGTATATGTATGTATGTATGTATGTATACAATGCATATGTGTATATGTGTGTGTGTATATGTGTATGTTTGTTACTCTATACTATTATAATAACTAACTAAATACTGAACCGATTTGGCTGAAATTTTGAATGGAGATAGCTTATGCCCTTTTTTTTTTGACGCTGGAAAATGCATTTACGCACCCCTTCCGGAAGCCTTACAGCGGACTGCAATGCTTCCGTACGGGAGTGTGGGACTCAAGCAGGCCGATGGCCAGAATACCCACTAAAACCTGCGATGGTTCTCCGTGTCGCCTGGTGGCTGGGTTACGGGAACACTTTCGCAATCATCTGCCACCCAGCCGGCGCTGTCCGCCGAGGCAGACCCTCCACCGGGGGACCTAAAGGTCCCCTAACTCCATCTGAGGCGCACCAGGAACATAATGGTGCGCCCCCCGACCCGAGGCGTCTCAACGGGCGACGGATGCGCCATTCCATCACCCGGAGTTCCTCGCTAGAGGCAACTCTCAAGAGGATCACACCCGCAGGCGACCCTCAAGAGGTTCACCCCTAGTGTAATTTTTTATAGAGGTTTTCTTCCTCGCGGCCCCTCGCTCAGTGCGTGGAGCCCCCGGTTCCGCTCAGTGCGGATTACGGGTTGCCCGACGGTGGCCGAAGTCAGCGCCCACCGGCCACAAAGACCGGCGGACCCGCCGCGCAAGGCGTTGGCACCCCCACTGCTAATTTTTTAACGAGGTTTTCTTCCTCACGGCCTGAAAGCCTCCCCCCAATTGTCGCCGCCCGGAGTCTCCACAGTCCACTCTAATGAACAGAGAAGTACCAGGAGCATCCAAGCGGCAACCCCCTGCTGGTTTTGGTTCGCACCGGGTTTCCCCGGTACCTCCCATATCTGGGAGGCGTTCCCCAATCCACCACCCGGGGACGCGCCCGATGGGGGACCAGCAGTCCAGCAACCCCACACGGGAGATAGATTATGCCCTAACTTAACACATAGGTTTTTTATCCTGGAAAAATCCACAGTTCCCACGGGGTTTTGAACAAACCCGAAATCTATAGCTACAGCCCGTGGCTACAGCTATAGGTAGATTACTATAGCAAACTTCCATGAAAGTAGGTATAAAGGTTAGAAAAGGGAACGGGAACGAGAACTGGAAATCCACGATGCCCTCGGGATTTGTGAAAAACCAAAAATCACGCAGGCGAAGCCGCGGGCAGAAGCTAGTTAATCATATTATGAGCATAGCAGGAGGCAGTTATTTCGAAATGACAGACGGACTCTTCAATTTTGTTTATTTGTAAGTCTAAATGTAAGTGGGTCGTCAGTTAAAAACGTTTTACAATGTAAAATTCATGAAATTTACATTTCCAGCGATCGTTTTACAAACCATAGTCAGACAGATGTACAAAATATTAATATCAGCGAAAATTCTTAATAAAAATGCAGCTCATTCATGTTCGCAGATAACTGGGTAGGCTTCAAAGCGGCCGATAAGCGGAATGAGCCCAAACCGCCGCTACGAGCTCGTAGTTTGGCCTGGGGCCTGGGGCCTGGGGAAATTCATTTAATTTAATGGCGCACTGTACATTTTTATACACATGCAGGAAACGAGCTTTCCGGTCTTTGTGGCGTCATCTCTTTAATTTAAAAACAAAACACGCTCTAAAAGAAAATTGTTTGTGCGCTGTTAACTCTGTTTTTAACCCCCGACGCAAAAACGACGGGGTGTTATAAGTTTGACGTGTCTGTGTGTGTGTGTGTGTGTGTGTGTGTGTGTGTGTGTGTGTGTGTGTGTGTCTGTCTGTTCCCCTGTGGCGCTCAAACGGGTGGACCGATTTGAATGCGGTTTTTTTTGTTTGAAAGTTGAATTAGTCGAGAGTGTTCTTAGCTATGTTTGATGAAAATCGGTCCAAGATGGCCGCCGCTACAAAATGGCGGATGATATATTTTTGCACAACTCCCTTGATATGGGTATCAAATGAAAGGGCTTGACTAGTAGAATAGCACTATTGCAAATTCAAGATGGCCGCCGCCACTAAATGGCGAATGTCGGGGGTTTTTTAAATTTTCAATTTACACTTGTTTATGCTTGTTCATGCTTCGATATAAAATTATATTGTATAGGTACCTTATATATACTTATCTATACTAATATGATAAAGCGGAAGAGTTTGTTTGTTTGAACGCGCCAATGTCGGAAACTACTAGACCGATTTCAAAAATTCTTTCACCGTTGGATATGTACGTGATCCTTGAGTGCTATTTAGGCTATATATTATGTACCACGGGCGAAGCCGGGGCGGACCGCTAGTACTAATATAATAAAGCGGAAGAGTTTGTTTGTTTGAATGCGCTAATCTCAGGAACTACTGGACCGATTTCAAAAATTCTTTCACCGTTGGATATACGTACGTGATCCCTGAGTGCTATAGGCTATATATTATGTACCACGGGCGAAGCCGGGGCGGACCGCTATATATAGGTATATAGAAAAACAAATAAAGAAGCGTATATCTGTGATAAGTGATAACGTCTTTTTGAAAGTAAGTTTCTTGAACACGTTTAAATTTTATTTGTGTGTTTTTTGAGTCGCTTTATCTTCGGAACGACTGGACCGATTTAAGCTATAGGTAGATTTCTATAGCAAACTTCCTTGAAAGTAGGTACCTACAAAGGTTGGAAAAGGGAGCGGGAACGGAAACCGGAAATCCACGATTTCTTCGGGATTTGTGAAAAACTGAAATTCACGCGGGCGAAGCCGCGGGCAGAAGCTAGTAATTGATATCCAAAAGTGTAAGTATAGTACGTACACATTTTGAATAAAGAACTTTCAAAGTGTCACGTGTTAAAGTCGTGGGTCGAAGCCGTGTTCCTAAAAGTCTTTAACATTTATTTACTTACATAAGTTACTCTGGAGGTATACGATCACCTTTACTAAAATGTTTACAGCATATAATGAATTAAGTTAAGCACGCTGTACACTTGTACAGTAATATTAAGCTTTTAATATTAAAGAAAATATGACAAGAGAATCTCGAGCGCAATGTATAAGGTGTACAATTTTCATTCCCCGCAGAAAAAGAATGCGCCTTTTATTTAATAAACTCCATTCATTAGCGTCCGGGAAAATAATATCTGGGCTTTATTATTAAAACGTGAAATAAAGCAGAATTAGTGCGGAAAGTTACCGTTATTTATATCACAAAAGGCCCGTGCACGGATAGGGCACTGCTCAAAGCTTTTTAGTACCTAGGTAATTATGACATTCTATAAAATCATACTTCATAGAATATAATACATAGTAAGTAGGCAATTCATCAGTCTGAGAGAAAATTTTATCTTAAAGAGTGGACATTGGTACGTTTTAAAGTAGTTATACCAGGTTTTTAAACCCCGACGCAAAAACGACGGGGTGTTATAAGTTTCAGGTGTCTCTCTCTCCGTGTGTGTGTGCGTGTGTGTCTGTCTGTTCCTTCGTAGCGCTCAAAGGGATGGATCGATTTGAATGCGGTTATTTTTGTTTGAAAGGTGAATTAGTCGGTAGTGTTCTTAACTATGCTTGATGAAAATCACGAGATGGCGGATTACATATTTTTGCACAACTCCCTCAATATGGTTATCAAATGAAAAGGCTTGACTAGTATAAACATCGGCACGTACATCAAACGCTGAAGGAAAGTGGAGGGGGTAAGCTATTGTATTACGTGCGCAATACAATATGGCGATTGCAATAGCACTATGCAAATCCAAGATGGCCGCCACCACAAAATGGCGATTGTCGGGGGTTTTATAAATTTTTAATTTATACTTATTGTTTCTCGATAACTCTGTGCTCATGCAATACCCATCTAGCTCAGTCGATCTGTTTGGGCACAAATTAACCTTCCCCAACTACGGCACGGCTTGATCCGTGCACATAGTGTAAATCATGCCTTAGGTACTTCATATAGGTATACATATATTACCAATGTCATGCCTCAAAATGCCTCATGATATTGTATCGAATTGGGCCTGTTGTGCAATGTAACTACCTCATTGGTCCAGTGGGTAGCTTATTCGGCTGCGGATCCTTGTCCTAGGTTCGAGTCCGGGTCTAGCACAAAAAAAGTTTAATGTGTGGTGCCCAGTGTATAAAACCACTCGTAATTTTTGATAGTGAATTTCGAAATTATAATTAAAAATGTTTTTTTTTGGAAATTAATCTTGGATATCTTTCAGATTGTTAGGCATTGTTATATCAAAAAAGATTAATATTTTAAAAACATCGATACGTGTAACGCGATAAAAAGATTACCGAAATGATAATGATTGGCATTATAACATATTAATATGTAAATTATTATTAATCCGCTAGAATCGCAAGGGGCAATTGAGGCATTTTAGTCAGACCTCAGCAACAAGATTTCGCATCGATCGCATCGAAGACTAATACTAATGAATACAGCAGAGACCAATATGAACGCGAGCTCTGATCACGCGTTATTATGGCGCGTCAGATTAAAGATGTCTTAGAATTATTTCCACTGATAATGTGGCTCATTTGCAATTGTGAATTGTAGAGTCAACATATTCTCCTGAGGTTGTTTCGTTTGGATTGAAACGCGCGGGCTGTGTTTAATAGAGGATCTGTGTGATGTTGTGTGGTGTTGTGTGGTGTTAGTGCGTATTGCTTGCTTGGTTGCTTGATTTTCCTTTCTAGCAACGGGCGGTGCTGCTGCCTGCGTATGCTGCACGTTGTATTAATTACATTTATCTGGTTTAGCGTACCTACAAGTATAGCTTAAAAAGCTTAATGTTACTTGATAAATGTACCTCGCAATGTGGTTGTAAATTGTGATTGTATGGACAAGTTTATTAAAACATTGTCATTTCCACTTTGATGTTTATAGTGTTTCGTGAAACCTTTCAATGTTTTCAAACATGTACTAAACCTACTGTGGTTTCCGTGAAACCTTTCAATGTTTTCAAACATGTACTAAATCTACTGTGGTTTCCGTGAAACCTTTCAATGTTTTCAAACATGTACTAAACCTACTGCGGTTTTCCGTGAAACCTTTCAATGTTTTCAAACATGTAGTAAACCTGCTGCGGTTCTAGTCTTGGTAGTTAGTATGGCAGGCATCACCTTTAAAAACGAAATTTTTACAAATAACGGAAAGGTCCGATTCTGTCATAAAAGTCACTTTGTGAGTAACGAGATAACTTACGAAAAGGTAGTTCGCCCGCGCTTTTTTGCCCCGTTACACTTCTCCGAGATATTTTATGATAATTTTATTGTATTCACGATCGTGTACTTAGACACGATCGTGAATCTCACAATATAAGCCAGGCTGACTCTAAAGTGTATAAGTACAGATACGAGAAGAATATGGCATAAGGTAGCATGATGTCAATTTTAAAGAACAAATTTTTGATTTCTTATAACATACTCTATCGTGTCCTACTGTAAGGACACTTAATTTAGCTTAACTTAACCCTGGACCTGATGGGATTTTTGAATTCAGTTTTTGTATTCTTTCAATTCAACGCCATAATTCCTCAGACCCAATACTCTATATTATCTATATAATAAATCATCTACCTCTGACAGTATAGCCTCACTGCATCGCTCTGAAAATAAAAACCTGTACAAAACTATGTTAATATTTTGGTAGATACTTTGTTTGTATGCGATACCATGTTACGTAAACTTGAGCAATAATTCAAATTGTTGTTATTGTCACAGTTTCCTCCAGGGCTTGCAAATACAACGTAAGTAACAACACAGCAGCATTGTGAGTTGGATGCACGGATGCGGCCATCCTGTTATAGCTCACGTAGCATAAACATATAAACACAATCACAATAGATGGGGGAAGTCAAACATTCGATTGTCGAGCGACTACCCCCATGTAAACATCTTGGGTCGAGCAAACATGGCGGCGTAGCTAGTAGCTACACGACGTCCATATAAGTTGCATCTCTACACCGCTCCGGACTGTCATATTCTGTTCTACGGATTCTTTTAATTTTTTTATAATTAAAATAGAAAGCTTGCAAATTTCAATGAATAAAATTGCTTCGTAATAACGTGATAGTGGTTACAGTTTTCAATCATAAGAACTCGATGCTCTGAAAAGCGTTCGCTACTTTGTCTATTTTTTTAATTCTTTATACTCGTAGGTTTAAAATAGGTGCTCAATAATGTGGGCGATTCTGTTGTACACAATCTCTAAATCTATAATATAATAAAACTGTAACAGATCCAATTCTGTACATTGAAGATATTTTGAAATTTTTTATTGGATGGCACTCTATAATCGATACTGAAGCCAAAACTGCAATTTTTTTCATTTTTGTCTGTCTGTCTGTCTGTCTGTCTGTCTGTCTGTCTGTCTGTCTGTCTGTCTGTATCTTGGCCGCGCATCACGCCGAAACTACTGAATGGATTTAAATGAAACTTGGTACGATTTGAGTTTATACTCCGAGGTAGGACATAGGATACTTTTTATCCCGAAATTCAGCACGGTTCCCTTGGGAGAGGGGAAGAAAGTTAAAACGTGTATTTAGCTGTAATTCATTAACGCGTCGTTCGATTTAACTCATTCTTTTTTTATTAGAAAGGTAATACTTTGAGTATTGTCCCGTAAATATTTCAAGGTCATAGGTTTTTTAGTTCAGAAATGACAGGCATTTATTGGGTTCAAATAACTTGGGACCCGGATCTTTGAACGTACGGCTTATTTTAAACTGGTGTGCGTTTAAATTTATGTTTGTCGATCTGTCTATTTGTTCCAGCTAATTTCCGAAACGGCTGGATCGATTTTGATGGAACTTTCTGGTGATGTTATAAGGAGTAACTTAGGCTATATTTAGTTAAGGTACAAAAAAGGATTATGGGATCCGATCCGATCCTATATAGAACCTATAAACACGCGAATGAAGTCGCGGGGGATAGCTAGTCTAAACTAAAATGACAGGTCTAAATATATTCCTGTCTCTTTCACAATCCTCCCTGCTGAAGGGGATAGCACTATTTTTAAACCTGTCAATTTAGTTTAGGTTTAGAGATTGTGTACAACAGAATTAGCCATATTGTGATGATATTAAAAGTGAAGTATTTAATGAAAAAATTTGTTTCATAATAACTCCAGAGTGCCTAGAGATAAACTCGGGTGCTCTTGAAAGCGTTTACGCTAAAGCACTTGTCATGACGGCATTCACCAATACAAGTTGAATATCAGTGCGCGAGCGGTATTTTCTGTTTTACAGTTTATCTTATTTTTTTTATTAATTAAAAAACTTGGTTCGAAATAAAAGAGCGTTCATTGTGGACATTTAAAGTGAAGTTCTTAATGGGAAAATTTGTTTCATAATATCGCGAAGAGTGCTTAGAGATAAGCTCGGGTGCTCTTGAAAGCGTTTAAGGGAGGCCGGAGCGCTTGAGACGGCAAGACGGCGTGAGCGACTGAGTGTGCGTTTTGTAAAACTCCGCCGCCTGTAACGAAGCTTGTTAGCGACTACCGTACTTTTGTAAGGAGATTGTCGGCTGCAGCGAGACACCTCCTGAGCGAGCGAGCGAGGGTTCGCGCAAATGGAACTAATGAGTTCTCTGTTGTTATGTGCCCTTTTAGCATTTCTGCCGCAAGCTCCAGGTGAGATATTCTGCGATTATTTCGCCTTTTCAATACTTATTCAAAGGGGACGTAAATTCCATTTTATAACTCTGAATTGTAGTATCGTTAAATTTTTTTAAATTGTTATGCATAAGGTTGTCTGGAAGAGATCGCCTAAAGGGATAAGGCCGTGTTTACGAATATTTTTTTTTATAGAGTAACAGAGATTAAGGGCCTGTTTCACCACCTTCTGATATATATCGGATAGCTTATTCTCAACTTTTGTCTTTGTCACTATCAGGCTATCCGACACTTTTCAGAAGGTGGTGAAACAGGCCCTTAATCTATCTTTCTAGCTATCATCGTTGTTGTCGTAGCCTCAACGAATAGACAATAACTACATCGTCATAGTCTCTTGCAAGGATTGCCACAGAACACGATCTTGTGCCACTCGTGTCCATCGACTTGCTTGAAATTGTAAGCTAGTGGGGGGCGCTTTTCCATGCTGCGTTTTCCGATACGAGATCACCAATCGAGCATCTTGGAAGTCCATCTCTATTATATCTGTCCAAATAAAATAAAAAATTAAGAGTTTCTACCTATTTGGCCATTTTATTTTACTAAAGTTATCGGTACTTATTTTTATGTTCAAGGTCAATCAAGAAGAAAGTTTTCGTCACACGATGACGAATATAACAACTCCAAATTAATAAGAAGAAGAATGGGTTCAATCGGGGCGAGTATTATTCTCAACAAAAATGCGCCGTTAAACAGTAAAGTCACTGATTTGCAATCAATATTCATGGACCCATCCTGCAGAGGCTGTTCCGCTTGCATGGAGCGAGCCATGAAAGCGCACAAACCCCATACCCACATGATGGATCCTCGGATCAGCTCAGAATACTTCCAGGACGATCGTAATATGATAGACAGTATCCGTGACAAACGCAAAGTGGAATGGAGCGAATCAAACGCGAAGAAACCCAAGCGATCAAAACCAAAAAAGAATAAAGCTGTATCTTTAAAGAAGTATTATAACAACGGTAGAGTGTATGCGTTGAAAGTTAACGAATCATTAGTATCGGATGTACATAATAATACCGAAACGGTGATGACATGCCAAGTGTACAGCGTTAAAAAGTCCGTACCGTGCGATTCACCCGAGGCGAATTTAATTTTGACCGACTCAAGGAAGAAAACAAACAGGAAGGGTAAAAAGGGACACGACAAACGAGAAGCGAAAACAGTCGAACCGATAGAAACAGTAATTGCTCCAGTGTACACGAAACTTAACGTGGACGATTCACAAGTTCCTGAACAAATAATGCCTTCAATAGAGGAAATGTATTGAGTTTTTTTATTATAATATCATGTATGTAGAATAGAATAGAAAAGAATAGAAAAGTTTTTTATTCAAATAAACTTTTACAAGTACTTTTGAATCGTCAACTGAATCTACCACAGGTTCGGAATGCAGTTCCAGCCGAGAAGAACCTGCAAGAAACTCGGCGGTTGCTCTTTTTTAAAAATAACATTATAACAATTATTATTATTAATGTACACGATGTAATTGTTATAGCATTATGTTTATTTAACATGCTATAAATATTAACTATAAACTCTCTTATAAAAAACGTCACTTTCTAAAAATATTATGGGGTTAATTTTTTTTAGGGGTTTTACACAATCTCTAAAGTAAACTAAACTAAATTGACAGGTCTAAATCTATTCCTATCTCTTTCAAAATTTCACTATGCAATGTGCAAAAGGATAGCACTATTTTTAACTACGATTTTTAAACCTGCCAATTTAATTTACGTTAAACACTAGAACAACAAGGTAATTGTGTATTCCACTACAGTCTTTTTACGTCCCAGTGTTGGCACAGGCGTCATCTCTTATAAGGGAGAGGGATTTAGAGCTTAGACCCGCCACGCTACTCCAATGCGGGTTGGTCGGCTTCTACGACTATTGTCACATGATAGTCATAATAACCGGGACCAACTGCTTAACGTGCTCTCCGAGGCACGGGGGTGAAACACCGCCAAGTACCAACTCCGGGCTGGCACTGAGAATTTCTTGACAGAAAACTCCAATCCCTGACAATAATTTTCCCGACCCGGGAATCGAACCCAGGACCTTGTGATCTGCAGTCCAATATGCTAACCACTAGACTAATGAGGCAGTCCACAGTACACAATTGTGTATTATCGCATAATTATTATCAATTTTTGCTATACTTAGTTCAAGCACAGAATATAACCAGAAGGGAAGCTACCTAAGAACGTCCAAAATTTATACCTATTCTGATAGGGTTGTCACCTGTTGCATGTGAAAAATTATGGGTAAAAATAAAAATATTATATACTAGTATATATTATGTATAGTAAGATATGTAGTAATGATTGGAATAAAATGTTTTTTAGTGAAATAAATGAATTAAGTAAGTACCTAGTTACTTAGGTAGGTAGTAGGTACCTACTAAAAGTAAGTGTGATAGCAGATGCGTAGATATCCCTAGTGACAATACCTAGATACTTACTTACTTTAGTAAATTGAATGAATTAAGTACCTAGTTGCTTAGGTAGGTAGTAACTAGTAAGTACCTACTAAAAGTAAGTGTAATAATAGCACATGCGTATATATCCCTAGTGATAGTAGGTACCTAGATACTTACTTTAGTAAAATAAATGAATTAAATACCTAGTTACTTAGGTACGTAGTAGGTACTTACTAAAAGTAAGTGTGATAGCACATGCGTAGGTATCCCTAGTGACAGTATCTAGATTACCTAGATACTTACTTACTTTAGTAAATTGAATGAATTAAGTACCTAGTTACTTAGGTAGGTAGTGACTAGTAAGTACCTACTAAAAGTAAGTGTAATAATAGCACATGCGTATATATCCCTAGTGATAGTAGGTACCTAGATACTTTAGTAAAATAAATGAATTAAATACCTAGTTACTTAGGTAGGTAGTACCACCTTGACTGTCTCGTTGGTCTAGCGGTTAGCACGTTCGACTGTGGATCACGAGGTCCTGGGTTCGATTCCCGGGTCGGGCCAAAAAAAATGAGGTATTGGGTTTTTCTGTCAAGAAATTCTCAGTGCCAGCCCGGAGTTGGAAGTTGGCGGTGTTAGATACACCCCCGTGCCTCGGAGAGCACGTAAAGCCGTCGGTCCTGCGCCTAATCTCTCTCCGGTCGTGTCGCATTGGCGTCCCATCGAACTATGAGAGTGAGGGAATAGAGAGCGCACCTGTGTATGCGCACACACTTGTGCACTATAATATCTCCTGCGCAGATGGCTAGTCTCTGCCTCGGTTGAGATTGGCCGCCGTGGCCGAAATTCGGTCAGGACATTAGTAGGTACCTACTAAAAGTAAGTGTGCACATGCGTAGGTATCCCTAGTGACAGTACCTAGATACTTACTTACTTTAGTAAATTGAATGAATTAAGTACCTAGGTACTTAGATAGGTACCTTAGATAGGCCCATCGAAATGGTCCATTGTGTACAGGAGCTATTTTAACTTACCTGGCAATGTTTTACCTAATTCAATTGAGTAGAATCTGATTTCCGTACCAGTGGTAGAGTCTTGACATAATATCATAAGTGGCACATGCTATCCTACAATAAATAAATTAATTTCATTTCAATTAATTTCATTTCATTAATTTTTTGTGTAGATAATCATATTATGTAAAGGTAGGTATACTTACTTCACTTGATCTCTAGGGTACAAAAAAAAAGAAATATCCTTATTTTTTATAGTGGAACTTAAACATACTGTACAATACTGAGGCATATTTGTCTAAACACAACACTTGATTTTTTATAAGTATAATTTACACTATTTTAAGTACACAATGTCTAAACTCTCGCCAATAACTCTCGCTAATAATTTAATGCGCACGCGACACGACCACACGACAGCCTTGACGTTATTCCACTAACTGTTCACTAGCGAGCGTCCGTGACAGCTCGTGTGTGCGTGCGCGGCGCTATGTGTGAGTGTGTTTACTGCGGGACGTTCTTAGGTAGCTTCCCTTCTGGTTATATTCTGTGGTTCAAGGCTTAATTACTCATTAACGCTGGTGGTAAGATTATCAGTGTTATTTGTTGCCAGCACTGCGCAGGCGACTATATTAATGTCATAAACCATTAATCTATTTGATAGATGGGATCAATAAACAAATATGTACATTTTTTATTATTTTCAAGATTAAACTGTATTAAATAAGTATTACGTGTTTTTGCATAATGTGTACTTACCTACGTTTTCACGAACTTATGAAAATAGCGCTTATGTTGCGGCCAGATATACGGAATATGCCATTGGGCATAGCATTGGATAGCGGTAAATTTTGGCAGATCAAAGAGTTTCAATGGCAGATTTACGCATTAAAGCGGCTACACCTGCGGTTATCGCTATCAATGGCATATCTCGTATATGGGGCCGCTACATAACGTGTGCACGTGTACAGGGTAAAGTCTGCAACAAACACAACGCGTTGTGGCAGCACGGCGTGAAGGCAAGTCGTCACCTTGAATGCTCGCGTATGAATAATTTTACTAGTAGGTACCTATAGTATAGGATCCAGCTATACAACGACCTTCACCGAGATGTTTATTTGATGAAACGTATTTTATATTTAATTTAATATTTCAATATAGTACATTATGGTATAAGTGTGTAATGTTGGTGATTACCGCTGAGGCGATATTGAGACCCGAGCCGTTAGGTGAGGGTCTTAAGATAGCCGAGGACGGTAATCATCAATACACACGTGTATCATACGACGTTTTTCAACACACTTGCGAAGAAAATAACACTAAAATAGATATTTTTCCTTGGATATTTCAGGTAGGTAGTACACTTTCCATAACTTTAAGGGCTTCACATATTATATCGGGCGGTGTACAACATAAATCATTTTCTTCATAATTAGTACTTGTAGATATTTTAATTTTAATTAATAAATAACTGTAATTTCAACAGTGAAAACGAGTTATGAAAATTTTCTCACAATGGCGGGAAAAATTAATCAGTTTTCCTATGCGCGCACACATATAAGTGAGATCGGCCATAGACTATATAGAATGAGGTTTGTTTTCTATGGCATTTTGCAATGGCGGGAAAAATTAATCAGTTTTCCTATGCGCGCGCTTCATAAAATGGTAATCGGCCATAGACTATATAGAATGAGGTTTGTTTTATTTGGCTTTTCGCGGATAGCGTTTTAGCCACGTACAAAATGGGGAATTTCAAGTTTTCTTTATTACAGAAAAAACAAAAGTTATATTTGAGTGAAAGTTTTATTTATTAAACACGTACAAGTTGAAATTATCTATTTAAATACGAAGTTGCATGAAATGAGCAAGCAAAAGGTATATTAATTTATTTGTACTATTGAATACGACCTTTTTTGTATCGAAACTTTTTTAAGAACAAAGGAACCAACTCAACCAATAAATTAAAAATAAAACTCTATAATTCACTTGTGAATAATAGTAAAACAAAAGTCACAGTTTGAATAATAGGTGTAATTATCTGCCTAATTGCGGTGAACGTAGAGCTACTTTAAGAGCAAGTGTGTTGAAAAATAATATATTGCATAAGGGTTGGCTAACAAATTTCAGTCCAGGATATGATTAACTAATAATTTAAAAAAAATTAAACATTTCACTGGTTTGATTAATTATTAGACAAATTCTATACCAATCGAAAGTATGAAGCCCATAGAATATGCAAGCGTTTGACACGTTTTCTTTCCGCGTTGTGTATATCCAAACGTTTATGTGAGCAAGATAATACGTAAAGTAGAGATGAGGTTAAGATAATTTAGTCAATTCTTATTCCATGCGAGCAGTGAAAAAGTTTAATTTCTACGAAAATTCTAAAGGATTAAAATAAACAAGAAAAATTATTATTTGCCTTAGCCCCCTTTAGATTAGGTAAATCTTAGCTTAAAGTTGGAAATAACGACAAATTAACTAAGGGTAATTGCAAATTGTAACTCAAGATGTTTGGAAGCGTAAATTTTGAATTAATAAGTTTTTTGAGGTCAGTAGAGATTCTAAGGAAAACAATATCAAGTAACATCATTAGGAACGGTAATGAAAGCGGAAAATGAATATTTATAAACCAAACCAAATGCTAAAAAAATTTTTGTTTTATTTTAAAATTGACAAAAACAGCCTTTATAAAATTCTATCCATGCAATTTACCCCACAACGACCTTGCATCTTGCGCCTTTTTACCTCTTTGCTATCTTGTAGAGCGTTTTTAAAAATATAGTAAGATCTATAATGGAATCCCCTTTAATTCCAACTTCAAGATTCTGTAAAGAGATGGACTGACGCGGTCCGAATAAAGAATTATTTTAAGAGATTATTTCCTAAAACGAATCTTGTAATAATAGTCGTTAGGAACTTTTTAATTTGAAGTCAGAACCCGTTAAGTACTGTATTTGTCTTCAGCGAAAATTTTCAGAGGATCAGAAATCTCGTAAAAAAGCGAAAAGATTTTTGAACTTTGACCTGAATAAAATAGCGCGGAACTAAAGCTCTGAAGATCACTGGTAAAATTCTACTTTTAGAATATATACATCATACACTTCACATTTTAAATTCATGAATCAAAACTAGGTGGAAGTAAGAAAGTGGACGCTTGTATGCATCGATTTATGTTTTGTGTCTTTAATATTAAGCAAATCATTTTTCTGCTTAAATCGCTTTCAACTCCCATTGTATATTCGGGCGAAAAACTTTTTACCTTTTGTTATATGGGGAAAAAACCTCTTTGCTATGGGAGGCTGCCCTAATGAGATGAGATGCTAGTTGGGGGTTCAGGTACTTTGTTAGTTGTACTCTGGTTTACTAATCTAATAACCGTGTATTTTTCAAACAAGATTATGAGTTTTTCGAGCGATAAAAATTGTATTAATCGTTAATATTGATACCTAGTGAAACAAAAGTGTGAGTGGAGTGGACATTGAACGAGTTTCGTCGAAGATTGAACGCTCGGACCAACAGTTTAGATTAGAAAAGTTGGAGGCACTCGGGCGGACTGACAAATTGCTACACTAATACTACAGATTTCGAAGTTGTCCCTCGGAAACCAAACAAAAACTATAACGAGGCTCCTCATAATATAGAGCCTCTTTGATTTTTAATAATGTGTAAATAAGTATGTAATGTTGATTGTATATAATGTGATTTCATATTTATAAAATTCGTCGAATTTTGATTTCAGGTTTGAACATTGATCGGCATTTATATAGCTATTTTTTGATGCTCTGTTCCATACCTACGGCTACCCGGTGAGATTGCAGTTAAGCGCTAACTTCTCGTGAAATCAAATGTGTATAAGACAAATGTTCATAGGCGGCGGTAATCACTTAACATCCGCTGATCCGCATGACCCGCTTTTTTTATTAAAAAAAACAAAACAAAAATATAACACAAAACGTAAACTGACAAATGAAATATAGGTAAGTATGTAGATAGTAGGTAGTAATCGATGTATATAAAAATTGCAAACAAAAGTAGAATTGTATGTAAGAATATAGTTACTAGTCCGGACCCTCAGACTACGTCTAACCCTCGATAGACAGGCGAAATGAGAAAGGATGAAATGTTAAGAAACCGACGGCGCAGCGAAAAACTTGCGTCAGAAGGATCACGTAGCGCGTCAAGTTTCCCGTTATCAGCACTTCGGGATGCCCACATTCTGCCGAAAAAGTTTCACGTAAAGAGTCTAACGAGTTTCACCCTTATCGACGAGAGGCTTCCTCCGACGCTTTTATTGAGAACTTTTTTAAAAGGCATCGAATTAATGGTATAATGACTTCGCTGAGTGCGTCTGAAAGCCGAAAGAGCAGTTTTACCTTTTTTCTGAAAAATCTAAGATTTCAAGCTCCAAATTTAGCATCGTAGGAGAGACTTTCACATATTTCAATACATGTTTTAAATAAACTAATCCTTCATATTGACATTTGTCAGAACATATTTACAAAAACTATTTTATTTATTTTGTAATGATCAATTTCCCACACCTCGTTTTAATAAAATAAATAACAGACTCAACTTTGAAGCTCTATATCTGTCCTTAAAAGTCATCTGATTTACTTGAAAAAAATACTTAAATATCAGACATATAGTCCTATTGACACATTACAGACCAGAATATAGATTTTTAATCAAATTAATGGTTAAAAAAAAAAGAACTTCCGCCAAATTTCCCGAATTATACGGTTACTTTAACACGATTTTTTGTATTGAAAAAAGCATAAATTCAATAAAATTTTTATGTAGAAATAAACTACGTTCTTTAACGAATCTATATATATAGTTTAATTAACAATCCATTTATTTGATCAAACATAAAAACTTATTAAACATCCCCCTAAATTACAATAAATAGCTATGCAATGTCTTCGCTTATTTAGTATGCGCCCGGCGCTCGTTGGGGAAGGACCTGTGCAGTTTTTGCCACCATCCAGATGCACGTACGAGAGTCGTGTAAACACTAATTTATACAACGACTGCAAAGTTTTGAGCATGAATATTTTTCTAAAAAATATGCGTGAGTATTTTTTTAAATAAGTGAAATTACAGCATAGCACCTAGGACAGTCACGGAAATATGATATTATAAACTAATACTAAAGTAGTCCATTTTGAAATCCAAGATGGCCGTCATATTTTTTTTTTTTTGAAGAAATTATCATCTATCTATAAATATAATAAAATCGTAGATTTGCCGTATCTGTACATAAGAGAATTTTGCAAAATAATAACTGGGAAATGTTACGGTTGAGTAATAGAACGATAAAAGCTATTTTTGAAATTTTTGTCTGTTTGTCTGTTTATCTGTTTGTCTATTTGTCTGTATGTTTGTGCGCGCATCACGCAAAAACTACCAAATGGATTGAAATTAAATTTGGTATGATTTAAGTTCATACTACGGACTAACATATAGGATACTTTTTATCACGAAATTCAGCACGGTTCTCTTGGGGGAGGGGATGAAAGTCAAAATGTGTACTTAGCTGTAATTCATTAACGCGTGATCCGATTTCATTCATTATTTTTTTGTTAGAAAGGAGATACTGATTACCGGCTAATCTCTGAAAGGCTGGATCGATTTTGATGGGACTTTCACTGGCGGATGTTTACACATTTTGATCTACCGTTTTTAGCAAGTTATGAGCTCAAAGGAGCTTAGGAAAAACAAAATGATTCCCACGGGATTTTATAAAATATCCACGCGAACGATGTCGCGGGTATCCACTTGTTTATAATATGGGTCTCATTTCATTTCCGAAGATTTTTGCAAAATAAATACTGGGGGATGTTAGAGATAAGTTATAGAACGTAAAAAAGGTATTTTTAAAATTTTTGTCTGTTTGTCTGTTTGTCTGTTTATCTGTTTGTCTGTTTGTCTGTATGTTTGGGCGCGCATCACGCAAAAACTACTGAATGGATTGAAACAACGAAACTTGGTACGATTTAAGTTTATACTACGGAGTAATATATAGGATACTTTTTAATTCAGCACGGTTTCCTAAGGAGAGGGGATGAAAGTCAAAACGTGTATTTAGCTATAATTCAATAACGCGTGATCCGATTTCATTCATTCTTTTTTTGTTAGAAAGTAGATACTTTAGAGATTACCGACTATTCTCTAAAAGGCTGGATCGATTTTGATGGGACTTTCACTAGTGGATGTTTACATTTTGATCTACCTAAACATCCGCCAGTTAACTTTTAACAGTTTTTAGCATGATATGAGCTCAAAGGAGCTTAGGAAAAACGAAATGATTCCTACGGGATTTTAAAAAACCAATACATATCCACGCGAACGAAGTCGCGGGTGTCCGTTTGTTACTATAATAAAAGTCGCACTTGCACTTCTGACTAAACCGACATTTTAGCAGTAAACAAAGATTGCCTACTTTTTATTGTTCTATTGGTAAACTTTAAATAATTGTACCTACTCTTATCAGAAAATGTACCTATTCAAGAACTTCATCAGGTGCAATGCAACAGCTCTGTTATGTTATTTTCAGACAGATGATTTGAAATATAATAATAATAATAATTGGTAGGTAATTGTTAAATAATTAAAAAGGTATTTGTTTCTTTTATTAGTTAGTTTAGAAAAAAATGGCTGAAGGCTAAATATGCGTGACACCTATGATATAAATACGGAACCCTACATGTATTCATAGAGAAGAACATCATATTATCCTGGTCGCTTTTGTTTTGTAAGTTGAACGTAGATTCATGAAATACTTATTCGATAAAAATATTTTATTATAAACATTATATATATAATACTACAACATCAAAGAAATAATTCAGAAATTTATACAAGTACCAAAACTAAATTCATGGTCGCGCTATATGCAAGTGGTCGTCCGTGCAGCATGCCGCCCGTCTACCTGCCGTTAGATACCTAAACTTCCATAGCGCGAAACTGGGAGAGGGGTCTTAAGAACTTTTGCAATCACTTAGGCTTATGTTAGGGTGAAATTGCCTCGTTGGTTTACCTCTTGTTTGGTTGGCCTCTGTACCAGCCCGGAGTTGGTAGTTGGCGGTGTCTCACCCCCGGAGAGCACATTAAGCAGTCGGTCCCGGTTATTATCACTATCATGTGACATTAATAGTCGTTAAAACCCGCCACCTCGCATTGTAACAGCTAAGTCTAATTCCTCTCTCCTATGAGATAGGACGTCTGTGCCCAGCAGAGAGACGTAAAAATGCTGTAGTGGTGGTGGTGGTAGGGTAAAAAGGGTAAGACTCTAATCTTCTCCACGTTACCACACGGTGTGTTGCGATACCGCGACGTTGTGATTTTGTCGGTTTGTGTGCCACGTGGATGGTGCAGCGTTGTACGTTTCCGTACAAACAAATTAGCATCCATGTACATTGTACATCGTGGCATATCTATATCCCTTTAACGTGATCTGCTGGATGCAGGCAGGCCATTGGAGATATGGAGATATGGTTTAGAACTTAGACTTGCCATACTGCTCCAGTGAATATATGTATGTATGTATATACTTTATTGCACACCACATAAGAGCAGAATACAGAGGACATGTTATATAAAAGAATACTTAAAACGTAGGTACAACAAGGCGGTCTTATCGCTAAGTAGCGATCTCTTCCAGACAACCTTAACGCTAGGGAGAAAATGAACAAGTGGACAGTGGGAGGTGGTGTATATGATAAACTTAAACACTAATAGCTAAATATACTAAACCATATAATATAATAATAACATATAAATATACTAATATATACAAAATAATGTATACAATAGACATACATACATATGTCTAATGTGTGTGTATGCCAGTGAATGTTGGCGGGCTTTACATAACGACTATTGGTGATATGATTATACCGGGACCGACTGCTTAACGTGCTCTCCGGAGTGACACACTGCCTATCAACTATAAACTCCTGGTACCGAGAATTTCTTGACGGTAAAACTCAATATGTACCTAGCAATTATTTGCCACACCCGGGAATCAAATCCAGGACCTCGTGATCCGCAATGGAATATGCTTACCTAACTAACCACTAAGGAGGCAGTTTATCTTGTGTATAAATATTTAGATTTTTCTTGAAAGTTCTCACAACAGTTCAGTTATGTAGACCACTTCATTCGATCAAACTGGACAGGAAATATCTTTGCTGATTGTGGTACAATTGTTGTAATTAATACGGAGCTGAAATGAGGAAAACGTTTCATTTCCCTCTTCCATATGAAAGCGTCAAGATGTCACATGAATAATTGTAAATGGCTGGCAAACAAAAGGAGACTTATTGTTCCAAGTATAATACGTTTATCGTTCTTTCTACCGCAGATAAAAAAACTGAACAAAGCAGCTTCAATGAATGTCTGTTATGTTTGAAAATGCACTTATTTATGTTATTTTCCTATGCATGCTTCAAACAAATTCAGGGCTGCATCAGATGCCTACTTATTCAGAAAAGTATGTGCAAAAGATAAATTTGTCAATAATATTAGTATAAAATCCCGATACTTTTGTTACTAAGTACTATACAGTAGTAAGCTTGTTTTAGTCTACAAAACAAGAATTTGGTTAGCGTGCATAGCACTACTTTTATACTTCAGCTCCAATAATGCTTTCTAATGAAAGGTTCCTTGGTGTTCAAATCTGTGACCCAGTCACCCGCGACACGAGAGAAATGGCTAAACATTAATTTGGCCGTTTAAACAAAGGACAATTAGCGGATAACATCGTGCGGGAGATCAACGCCACCTGTGACATATTGCCGTCGTTTTATGAAAACACGCCTATAAACCATGCTACGGATATAACTGTGTCATATGTTGTCACACTATAATAATATTATAAAAGCGAAAGTTTGTGTGTGTGTATGTATGTTTGTTATTCTTTAACGCCACTACTACTGAACAAATTTGGCTGAAATTTAGAATGGAGATAGATTATGCCCTGACTTAACACATAGGCTACTTTTTATTCTGAAATAATCCACAGTTCCTTGGGATTTTGAAAAAGTCGAAATTCGCTATAGCAATCTACGGCTGCAGGTATAGGTAGATTACCATGGCTTCCTTGAAAATAGGTATAAAGGTTGGAAAAAGGAGCGGGAACAGGAACTGGAAACCCACGATTACCTCGGGATTTGTGAAAACCTGAAAATCACGCGGGCGAAGCCGCGGGCAAAAGCTAGAATGTCATATGTTACACAGTCATGTATTGTATGTCATGTAAGTGGTGATAACCTAGTGGCTAAGATTTCGGTCTCCATTTTGGTGGGACGGAATTTGGGCCCCGACACGCACATAAACTTTTCGAAGTTACGTGCGTTTTCAGCTATTAATTATTATCACTCGCTTTAACGGTGAAGGAAAACATCTTGAAGAAACCTGCATGCTTGACAGTTTTCCATAATGTTTTCAACCGGCGTGTGAAGTCTACCAATCCGCACTGGACCAGCATGGTGGACTACGGCTCAAGCCCTTCTCATTCTGAGAGGCGACCCGTGCACTGTGGTGGGCCAGTAGTGGGTTGAAAATGTTGATGATGATGATTGTATGTCACATTTTGCGACAAAGCAAAATTGCGATGTAATTGTATGTTTGTGCGCGCATCACGCAAAAACTACTGAATGGATTGAAACAAAACTTGGTACGATTTAACTTCATACTACGGAGTAACATATAGGATACTTTTTATCCCGAAATTCAGCACGGTTCCCTAGGGACCTCTCCCTAGGGACAAAGCAAAATTGCGATGTAATTGTATGTTTGTGCGCGCATCACGCAAAAACTACTGAATGGATTGAAACAAAACTTGGTACGATTTAACTTCATACTACGGAGTAACATATAGGATACTTTTTATCCCGAAATTCAGCACGGTTCCCTAGGGACCTCTCCCTAGGGAACCGTGCTGAATTTCGGGTCTGAATGAAATCCCCTCGGATGAAATTCAAAATGTGTATTTAGCTGTAATTCATTAATGCGTGGTCCGATTTCATTCATTATTTTTTTGTTAGAAAGGAAATACTTTAAAGATTACTGGCTAATCTCTTAAAAGGCTGAGTCAATTTTGATGGGACTTTCACTGGCGGATGTTTACATTTTTATCTACCTAAACATCCGCCAGTGAACTTTTAACAGTTTTTAGCAAGGTATGAGCGCAAAGGAGCTTAGGAAAGACAAATGATTCCCACGGGATGTTTAAAAACCAATATCCACGCGAACGAAGCCGCGGGTTTCCGCTTGTAAGCTAATATAATATGTTGAAATGTTTATTTTTAAATTTATATATGTTGAAAAAAAAAACAACCCTAAAATTGCACATCTCCTTAAGATCCTCCGGTGTGTCAGTACATATTATAAGCATCAATTATGTATGTCGTTCCCACCTGTAACAATGCTCGGATTGTTCTTAATTATATTTCCAGTGGTGGTGTTGACGAATGAGTTAAATGTTCACATAAAGTATAAACAAGGGGCAATTAGCGGCTGGCGCCGTGCGGCTTGTCGACGGCACCTGTGACGTATTAGCGTCGCTCGCACGCCTTTAATAACACTCTGGTTATATTGTCGCGTGCATTAAATAACATGGCGGATATTGTTATGGAACTGCCAGCTTTCCCACGGCTTCATTTAATTGAACGAGTGCTACATTTTGAATCGAAACATTGCTTTTTAACCCCCGACGCAAAAACGACGCGGTGTTATAAGTTTGACGTGTCTCTGTGTGTGTGTGTGTGTCTGTCTGTTCCCCTGTGGCGCTCAAACGGGTGGACCGATTTGAATGCGGTTTTTTTGTTTGAAAGGTGAATTAATCGAGAGTGTTGTTAGCTTACTGTTAAGTTGTTACTTTATTCTGATTCGCAATTTGCAATTTTTTTAATGTTTTGTCAATGCATATACTTGGGCTGCATAGTGCATAATGTCTTCCAAAACGCAATTAAACGAGGGAACTTAAAAAACATTTAAGTGTTCTCTCTGCCCGTTTTTATATCTGTTAATATTTTACGCGTAGATTTCACGAATACTTCGATCAATCAAATATTGTCGTGATGATATTTTTTTTCGATTCCGAGGAGCTGTTACAAATAAGGCTTTTCCTCGTCATTATTGCTGGAGTGTCTGTTGAAATTCCCGTTTTCCTTTATTGCGTTTTATATTATAGTATTGGCGATATTTGATGATACTCGTGGCGAATGTACGTGATTTTGTTTGCTATTGATACTATTTGTTGTATACCTGTTCTACGTCTATCAAATAGAGCATTTGATTTTCTGTTCCTTTAACGTTGAATTATTCCAATATACTATCCATATTACAACTTCTTAATAAACAAACCAAAACTCTCAGATATCAATTTGAAATGAATTGGCTTCGTAAAGTGGATGTGTAGTGAAAAACTCGTATCAAAAGAATCACGTAGCCCAACAAGTTCTTCGTTATCGGCACTTTGAACAGAGAGTAATTGTTTTAATAGAGTATCAATTTTTTCATTAATGCGAAACGGACTTTTAACTAGTGTACTTGTAGAGTAAGTGAAGACCCATTACGAATGCGCGGTAAACATTTTCTGCCAAGAGGTCCTTCCGCTGCCCATGTATGAACAATTAATTTATGTACACTGACACCAAAATTATATGTCACTACGACGAAATACATAAACAATTCACGCACAATTTCAATGTATGATCACGATCATGTGCGCCAGAAATCTCCGTTGAATAAGAGTCGACCATTTTGGCAGAATTTTTTTTTAGGTCTACGATGTGCTAATTCACCAGTCGTGCTTTATGCATTCAGAAAATTGGCGCTGAACCTGTATACTGTATCATGTGACGCAACTTTTACAGTAATGTATCAGGAGGAAAAGAGATAGATATATTTTGACGTCAAATATTTATTAGACGCATCATGTATGAAGTTTACTGCTCCATCGTCCAACTCAATGCCCATATTATACTTACTGAAAAAGTTTTCGGTAAAGAGTCTCTAACGAGCTCTTTTCCCAACAAGAGTATTCTCAGAATCTTTCTGTCGAACTCTCTAAAAGATATGGAATTAATGGTTTAATTACTTGAGTAATTGCGTCTAAAAACCACCTCGTTGTTCATGTTTCATGAAACAAATAATTCATTTGTGGAATACTTTCTACGTAACATATAAAAATTACCTTCATATAGATAATTTTAGTTATGCGTTAGAAAGTCTATGAAAAAGTCGCAAGAAATAATTATTGTCTTCAAAACAGCAAAATAAAAGAGTGATTATGCATTTGAGGACAGGGTTGAAATATGAGTAATATGAGTATTTCTTATCGTTAGAGTTTATTAAGAACCAGTATAAGGCCTCTTGTTAATACGCCACGTTTTACCCACATTTTATACGTTATCCATACAAAACGTGAGTTTTCACGGCGTGTAAACAAGATGCCTAAGTCTAGTCAAAAAATTCCAGCAATATTTTGTCTCCTAAAGATATTGGTGATCTTTTAGGCAATCTGATTTTGGAGACAGCAGCTTTGAAAATGACCGCTTTAGTTTCATATTCAAAAGGTCAACTGTTCAAATTTGAAATTGTCGTAACTTCTAGTACAAAATTTACACTTAAGTACTCGGAGGTGAAAGGGACTTTATAATATTAGTCATATTCAACATGACAAATATTGTACGTACAAAAAAAATATTTTATGTTTTTAACCAAGATGAAGCCCTTAACTTGGCATATGTTTAATATGTTAGGCTGGTCGGGTTGTAATTGTAGCCACTTACCAGCATCAGGATCGCCGCTGCGTATGGGGGCCCCCTGAGTATGGTCTGGCTTCCAAAGGTCTTCGTCTGGTCTGCACTTATTTAAAATCTCGCGTAACACAATGATATTGTTAAGATGAACGGCGTAATAATGGTTAGGGTTTTTTATCGGAGCGGTTAATTTCGCGTCCGCACGGAGTTCGTTGCGGTAAGTCGTCTGGTGTTTTACAATGCAACGCGACTCAGTGATACCAGCGCTGGTTTTTCGATCCCTTTTTTGGAAGCGGCCACATTTGTATACCAGACCAACAATGATTTGAATAAGAAAGGAAAAAAGACTGTTTTGTGCTAAAATAATTATAATAATAATAATGAGAAATATGAAAGTATTGAACATAGCGCCGACCATAAAATAATCGTAGATGATTTTATAAAAAAAAACTAAGAAAAGATGAAGTCAGTTAAAAAGACTTAAACTAGATTAAATATAATATATTGTGCAATAGAAAATGTTTAATCAGTGGATAAAGGGCAGGACCTTCACCACAGGTCGCTTGAAAAATGTATTGCCTATGCGAACGGTGACTACGCGAGTTACACCGTCAGGGCCTGGATGGAGCTGATGCACGCGCGCGCGTCGCCACTGCAGTGGTGGCAGTGTATTATCGATCAACACAACTACAGAACCCTTCCGGAGGGGTGTCTTACCCTTATCGTGAAACCACTTATCTTGAGGTTGCAGTTGATGTAGGTACTCTGCACTCCAGCGTCTCCAAAACCTTTGACGTTGAATATCAAGCTGTTCCGTGCTACGATTGAGACCAATAGAACCTGAAGCTGAATGAGAGAGTCTGCCATTCAGGAGATAGCCAAAGATGCTATTTATGGCTACAGGGGTGCCAAGTGGTCCCTTGATATTATTGTGAAGTAGTATGCTGTCAATATAATCTGACCCTAATAAGATTTCCACGGGACGCGCAGAACGTAGTTCTGGATCCGCTAATGGAAGACCTTTAAGATGTGGGATTTGCTCAAAGGAATTATTATTAGGAATGTTCGGAGTATAGCTCGTGATTTTAGGTAAAATCAGAGCTTCAATATACAATTTAGGTTCTGGTTTGTTGTGAGGCGTAACTTCACACAACGCATAATCCCGCAGTTGCTCGTTATTATCACCTATGCTCGTGATGGTAGTGCTTTTCTTAGAGGAATACCGTGGCAGACCTAGACGCTGAACGCAAGACTCGGTAATAAGAGTAGCTTGAGAACCTTGATCGACCAGGGCGCGTACCAGACGTGACGGTTTTGGTTCGTTATTCATTGGTCGCACATTAACCAACGCAGTTGTGAGTAGAACCGTACAATTTTTATTATGAGGAAGTTGTGTAGCACTATGTAAGAGAGCTGGTGATGAAGTTTTCACTTCCGAGTGAGAATCCGGTGGCGTAGAACATTCTGTTGTCAGTGTGACATTCTGTTTAGGCATAGTGTCACAAATGGAAGAGTGATGTCGGAGAGTACAAAACCGGCAATTTTGAAGCGAAATACACCTTTCCATTTCATGGCCGCTGTGCATACAGTTGCTACAAATTTTATTTGCAAATATAAAGCTCTTGCGTTCATTTATGTTAAGTTTTTGGAAAGGACCACACTGGTTTAAACGATGGGAATTGTCTTTACAATACGCACATTTGAAAGTATTCATAGAATTTATGCTGGTTGTATAAACATTATTATTTTGCGGAGGATGCAGAGAATGTGTATTTACTGGACGAGATATATCATGTTGCTGCTCAAGTTCCGAGGAAGAAAACGATAACGCACGGTTGGCAGCTTGCGCATGCCGAGATATTGCCGGCGTTGACGTACGGGCTGTGCCAATAGTAGAGACTGAAGTGGATGCACGGCCACTAACAGTGGCTGTACTAGCAGATCGAGTTGACGCCGACATCACTTCAGATGCCGCTAATTCCTTTTCCAGAAAATCGAGTAACTCACTTATTGACGGTATGTCGCTAGATGATCGCAATGATAATTCGAATCGTCTCCGTATATCAGGCGTTATTTTCCGTAATAATATGTTTAAGAGTACGAAACTCCAATCGGATACTGGAAAGTCCAAAGAATGGAGGGCAGTTATATTTTCTAAATACGTGTTAAGTAAGTGACGTAAGCTTCCTTGTATGTCCTTTTCATTTACCGGTTCAACATCAAAAATGTTATCAATGTGTTTCGTTGCTATGACTCTTTTGTTCTCATATCGGTGACGCAACACTTGTAAGGCATTCGCATAATTTGAATCCGTAACGGGAATAGATTTGACGATATTAAAAGGTTCGTCCTTTAGAGACAATAATAAGTACCGAAATCGTTCGACGTTCGATAAAGTTTGGTTATCGTGCACAAGTGACTTAAACAAATCATAGAAGGCATTCCATTCAGTTAATTTACCGTCAAATGTATGAAGTGATATTTTTGGCAAACGAATATGTGACTGCGCAGATTGTGATATGTTGCAGTGATCATGACCGCACAGCGCCGACCCATAGGCAACGCTTTGTCTTCGTGTCTCTTTTAGGGTATCTAATGTCACTTGAATCTGATAATATAAGGAATCGAACTGATTACGTATAGCTAAATTTTCTTCCTTGGAAAACATCTCCAGTTTCACGGAAAGTTTTTCTATTTTTCCTTGAACTTGGAAAAACGTTTTTTTAATAGAATTTAACTCCTTAACCCGAACACGAAATTCGGCGGAGTCGTTAATACAATCTACTATACGTTGAACACTATTAAGGGCGAGATCCCGCTCAAAAATCAATTGTTCAAGTTCCATTCTTACGAAATATATGTAACTTAAAATATAGGTATTATTGTGATTGACAAGATTAGTTAAGTAACAGATGCGTAATTATTTTGTATGATGACTAGTGACTTGATATTTTGTATAGATATTTAAAGTTAAATATCTTTTGAACGTTGACTGACACTTTGTTGCGTGTATAGATGTATAGGCTTAAGTATAATTGTTAAATGCGTATAGTGTAATTTGTAATTATCATATAAATATAATAATAAATTATGCGAATACGTAGCATAAATAATTTACCAAGAATACAGTGTGTGACGACCCTTAAGTAACTCGCCGCGGCTAGCGTTCGCGGTGCATCGCTCCGAACAAAGTTTTGTTCACCTACCTACCGCTTGCGCGTTCGAGGAATTAAATGTATTGAAATATAGAATTAGCGACCAAACCCCGTGATACTGTAAATAATTAGATAGAACTAGTTATAAGTACGTTGTAGACATCGGTATTATCGTAGAATAACACGCAATACGTCTACAATTTCGATATTAAGTGCCTAAAGTAAAGTGCCGGCGGTAGGTACCCGCGCTAAGCAATGAAGAAAATTGACTAAAATTAGATTTATTTTGGTCAAATTAGCACAAAACAGTTATAAAACGCGAAATTATATAAAAGGGACCAGACATAAAGCGGTAAATCCGGTTCGAATCTATGTTTAATATGTTAGGCTGGTCGGGTTGTAATTGTAGCCACTTACCAGCATCAGGATCGCCGCTGCGTATGGGGGCCCCCTGAGTATGGTCTGGCTTCCAAAGGTCTTCGTCTGGTCTGCACTTATTTAAAATCTCGCGTAACACAATGATATTGTTAAGATGAACGGCGTAATAATGGTTAGGGTTTTTTATCGGAGCGGTTAATTTCGCGTCCGCACGGAGTTCGTTGCGGTAAGTCGTCTGGTGTTTTACAATGCAACGCGACTCAGTGATACCAGCGCTGGTTTTTCGATCCCTTTT
This sequence comes from Melanargia galathea, assembly GCA_920104075.1. Taxonomy (NCBI): domain Eukaryota; kingdom Metazoa; phylum Arthropoda; class Insecta; order Lepidoptera; family Nymphalidae; genus Melanargia; species Melanargia galathea. The sequence goes on along the minus strand of OV049874.1, from coordinate 7,060,124 downwards.
TTGGAAGCGGCCACATTTGTATACCAGACCAACAATGATTTGAATAAGAAAGGAAAAAAGACTGTTTTGTGCTAAAATAATTATAATAATAATAATGAGAAATATGAAAGTATTGAACAGCATATAATAGATGATCAATAATAATTATTTATAGAAGGTTATAGGTACTTACATTCTTTGGACGAAGTGTAAGATCTTATCACTCAAAAATGATAGCTTTGGTGAATAATAACTGATGAAAATCGGGTTACAAAATAAAGTGACTTTCACGTAGTCTAGATATCAGGTTAGCTTCCGTGATTATCCTACAAAAAGGAAAAACCCAAAAATGCTTGTTAGCGACTTGTTAATTTAAAGCTACACTGTAGTTTCCTGTATTTACCTTCACCGTGAATTCGTAGAGGATCACGAAACAAAGTGGAGTGCATTTTTTTAGTTTGCTTTGTTGAAAAGAACAACGTTTTTACTCTTAGTAATATAATACCTACTGCTTACTAAGCTAATTGTACATTTTTTTTTAAAGAGGGCGACTCATTAGGGTTGTTATATGAATAATATTAATGTATGCCATAGTGAATAAATTAATAGCAACAAAAATATAAGGTAATTATTAAAGAAAATTTACTGTTACCTACATTTTGCTAACAAGTAACATAGATCTAACATGCTCATTGAACTTTGGAAACCGATACACAATGTATTATGTTTAAATTATACAATCTATTTGCAAAGTGCAGTGATGATGTAAAGGTTTAGGACATGTCTTCGATCTCAGAAATAAAAACGTTTGCACTCACTCATACAATATTATGACGTTACAATAAATTAATTATTATTATCATTATTACGGTTACATACAAGCTTCAATCATCGTTGATTTGACATCTGCGTGCGTTTTAAATTATAAAACTATTTTTATCTTATTTGTTTCTAGTGCCAGAGTGCTAACGGGGAATAAAAGTCTTCCGTGATAGGATAGGTACTAGTTACTACTAATTGGACCACGGTTAAGACCTGTAGCCAAATTATCAAAGAATCACTGCTTAAATGAAGGCTCTAAAGAACTTTATCTACTAAGAGCAACATTAGCTACTTTTTTTTTATTTTATAAAATTAATATTTTGTAAAAATAAGTCAAGAAAAAATATCCCAAGCTACTTATGAGAAATGTGTATTTGAACGCCTAAAGCGTTGAAAATAGAGGGAAATTACATTGTCGGTGTACACAAGAGACATTAGTGTCTGACGCTGTACCGGGATAATATTAATGATGTGAGTGACACGTTAGTGTTTAATGAGACTTGCACGCTCCTCAAATTAATGGCTTACCAAAAACGCGAATATTGTTTCAGTTAACTCGTGTGTTTTTTGCCAACTTTTACAAGTTTAAATAGATGTTTCACCACCTTCTGATAAGTATTGGATAGCTATCTGCAACTTTTATCTTTGTCACTCAACATAAAGTAAGAAAGTGACAAAACTTACGTTCAGGCTATCTGACACTTAACAGAAGGTGGTGAAACAGGCTGTTAAAGTTGTCTTCTCTTAGTACTTCATTGTTGTTTCACTGATTTCTCTACGACTCTCTTCGAGATAGTTTTCTATCAACTTAATTAATAAAAAACTTAAGTGCTAAGTACAATTTCACTGGGAATATTAAAAAAGATAATCGCTTGATATACCTACCTATATATCTCGGCCATCGAACTATTACGCTTAGAATGGAAGTTTCTAACAAATTTCCGCTCGAAACGTAAGCTATAAACCAACCCATGTGTGCCCTGTAATTACATTTGCCGACACGCACACAAGCGCATGAGTACCTTGAGCACTGACGCGACGATAGCCTTTTAGGCTTGCTAAAAACGGCTTATCGCCGCGTCGACGACTGCCTTTCTTTACCTATTTATTCTAAGGTCTCGGCACGTAAATTGAACACTGAAGGAAACGTGGAGGGGATAGCTGCGTATGGGAACTGTCACGCACGTAGTACAATAGCTTACCCCCTCCACTTTCCTTCAGTGTTCTACCTACGTGCCGCGGGTTATACCTACATAACTAATATTGTGTTTCAAGAATTTCTATCAGTCTCCGAGGATATGTGTTGTCATTGACAGCTGCGAGAAATGATCTAACATTTCGTTCGCATAAACCCAGACAATTAGCAGTTTATGTTGAATGTGTACGCAGTACGACAATATGCGACACTTGATGTACATACAATAGGCATAGCGTTTGATGTTACATTACGTATTCTATGGTAAATATTATCTTCTTTGCATTAGAACGTATAATATGGGTGAGTGAATTCAGCTTGTGTTAAGTTTTAACAAATTGTTCCATTTTAGAAGTTGTTTGAAATATAATACCTACTAATACAAAAACCATTTTTTTGTAAATATTCAAATTGTACTGAATGTATGTAGTTTGAAAAAATTCATCTGATCAAAAATTTAACTTTTTATCGTATTCGACGTACTGTATGTAGATATTTGCATATAAAATAGACAGGATGAGTGAGATGCAATTAATCTAAACTTATTAATTAAGTTTAAATCCTAATAACCTACTTATACTTAATATTATAAATGTGAAAGTGTGAATGTTTGGATGTTTGTTACTCAATCATGCAAAAACTACTGGATGGATTTGGCTAAAATTTAGAATGGAGATAGATTGTACCCTGGATTAACACATAGGCTAGTTTTTATTCCAGAAAATCAAAGAGTTCTCACGGGATTTTGAAAAAACCGAAATCTATAGCTACAGCTATAGGTACATTACCTACTATAGCAAACTTCCTTGAAAGTGGGTTTAAAGGTTGGAAAAGGGAGCGGGAACAGGAACCGGAAATCCATGATTCCCTCGGGATTTTTGAAAAACCGAAATTCGCGAAGCCGCGGGCAAAAGCTAGTATAATATAAAGCAAGATATAAATACATAATAACAAGTGTAAATTGAAAATTTAAAAAACCCCCGACATTCGCCATTTAGTGGCGGCGGCCATCTTGAATTTGCAATAGTGCTATTCTACTAGTCAAGCCCTTTCATTTGATACCCATATCAAGGGAGTTGTGAAAAAATATATCATCCGCCATTTTGTAGCGGCGGCCATCTTGGACCGATTTTCATCAAACATAGCTAAGAACACTCTCGACTAATTCACCTTTCAAACAAAAAAAACCGCATTCAAATCGGTCCACCCGTTTGAGCGCCACAGGGGAACAGACAGACACACACACACACACACACACACACACACACACACAGACACGTCAAACTTATAACACCCCGTCGTTTTTGCGTCGGGGGTTAAAAATAATATTCACAAGACAGCGTTAAGCGGGTCTTTCATCAGTCCGGCCGTCTTCATTCTAATAACTATACTGAATTTATGTGCTAGTATAGGCAAAAAGCCCTTCCCTTTGTTAATGGGAGGGCTCCGAAGCTTATCTCGGTCCGTTGCTCGACTGCAGGTCGTCAGATGAACACAATGTAATGTCCTCGTCTTGAGAAGGCTTTTGAGGTCGTAGATTTCTGTGTACTGTTAAGTCGGTTTGGGATATTTCGGAAATCGACCTCACGTTATTTGCCCGTCCTAAATTTTATCTTTTTTATATTCTACTACAAGATAACCCTTCAATGCGATCTCACCTGATGGTTAGTGACGATGCAGTAAGATGAAAGCGGGCTAACCTAGAAGAGGTACGGCCTGATCGGTTTCTACGTGGTATGATACCGGAACGCTAAATCGATTATAGGTAGTGTGGTAGCTATAGGCAGACCGCGATATAGTTGGCCCTTCTGCGGGGGTTGGTGGAGTACGAGGGGAAGATGTGTTCATTCATAAGTTCATTGATAAATTGACGTAGTTCAGCAAAAAGGATTCAACTCACACGACTTATCATAGCAAAGTTAATTTTAATTCAGCAATATTTAGGTATATATTTGTATGACAAGTTGTGTAGGTTGAATCCCTTTTGCTGAACTACGTCCATTATTCATTGATAAATCGGCTGCCCTAGTGATATACAAAGTAACTACATTCAGAATAATTTTACAGGACAAGCATAAACATTGAAAACTCTTATTTAAAGGCAACCTTTCTACAAAATACCTACTTATTTATCTTTAAAAAGATGTTAAGTCAAGTCAATTTCTTCCAAAAATATTTTTCAATTTATTACAAAGAAGAGTTTACTTTGTTATTCAGATACAAATAGTTACCCCAAAAATTAATGTTCAAATGTGTGAGTGCGTGTGCGTGTGTGTGTGTGATATTGTGATTGTGATATTGTGAATAAAAAAATATTGCCCCCTCCCCCCCATTTGCTTTAATGGGCACCCGCGCCCCTCCCAAATAACTCAAATAACTATTTTTATTATTTTTTATGTAATCACCGGCGCGGCGGGAGCGCATTGTCTTACATATTTCAACTCCTATCATCGGATGTCCGAAAATATTTCTAAATATGATCACTAACGGTTATGAGATCCGTTGGTAGGGATAAAAAATGTATGAATAAAAAATTATGAAAAACAAAATTATGAAGAACGATTATTATTTATTATGACCACAGAACGGTAGTAAGACAACGAATAGGATTTGGAATTTTATGTGAGCCAATATGGACCCACCACCGGCATTAGGCCGTTATTCTACATGTTATTCTACATGTTATCGGTGAATTTGAAGTAATTCTTTTAATTAAATCAGAAGTTATAAGGCTGTGACAGTCAGACGGACAAAGCATATCCAACTTAGTTAACTTAGAGACGGTAAGTTAGAGCTTATTACAACAACTCAAGAATCTATACTTACCTACTAATATTATAAATGCGATTTAAGTATGTCTGTCTACTAAGTCTTCATGCACCATCTGTTCAGCTGATCTTAACGAGGTATGCAGATAAGTTGTATTTTTGAGAATGACATAAGCTACTTTTTTATCCTGGTAAATTACAGAGCTTAGACTAGAATTTCAAAAACCTAAATACACGCGGACGGAGTCGTGGGCATCAATCAACTATGTTGATCTTGTAAAGTTATAATTTACAGTACTGTGTCTATTTTTAGTTATATTCCTGTAAAGTAATGTCCCTATTAGTTAATTATGTACGTAGGTATCTAAAATTCTGCACCTATCTTCAGTAGAAACATTTTAAAATAGTAAGTAGCCGGTAACAATTAAAACGATTATTTATAAGTACATAAAGTAATACCCTAAATTCCAGTTTCTATGTTTGATCTATGTTTTCGTCAACCGTTTGAAAACTTTTGACACAAGCGTGCAGCAAAACTGACAGATGACAGAGTGTTTAATTTGTTAACATTAAACATAAAGAAAGTAAAGGTGATCTCAAACATAGACAAGTTTTACCTGGGATCGTTCCACGAAACGAAAAATCAAAAGCAACTGCATTTTAAATACAAAAACAAAGTGATCAACATCAAATTACTTTGTTTTTGTGTTGTGCTTGTTATTTACTTGGTTTATGCATTTATATTCCGGGTTAGTGTGTGCAGTTATTTGTTTCGGCAATTCAAATTTCAGTAAACGGTTCAAGTTATTTGAAATATTAAACTGTGGACACTGTGGTAAAAAACTACTCGACATAAAACTTTTGTTAATGCAAAAAAGTCAATTTCACAAAAAATGTCAGTTACTTTGTTTATCACTAGGGCAGTCGAAATCTGTCATATTGAAAAGTCACTTTGAAACTTCAAAGTTCATTGTTTACATCGTTACGAAAATTTTGTGAAATACATAGCAGTAATCATCTTTATTGTGATAAAAAGTAGTGCTAGAAAAATTGTTATGGTAATACGTTCGTTTTGTGCTCAAGAATGTGAGGGAAAACAACAAATATATCTAAAATAAATATCATAATAATAAATATGAGGCTGACAACTGTGTCAAGTAAGTGTTGTCAGCTTCATGTGAAAAATTTCCATACCCATTGAAGCCATCACGCATCGTCAGATATTGGTTAAAACGGCCTCTCAATTATTATAAAAAAAACTATAATGTGGACCAATAATTTCAAGACAACATTTTAAATTATTTCGTTGGCGTTTCGAAACAAAAATATTAAATCTGGTGCAAGATGCTTTTCAAGCTGTAACGGAGGCTACGTGAAATCACATTGTAAGTTCACGTTGAGAGATTGCAGAATGACGACGATGAATTAGTGAATTATAATATAGCTGTTATTGATAGCGACAGTGACACATCATCTGACAGCAATGCATTGAAATTTTAAGATATACAAGAACACGTCTTGTTAGATCACTCTTATTCGAGATGTGAATAATAAACCTATCAATTCTAATTGTTTTATTATTTTTGTTTTATTCCATCTCCTAACATCTCCATGCCGTACTAATCTAAACGTCTGGTTTTTTTTACCCGACTACGGCAAAGCCAAAAGGAAGGGTTATGATTTTAGCAGTCTATGTATTTACGTATATATATGTATGTATGTATGCTTGTGGCCGATTTTTGTATGAAATTCTGTGTGTACTAATGTAGCACCTAAACTGCTAGACCCATTTTGATGAATGAGGTGTCTATTGATTCGTTGTTATGATCAGCGTGACATAGGCTACATTTTATTTACGAAACTAGATGATGCCCACGGCTTCGCCCGTGTGGATTTAGGTTTTTAAAAATCCCGTGGGAACTTTTGATTTACCAGAACAAAAAGTAGCGTATCTGTAGTAACCCGTCCCCAAAACGGAAAAATTCCGTGGGATCCCTACGATTTCGGAATGCAATTCCTTACAGCATCAGGGTTGAGGAGTTGGATATGTACCTACTCGAATTCATTCAACGATAGTCTTTAATTGGTACCCCCAATATCAATTTAAATAACCGACAGTTCCTCAATCCTATTAGTTTTGGGGATCAGATCCCCTACAGCATCAGGATTGGGGACTTGGAATCCAATTTTTTTGTAGAACAGTGTCGCAATGTTTTTCTATCGATTAAAAAAAGAATTACGCAAATCGGTTCAGAAATCTCGGAGATATCGGTGTACATAGGTAGAAAAACACAACTCCTCCTTTTTTGAAAGTCGGTTAAAAAAGTAGCCTATGTTACTACCTGGTTAATTCTCTACTTATATGTGAAAGTCCCGTCAAAATCGGTTCAGCCGTTCCAAAGATTAGCCCGTTCAAACAGACAGACAGACAGACAGACAGACAGACAAAAATTTTAAAAACGTGTGATTCGGTTATAGTACCGTTCAAATAACTATATGAACTTAATATGAGGTAGTTATTTCGATATTACAGACAGACACTTCAATTTTATTTATTAGTATAGATATAGATAAATGGAGAAGTCAGCTTTGCGCGGCTTTCTAGATTTTTAAAGGTGTTATAAGTTTGACGTGTGTGTGTGTGTGTGTGTGTGTGTGTGTGTGTGTGTGTGTGTGTGTGTGTGTGTGTGTGTGTGTGTGTGTGTCTGTCTGTCTGTCTGTCTGTCTGTCTGTTCCCCTGTAGCACTCAGCTCAAACGGGTGAACTGATTTGAATGCGGTTTTTTTTTGTTTGAAAGGTGAATTAATCGAGAGTGTTGTTAGCTATGTTTGATGAAAATCGATCCAAGATGGCCGCCGCTACAAAATGGTGGCATACATATTTTTTCACAACTCCCTTAATATGGGTATCAAATGAAAAGGCTTGACTAGTAGAATAGCATTATACAAATCCAAGATGGCTGCCGCCACAAAATGGCGAATGTCGGGGGTTTTTTAAATTTTTAATTTACACTTGTAAAATTAGTTTCGGATAGGAATAACAGATGGCACCACTAGCTGCTTGCCCCGCGCTTTTGCCCACTAAATTATTATTAAATTATTAAGCGTAGTCGGGTTTTAGTTCACGAACTTTACTTGTATTTAGTAGATGTATTAAATAAATTATTTTATTATGAGTATAATATGTATAAAATTTAAAAAATGGGGTATAAATTATATTTAATAACGTATCTTCTTCTTTCTTGGTTATGGTAAATCTTTTTTCCATATCCTGAAACGTACCTACTTTACTTTAAATGTATAGTACTAACTATAGAAAAGTATTGAGCAAACTTAAAGAGATCAAGATGAAAGACTAAATTGCGATTACGCAAATAATAGAATAATTATGATAATTAAAATTATTATAATTATAAAATTTATTTTTCCCTAATTTAGTGTCATGTCCTTACAGTAGCAATACACACACACACACTCACAGTGGCGCAAAGCCGCGCCAAAAATGCTTGTCATACATTATAGTACGAGCACATCCATTGATTATTAATTTATCAATGAGAATTTCCTCCCGTCCCGCATCCCGCAGACCATGGAAGAGCCAAGTATATAATGGTTTTGCTATAGTAGGATCCAGAACAGAAAAGTGACAATTTAGGAATTAAGCCTGGAATCGAACCCTGGACCTTCCGCTTCTAAGACCATGACAATTCTCATCACTGCGCTAGGGAGGTCGTCAAACTTAGTCATTACTAATACTACAAACTCGCAAAAATTGAACTCCATATGAGTGTTGTAAAGCTCGAAATGAAAATACTTTAAGCTACTAGATATCCATTTATATCGGTGTTGAGACACTATAGCGAGTGGGCAGTGAACGAGCTTTCTCCCGAAGATTGAACGCTCGGACCAACAGTTTAGATTAGAAAAGTTGGCGGCGCGCTGGCGTACCGACAAATTGCTCCACTAATACAACAGATTTCGTACTCCAGCTTTCTCCGGCTGAAATTCGACAAAAACTACCAAACACACCGGTTTAACGGGCTAAGACGGCGCGGCCGTCTGCGCAATTTGAAGGAATAACTTTTATGCTCGGGCTATAATAGTTTTTATATTGGATCCCCCGCTCGGCGTTTTAATCAAAGTTAATGCTCTATTTTTAGGGTCCTATTTCTAACGGCGTTTTTCATATTGCTTACGTAAATCAATTTTTATTTTATTTTGCTTAAAAAAAGATTGCCTCGTTGGTCTAGTGGATAGCATATTGGACTGCAGATCACGAGGTCCCAAATTCGATCCTCGGGTCGGGTACATAAGTTAGGTATTGGGTTTTCTGGAAATTCTCAGTGCCAGCCAGGAGTTGGTAGTTGACGGTGTTTCACCCCCGTGCCTCGAAGAGCACGTTAAACAGTCGATCCCGGTTATTATCACTATCATGAGACAATAATCGTTAAAGCCCGCCCACCCGCACTGGCACAGCGTGGCGGGTCTAAGCTCAAAATCCCTCTCTCCTATGAGACAAGAGGCCTGTGCCCAGCAGCGGGACGTTAAAAAAGGCTGTAGTGGTAGTAGTGGTGGTTGCCTAAAAAAGTAGAAACTGCCTGACTGACTGACATATCAACGTACAGCTCTAACTGGTTGGGTCTTGCAACTTGAGATTTGCATGTAAACTTTCTTTATAAAGTCGCCCTCTCACACACAGCCAAAATCATAGTATACTATTATAAGTATACTATTGATCGAATCACAATGACTTCAGAGTAAAATTGTCCTAAAATAAGAGTCTTTGGGTTCATTTTGCTCTGAAGTCATTTGTGATTCGATCAATAGTATACTTATAGTATACTTTTAGTTTTGGAGCGCTTCAAACTGAGACTAAGCTCTCTGATGGATGTCCACTGCTATATGCTTGGTCTCTTACAAGGATCGCAACTGAATACGCTCATGTGTCTGTTGGAAGATTTTCGTCTCCAGATACAGGCACGGCTTTGCTGGAAGGGTGGTAATTAGCCACGGCTGAAGACTCCATGTCCATGCCGGGAATCGAACCGGGACTACTTATGAGACCATGGCGCTCACCACTGCGTCAGTGAGGTCGTCAAAAAGTAGAGAATAAAAGTGGTACACGTCCGAAACCAAATGCTGAAAATTTTGGCTCTCTCGGGTGTTAAGCCAACTCAATTATTAATAGATATTTGGCTGAACAAGACACTGAGACACCGCAGTCATGCATTGATAATGATCTCGTCCCGATACTAGGGTAGCCAGGGTAGCTAAGTGTTCGGAATGTTCAAAGGAAACTATTTAAAAAAAGCAATTTATGTTTGATCGAATAAATGTCTCCTTCTTCAGTGAGCTTCTGTGCTGATTTTTAGGGGGCTGTAATAAAATAAAACAAAATAGATGTTGAATGGAAGCAGGCGTTACTTTGCGGAATTCCATGATATACAATGAATATAAAATTATTTTGCTATAATCCGCTAACTGTTAGCGGATTATAGCAAAATAATTTTATATTCATTGTAAAACAAAATAGAGTTTAACTCTCTTTAGTTTCATTTTATTACAGCTTAAGTTTGACAACCAAAAAAGAGCAAAGTAAGGTAAAAAGTTGTTCAACGCAAAACGGTTTTTTATGTGGTCAAATTTAACTATACATATAATATTAAGCAACCCACCCTAAAAATAACTAAAGTTGGTACGAGAAAGATATATAATATATTAATATTTTAAAGAATAACGATACCAAAGTTTAAATTCATGTAGGTGCGGTATAGAGAATATTTGTTATGTTTATGGTGAACCTACTAATACTTAGCAGGAATCGCGTATTTCGAATACGATTTTATCAAGTTAGTTATACTCGGAATCACCCCATACGCTATGAATATTGAGTATAATATTATTATCTCAATTTTGTATCAAATTTTTAGAGCGTTGTTTTGAATTCAAAAAGTGGTTTATATTAAAATTCTAAATATGTTCTTTCTATCGCAAAATTAGCATTGTTAAAATAATTATTATTATTGGTAAAAAAAATGTAACCATTATGATTCGTACCTACTTGCAACAATACATAAATAAAATCGCTGATTGATTCTATCACTACAGCTCTATAAAGTCCACTGTTGGGCAGTGGGAACACGCCTCTCCTCTCATTAGACCCACCAGCATATATCTGTGCCCACCAGGCACCAAGCTGCTCCAATGTGCATACGCATGGTATCAACAACATATTCATACTTATACAATACTAGCTTCGCCCGCGTGAATTTCGGTTTTTCACAAATCCCTAGGGAATCGTGGTTTTTCGGTTCCCGTTCCCGCTCCCTTTTCCAACCTACTATCGAGGAAGTTTGCTATAGTAATCTTCTTATATCTGTAGATATAAATTTCGGGTTTTTCAAAATCCCGCGGGAACTGTGGATTCTTCCAGGATAAAAAGTATGTTTTAAGTCAGGGCATAATCTATCTCCATTCAAAATTTCAGCCAAATCGGTTCAAATCAGTTCAAGCCAAATAGTTGCGACGTTATAGAGTAACAAACATCCAAACATCCAATCATCTAAACATCCAAACATCCACACTTTCACATTTATTAATATTAGTAGGATTTATATACATTGACAGAATCGAAATTAGATAATAGATACTATTCAATATTTTGTACATACTTACTTTTATCGGGTAATTATTAATTATTCTAGGCGATTGTTTGTATGTCGTTTTATCACTAAAAATATACGCACTAATATTGGTAAACTAACTAAGGTTAATAACTTTTGTGATATTTTCAGTTTTAACAGTGTAAAATATTTATTACTATTACCTAAAGATAGGTATGGCGCTCGCTTACCTATTTATTATCGATATTAATTAAAATATATAATTGCTATCTGATAGGACGTTATCAAATATTTTATTTTAGGATATACCTAGCTGCACTAAATATGTCTTGACAATATAAAGGTCACCTCGTATCGGCAGGAATGGCAGGGCAAGGTTAACGATAAGGGACAGATTACACTGGGAACCTTTACCTGCCTATAGTACCAAATTGCCAAAGTTGCCAATTCCAATTTAATGTAGTTTTACGGGCAGGGTCTCCGAAATTGAAATTAAACACAGATAATCACAGTTTACGATATTTAATGCCAGTTAGAACAAAGGTTCATATATTAAAGGTAAAGGTTACTTGCACATTATGTGTATGTGTGAGTGTGTGTGTGTGTGTATGTGTCTGTTCCCCCGTAATGCTCAAAGAACCGATTTGAATGCGGCTTTTTTTGTGTGAAAGGAAAGTTAGTCGAGAGCGTTGTTAGCTATGTTTGATAAAAATCGGGCCAAGATGGCCGCCGCCACAAAATGGTGAATTACATATTTTTTCACAACTCCCTCAACATGGCTATCAACATGGCTTGACTAGTAGAATAACACTATGTAAATCCAAGATGGCCGCCATCACAAAATGGCGAATGTCGGGGGTTTTTAAATTGTTAATTTATACTTGTACATTCGCTCTTCTGTTTTTGCTTCATTTCACTAACTTTAGCGGTGAGTCGAGGCGGCGCGTTTATATACCTACTTACTCAGCGAATGAAACATTCTAGCATACAAACTTTTTAAAGTGGAAACTCACCTCATTTCAATTTAAATTTAACGGGACATATTGAGAATTTATGCGATTTTTGGTTAACCGTAACTAAAAAGTAAAAATTTGCATTAGTGCCATCTCTGACTCGATACACGGGATTATATACATTTATCCCTCACGTTTTTACAGGATCGTAGGTAACTTTAATTGAATTCCCAAATACCCTGTGTTCTAATCTCACCCGTAGGACTAAGTATAAGGTCGTTATACGGCGATGAAGTAAAGTAGTAGTCAATAGGCGACCAGACTTTAATTTGGCTCCTTGATTACATTTCTTTGTGACTCTGTAAAGAGTCAAAGAGACTGTGTAAAGAATTTGCTCCTTCGCATAAATACAGTCTAGCTATAAAATATACATCTGATAAGACAATAAGATACAGAATTTCTGCACTTACATGCACATAAATAAGACAAGTGTGCCTAAGATTTTAAGTATTTAGGTATTTTTAATCCATAGCAATAAATAAATCAACAATATCGTTATTATCACTTGACAAGTAAAGCAAGGTACTTATATAAAATTGTTACTTCACTCGATGTATCATAGTGTAGAAAGAACTTTACAAACATGACGGGTCTATTTCTCGTATTGTCTGTGGTTGGTGTGTATCACTTTGATGCCTGCTGGCGCGTCTTTTCTTTGTTTCCGTCTAACATAAGGTGTTTGTTACTGTGCTACATTAATGTTGATTTCTCACGGTGCAAGATGTCGCGAACTGTACCCTGCGTTATACAGGCCATTATGGGCACTTAACAGTAGGGATAGGCTCGTGGCATTGCTGTCGATTCGCTAATTCGTTTAAGTTATCTACTATGATTCGTAATTTTTAACCCAAGTTCATTTTGGAAGTAGAGCTTCAAGTTACATGCATTGGTAAAGATGCGGCTCAAGGTAAGTAATTTGAATCCATCAGCTGTAGAAAGCGCATGTGCGTAACTATAAGGCCGGCATACTAGAAAACTATAATAATTTTTTCACATGGAAACGTATGAAGCTGCACGCACATGCGATTTAAAATTCGCGAGAAAAATATATTAAAATGCGGAATATAAGTAAACCGCGCGAATAAATTTCGCAGTGCGGCCCCGCTCTAAGTACTCAGCAACTTGAGGATATATTCTGAGGAGTAAACTTTTAAGAAAGAAAGAAAAAGCATTTATTTGGAATATCTACAAGAGTTATAGAGTATAGTTAAATCAGGATACAGTTAAATAATCTGCGTGGTGTGTGATACCAAAATGGACTCCACTCAGCATTTGTTGGACTTCACGTATAACGCACGGTAACTTCTAAGTGCTGATACCTGTCCATGAAGAAGAAAGAAAAATGTGTGTATACTCCTCTGTACTGTTGATTGTAATAATAACTACACATACTTGAAGTTCTATACTCATTTATTCCAATTTTAATGTAAAGTATTAACGTAAACACAATATATTATGTTAGGCTTCATACCAAGCCTTACACTTTTGTATCTGTGTAGAGATCAAGCTTTTTGTTCGATTCGTACGATTCAGCGTCGTGAGAAATCACATTTAGACTGATGCGTGATCTCTTTGGCCTCACTTTTACATTTCTCGCATAAATTCTTGCCTTTTTCGTACTACAGAGCTCACGTGAAGAGAACAGTGGTGTTTTATGTTTGTGAAAAGGAAGTGAATTAACCTGAAATAGGTGAACGTGTTACGAGCTCACTTGTGTATCTAAAAGTGGGTTGCTTATATATGAATTGTGAAGTCTAAGCATGGATTTTTTTATTTTTAACCCCCCCGACGCAAAAACGACGGGGTGTTATAAGTTCGACGTATCTGTGTGTGTGCATGTGTGTGTGTGCGCTCGTGCGCGCGCGCGCGCGCGTGTGTGTGTGTGAGTGTCTGTCTGTTGACTGTTCCACCACAGCGCTCAAACGAGTGAACCGATCTGAATGCGGGTTTTTATGTTTAAAATAATATGAATTCGGGAGTGTTCTTAGCTATGTTTGATTAAAATCGGTGCAAGATGGCCGCCGCTACAAAATGGCGGATTACATATTTTTTCACAACTATGGTTATCAAATGAAAGGGCTTGACTAGTAGAATATCACTATGCAAATCCAAGATGGCCGCCACCACAAAATGACGAATGTCGGGGGTTTTTTTAATTTTTAATTTGTACTTCTACACACCTTATGTTCATTGATTATTCCAGTAGATTTTAGTAGAGTTTACCTCACTTGGGGAGCGCTTACAATTACGTGCAAATATTACAAAACGGATTCCCGGAACAAGTACAGGCAACAGTAATTCCTGTCGCCATGTCGCAGATCCTTGATAAACTTTTAGAGAAACGTTATTGCTCAAGCAAACATATTGCTTGAGTCACTTACAACAACCTATACATTCGGTAGTTGCTAGGTAGAGTTATTTTCGACTGAAATTGGGATTGGTAAAATAGCGTTAGAAAATATCTGTTTTTTGTTTCAGTCTGTTCAGCACTCGCAAAAACTTTGAATGGCAATAATGAATTATTATTTGAGATGGAAAACAGAAGACATTCTGACTATAACGAATATTATCTTTTCACGAGGTTTGTCTACTTACCTTTTACGAGGTTTTTAAAGTTATTATTTGATTATAACATTACATGATCGCATGTAACTCTAACTCTAACTCTTCTATCCTTATCCTAATCAATGCTACAAAGGCACTGCCCTCATAAACCGTTAGGATAAAGCATTAATTATCGATTAGTAACTGATACTGTCGAAAAAATAAAAACTGTTTAAGTATAAAGTTTTTATGATAATTTACTCGTTTACCATTCTAGACGTAATCCCATAACAACCCAGAAGCTCGTGAACAACAATGCCAACAGCATCACTTCATCGAACTTCAATGCCAAAAATCCCACCGTTGTCATCGCTCATGGCTGGCTTGATAACATGGATGCCAGCTTCAACGGAGTGGTTAAAGATGGTAAAGAATATTACATCTATTTATATTCTTCGGTCGCATAAGAAGACTCAGGGTCACTCAGCGGGCGATTAAGAGAGGATGCTTGGAGTATTCCTGCGGGATCAAATCATCAAATCATGGGCGGAGATCCGCACATGGGCGTCGCCAGGTAGGGGCAGGGCATTTTTTCAAACCCCCCCTAGAGATTTGAAAAAATATAGATATGCTAGTATCTAAATTAAACCTGGCGCAAATGGAAACAAGGTCAATGAAACATTCTAATTTGAAAATAAATTAAGAGCTCGTAACCATCTTCAAAAGCTCTGGACTGTACCAACAATACTTTGTACTTTTCCCATACTATAATAATTATCATCAACTTGGCCCCCCCCTTGGCCATCGGCTGGCGACGCCCTTACTCATCCGCACGAGAACCAGAGTTACCGACATAGCTCATGGAGTTGCGAAACTGGGCAATGGGCAATGGGCGAGGCACATTGCTCGAAGAACCGATGGACGTTGGTGTCCCAAGCTTGAGTGGTGACATTGCACCAGCAAAATGAAGTGTGGGAAGACCCCCACCAGATGGACGGACGATCTCAAGCGAGTCGCTGGCAGCGGTTGGAAACAAGCGGCATAAGATTGTGTTCTAAGGTAATCCTTGCAAGAGACCTATGTCTATTTGTTGCGACAACGACGACGATCCTCAGCATTTCATGTTTGTCGACCTCCTAGGCACACCGATGAGCACTGTAGTTTTATAAATGGACAGTCCCGGGTTCGATCTCCCGCAAGGGTTATTTGGAAAATAATAATTTCTATATTGTCTCTGCTCTGACCTGGTGGGATGTTTTGCTCTTGATAATGTATGATCTAATGATTTAAGGCTTACTCGTGGTTTAGCGACGTAATATACATAATGTCAACGGTGACGGTACGATGCAGCATAAAAACCTATTTGGAGTATCAGTATAAACTACTGCACCCTTAGTCTTCATATTGTCATTTACTAAGCTGTGGTAGCCTAGTGGTTAGGACGACCGACTTCTAATCGGAGGTCGTGGGTTCGATCCCAGGCATGCACCTCTAACTTTTCGGAGTTATGTGCGTTTTAAGTATTTAAATATCACTTGCTTTAACGGTGAAGGAAAACATTGTGAGGAAACCTGCATGCCTGAGAGTTCTCCATAACGTTCTCAAAGGTGTGTGAAGTTTGCCAATCTGCTTGGCCAGCGTGGTAGACTATGGCCAAAACCCTTCTCACTCTGAGAGGAGACCCGTGCTTTGTAGTGAGCCGGTAATGGGTTGATCATGATGATGATGATGATGATGGCTAGTGAGATGGATGATATAGACTAGTTTATCATCCACGAAACAAAAAAAATTCTTAAGCCTGAAACTTTGGTTAGGAGTGTGCTTGCGAATAAGGGGTCTGGTCTGAATTAAAAACTAATCCATCAAACGTATTAAATATACTTACGTTTGATGGATTTTGTTTATAGACATCAAGAAAAGTCTGATAAGCAAATTTTTATTGCAGCATTTCTGCGGAAAAGCGATGTGAACGTCATAATGTGTGACTGGAGATCAGTTGCTATAGCTGTCTACGGGTCAGCCGTGTCGGGTGTACCCAACGTTGGTCGTAACCTGGGACAGTTCCTGAATTTCCTCCATCGAGTCACCGGGGTACCTTTTACCAATATGCATCTGGTTGGGTTTAGTTTAGGAGCTCATGTCGTGGGTAATGCTGGTAGGGAACTAGGAGGAAGAGTTGCACGCATTACTGGTTAGTATCAAACCAATATACCAAACAGATGGTATAAAAAGCCTTTAATGATAATATAATTTTTACATTTGATTTCCATATCAATCTAGAATTCTACAAACTAATTAATTATCAACTGTCTTCTTCATATTACGTTATGTTACTTATATATATATTTGTTAATATATATATATATATATAAAATATATATATAAATATATATATATATATAAATATATATATATATATACATACATATATATATATATATATATATATATATATATATATATATATATATATATATATATATTATATATATTTTATATATATATATACAATTATTTGTTCATCACGCGCTATGCTTTTCCAAGTAGAGCTACTAGTTTATAGTAACTTTCTTATGTTTCTAATGCCATCTTGCTATCTTCTGTATTGATTCGATGTTATTCTCTCTGTGTTCATTTTTCATTGTTTTGCCTTGTCAAGCTGCCCAGTGCAACAATTTTTTCACTGACAAGAATAATATGATTTCCTCTATAGATTAGTAGTATTTACAAGCCAAAAATATTAATTTATTTATTTTCAAACAAATTTTTTGCAACCTTCTTCTCAAGGTATTCAATTTGTCAGACAAATTGCTTTGAGAGTTTTGAAATATTTGTTTCGCCCTAACCAAATCAGTCAGAAAAGTGGTTAGCATGAACGAAATCTTACAATTAATAACGATGATTTGAATGTAAAATATTTAAAAAAAATATTTTTATTGGAAGAAATATTTAGGTTCCTAGTTTAGTTAGGTCCACTAGTCGCTTGCTATGCGTATGTATAGTTTTTTAATTTGACTTGAGTTATTAGGTTTGTAAGCTCAAACTTTTCCTACAGCATTGGATCCCGCTGGTCCGCTATGGCAAGGAAACCCAAATCGCCTGAGACCATCTGATGCAGTATACGTAGAGGCCATACACACAGATGGCAGCGCCGTAGGCCTCGGTATCGGTTCATCCGTCGCTGATGTCGACTTCTTCCCCAACGGCGGAGTCAGCCAGCCTGGTTGCTTCGACCATTTCTGTAACCACAACAGGGCTTGGGAACTGTACGCAGCCACAGTTACGCACAATCATCTTGTGGGCAGACAATGCTCCAGTATGATGCAGGTCAATACGAACAATTGTCGTGGAAACGAGTTGCGTATGGGCAATCATATTTTGGATAAGAGGGGGTGAGTAAGATACTGAGATGATGATGATGATAATGAAGTGAGAGGAAGTCAAGTTTAAACAATTAATAAAATTCATACATAAACAGTTTTGCAAAAACAATTTCGTTGATTTTTAATTATCTATTAAGAATTTCCATTTGTGACGTTTTTGCATTTCAAATTCGTAGTTAGGCATTTTATGTGAAATGTGTTTTTTTTTCTTTTTTACAGATCTGGATTGTATCGAGTTAACACTGGCCGGACATATCCATTCTAATGTTACTTACCAATTACTTTTTTAAATAAAGCCGTTATGTATATTTTATTTTTATTTTATATTTGAATAAACATTTAACACTATATACATATAACACGTATGTGTTTTTATAATAATCATCATGTTGTTTTTGACTGTCTCGGTAGTATAATTCGGATGCGGAGTACGAGATTCCAGGTTTGATTCTAAAAAAACTGAGGTTTTTCTGTCAAGAAATTCCCAATAGCAGGCGAAAGTTGCCAAGGTTGAGATCAAAGGTTGAGATATTACATCCCCGTGCCTCGCAGAATAATGCCGTCGGCTCTGTAATTGATCTTTCTCCGGTCGTGTCCGACTGCCGTCCTATTAGACTATGAAGGAATCTAGAGTGCACCTTGCGCACACATTTGTACACTATAAAATATCCTATATAGTAATCTACCTATAGCTGTAGCTATAGACTTCGGTTTTCCCAAAATCCCGTAGGAACTCTGGATTTTCCAGGATAAAAAGTAGACACACACTCACAAACACACATACACAGACACACACACACACACATACACACACACACACACACACACACACACACACAAACTTTCGCCTTTATAATATTAGTGTGATAACATAGAATTAATACTTACTTCTTCCTCATTCTTAATAGGTGTGTATATCTATTCAACGAGTAGATAGAAAGAAGCTATTGAAGATAGGCGTGAAGTATCTAGGTTGGTAGATGATTGGCGTCACACGACTGGTAGTCTCATTGTGGCCACGATCCATGAAACAACATCATTAAATCAAAACAATTGTTACATGGAAAAATAAGTAGGTATAGATATGTAATTAATTTAGTATCTTTATCTAATAAAGTAAAAAGTGTCAGTACGAAAACAAAAATATTATAATTACTAGGAACTTGAGGATGCCCGCGACTTCGTCCGCGTGGATTTAGGTTTTTAAAAATCCCGCGGGAACTCTTTTTTTTCCCAAGCTCCTTTGAGCTCATATACTGTTAAAAGTGGCGCATTAAAATGGAGCTACAGTGATGAGTATTAATTTTTTAATAGCTCTTTCCCATCACTAAACTTTTCCCAACGAAAGCCATCAAAATCGCTCCAGCATTTCGGAGACAGACAAACACAAATTTTAATGTATCCCAGATGATAATCCGGATTATCATCTGGGGTACATTAAAATTTGCATCTGGGGTAAGTTCAGAGGTTCCTAATTCCTATACAATCCGGGATCCAAGTTATATGGAATACTGAGGGTTGTGATGGCTGTAATTTCTGAACTACAAAACCGATGACCTTGAAATATTTATGGAACAATCTTTATAGTATTTCGTTTCTAAAAAAAAGAATGAATGAAATCGGACCACGCGTTAATGAATTACAATGAATTACAGCTAAATACAAATTTTGACTTTCAGCCCCTCTCCCAAGGGAACCGTGCTGAATTTCGGGATAAAAAGTATCCTATATGTTACTCCGTAGTATGAACTTAAATCATGCCAAGTTTCATTTTAATCCATTTAGTAGTTTTTGTGTGATGCGCGCACAAACATACAGACAAACAGACAAAAATTTCAAAAATAGCTTTTTTACGTTCCATTACTTACCTATCCCTAACATCCCTCAGTTATTATTTTGCAAAAAACTTTAATGTACAGACACGGCAAGTCTACGATTTTATTATATGTATAGATGTCGATTAATCATCTTCATCGATCATAGAATAATGTACCGATAAAAAAATTATCGATCGCACAAATGTTGGTATAAAAACTGAGATCTAAAAAAACAATCTTACAAGTACAAGAGAGTGGGAAACATGAAGACAGTTCTGTGCTTCCTGTGTGTGGCGGGTGTGTATAATATCATTTTTTTTTTCATTCGCGTCGGATGTTTCATAGTTGTCATAAAAGGTGTTCTAGTTGTAAAGCCAGCTCTACACTCGCACGTGAAGTCGCGCCGTTATTTCACGCCGTGAATGTATGCCACGATCCACGCGTGAACTGCGTCCCTCCACACTCGCAAATCTTCACAGTCTTGTTCGTGACTATGGACGACGACGACGTGATTTCTGCTGCTGCTGTGTCACTGCTTGCTAAATCGCTGACTAGATAGACTGCCAGAGTATCGGTTCAGCTTGATATCACTCAAGGAGTGTCAGTTCAAGTTCATTATTCCATGTAGTATTCATTTTTACAAAATCCAACGCACGCACAACCACTCCTTACGATGTCCTGTCCGCTACTGCGGACAAAAAAATGCGAGCGTAGATGCGTTCAAGTTCGCGCGCCGTAAACTCTTTGTCGCGGACCAAAAAACCGACACTGATCGGGGAAAGACGTGAAGCGCGAAGGCGTGAACAACATCTACACTCGTGATTCGCAGTTGTCGCGGGCTTTCGCGGCCGTTCGCGCCGCGAGTGTAAAGCCTACTTAAGAGTAAAGGCGGACACGTGATGTTCGTCTTTTGAGTGCATTAATAGATGAAAAGTATTTTATATCAAATTAAATATGTCAATATGTAAATATATTTCAAATGGGTTTCCTAAAAGTTCCCTTCTTATTCCTTCCTGCCTGTAAAAATTTAAAACTCCGTTGAAATCCGTTCCGAAGATTAGCTCCGACAAACACAACGATTCAAAGATCAGACAAATTTATAAAAATATTTTTGCTTAGATTATTCTACAATGCGTTCTGCTTCGTTTAAACAATGATATTATGAGTTAAAAAGGCAGCTATGTCGAAATCACAGACAGACACTACAATTTTGTTTATTTGAATAGATTCTGGCTATATTTAGTCAGGCCAGGAGCATTGCAGGTAATGCGGAGTGCACTCCGCATTACCTGCAATGCTCTACAAGTTCCTAGCGCGATCCAGTTGGTCGGGCCCATTCTTAGACACTTACTTAGTCGGAGGGGATAAGAGCTACGCGATAGAAAGAGAGGCAAAGTGTAGGTTATTATAACGCTACTGCCACAGAGTACCTACAGAGGGGAAGCTTCTACAAGCGGCCCGCTGTAAGTACACTCACACATATGCGCATTGTTTGTCACCAACTGTACCGGTTAGTTGAACGAGCGTGCGTCCGTGAACCGTTGGTGAGTGTGTTTGTGTGAGTATACCTACAGCGGGCCGCTTGTGGAAGCTTCCCCTCTGTAGATTTACTACTCGTGTGCTACTGCGACCTGAACTGCACTTCATTGTGTCGTCCCAAGTCTCGCTATTTATTTAAATGATTTTACGGAGTGAATCTTCTGCTGTACCTTGTCCTACTAACATATTATATTCTGTGCAGTTTATTTGGGCATATATTGGGCAATAGTGTATACAATTATTTTTTTTTAAGTTTATTTAGACAATATTTTAGTTCTTTCAATGTATATTTTAGTAAGCTATGCGATCGCGGGTCCCTCGCCGCTGGTCGACGGCAAGTACCCGCGGTACATCGAGTTCCCGGACGGCGACGGCGTCATGCACACTGTGGACTTGCTGGAGCCAGTCGACGCGGAACTCCTGAGGGAGGTCGAAAGGAACCCCGCCAATAACGATTACCTGCTTTACACGAGGTATACCTTTTTAACCGACTTCAAAAAAGGAGGTTCTGAGTTCGACCCGTATGGATGTATATACATATTATGTTCGTGATTATTTCAAAAACCAATGAACCAATTTTGATGAATTTTTAGGGTTCCGTACCCAAAGGGTAAAAACGGAACCCTATTAATGTCACTCTGCTGTCTGTCTGTCTGTCTGTCGTCTCTAGCTCGCAGAGGAAATGAGTTACAAACCTGAAATTTTGGTATTTTGTGTAGAACGTTAACCCAAAATCAAATATTGAATTAGAAATTGAACTAAATTATTTTTCAGGGGGGCTCCCATACATGAGAAAGGAGCCGGAAAAAAATATTTTTTCTTACCCTAGTTTGTGGGGTATCATTGTTTAGAGCTAATTGAGTAGAGTAAGAATATGTATTTTTTTAATTTTTTGTTGAAAAAATAAGGAAATGGGGGCCATCAAAGTTGTCAGTTTTAGACCATTTTTGTGACGGGGGCTATCTCAAAAACTAAATAAACTAGTTAGGAATATTTCGGCATATTACGTATCTACCATATATGTTCTATTTAAACGACAAATACTGAAAACAACGATTTATAAAATAGTTTATAAGCTGTGACCCAAAACAAACGAACATTTTTTGGGTTTTTCTTTCACGGTTGTGTTGCGATGTCTAGCTCAAAAATTAAATATTTCTTAGACCCAAAATATTATATTGTTCATATTTATTGTACGGAACCTTAAAAGAGCGAGGCGCGACTCGCACTTGGCCGATTTTTTACTATTGTAATCTACATACTTTCAGAAATGTTTTAATATATAAAACATCTAGTTATCATTCTTAATGTACGAGGTTATACACATATGTAAATGTACCCATATGTCATTAATATTATAATATTTTTGATTGGTGCACTGATTTTCTGAGATTGCTGGACCGAAGTCGGTTCAATTTGCTCTTAAAATACCTATAGCTTGTTTTTATTTATCGGCAAGTTAGCCCTTAACTGCGATCTCACCTGATGCTGAAGGACGATGCAGTCTGAGATGGAAGAGGGCTAACCTGAAAGAGGTATGGCAGTTATTATTTAAACCCTGATCGGTTTCTACGCGGCATCGTACCGTAACGCTAAATGCTTGGCGGCACGGCTCTGCCAGTCGGGTGGTAACTAGCCACGGTTGAAGCCTCCCGCCAGAACAGACCAGACACAATTTAGAAATTTTTAATTAAATTACCCCTGCGGACAATCGAACCCGGGACCACCCATTTACAAGAACTGTGTCATGGAGGTCGTCAGAAAACTATATACTCGACTTAGCAAAATTAAGTCTATAAATCGGCTTAGGATAGTGTACTGCTTCCATCTTAGGATTCTTTACAGATCAAACAATAATTATAACCCACGTTTGGAATGAAAGCCAACTGCAAAATTGAAGTTTGAATGACATTCTATTGCATATTATACAAATATTTTCTGACATGATGGCATCTGCCGACCAACTATGAAGTGGAAATCTGAGAGTGCACAGATATTTGCGTGTACCGCATACATTTATGTACTTAAATACATACCTCCTGTACGGGACGCGTCTTTTTCCCGTACAGTTTAGTAGTTTAGTTGTTTTTGTTAACCCCCGACGCAAAAACGACGGGGTGTTATAAGTTTGACGTGTCTGTCTGTGTGTGTGTGTGTGTGTGTGTGTGTGTGTGTGTGTCTGTCTGTTCCCCTGTGGCGCTCAAACGGGTGAACCGATTTGAATGCGGTTTTTTTGTTTGAAAGGTGAATTAGTCGAGAGTGTTGTTAGGTATGTGTGAAGAAAATCGGTCCCTTAATATGGGTATCAAATGAAAGGGCTTGACTAGTAGAATAGCACTATTGCAAATCCAAGATGGCCGCCGCCACAAAATGGCAAATGTCAGGGGTTTTTTAAATTTTTAATTTATACTTGTTAATAGATAAAGTAAGTTATAGATATGTGTATATATAGTTCATAAGTTGTAGTTAATTAATACGTTAAAAGTTCATAATATGTTATTTGCTCCCCGTAGTTAATAGTTCCCCGTTCCCCAGTTGATAGTTCATACCTAGATAGTTTGATAAAGAGATAAATAAAGGATGCTAGTAAGTTTGGTGAGTGATTGTATTACACTGATCCACAGAATATACAACGTTAGTTTTACTTTGCTCAAAAACCGAAACACGTATCAAATATTTTTATATTTGGAATAGTTATACAAAATTTCGAAAACATATAATGTAAACTTACGAAGTTATAAGCTTCTTCTGTTGCGTCTGATTGTCGTCAAAAAAAATGGTCACCCCAACTCGCAAGCCATCGTCACCTCAACTCCCGAGTTGAATGACCGCACGCAGTATGCCGATCGTCAGCTGATGCGCGTTTCAACCACTGTGCCTAAGCTTGCAGGATTTTAAAATATTTTTGGACAAAATTATAACACAGTATAAGAATACTTGGATTCGATTCTGTTACTGATTCTGAGCAAACTACTGTCAGGTTTTGCTTTAAGTAAAACTAACGTTGTATAATAGTACGCTTTTTAAACACAAAGCCGACACCGCAACGGTACAACGCGCAGCGTCAGCGCTATCGATAAACAAGACCCTTGCTATGGGTTTGCTCTCTAATTAAATCCATAAAAAATGTAGGAGTGGCTCGTACACCTCCTACGTAAATTGGGTAGTTGGCTAGTTTTCATCTCTCTTAAAAGTGCTTATCCACATAATTGAGTGCCCTAGATCGGCATGTTAAATCGATACTAAACTATCGCCCTTTGAAACTGGCCGTCGTGGCCGACATTCAGTCGGGAAGATATTATATTTATACTAGCAGACCCGGCAGACGTCGTCCTGCCCGCTATTAGCGCCACCTACCGGGCCCAATTTTTCCACTTATAAACCTTCCTCTTGAATCACTCTATCTATTTAAAAAAACCGCATCAAAATCCGTTGCGTAGTTTTAAAGATTTAAGCATACATAGGGACATAGGCACATAGGGACATATGGACAGAGAAAACGACTTTGTTTTATACTATGTAGTGATATATATTTTTAGGAGGAACAGGAGATCGTCCCAAAGGCTGGTAATGAACAACGCGAACAGTATCCGCTCCTCCAACTTCAACCCCAGCCACCCCACCGTGGTGGTCGCCCACGGCTGGCTCGGCAACCAAAACAATGACATTAACCCCACTATCAGGGACGGTAGGTACCTACGTGATACTAGCGACTTTGTTCACAGGGACATTCTTTTCCGGGGTACACTAATATTATAAAGGCGAAAATTTTGTGTGTGTGTGGGTATATTTATTACTCTTTAACGCCGCAACTACTGAACCGATTTGGCTGAAATTTTGAATGGAGATAGATACCTAATGCCCTGACTAATGGATTGATGATGAATTTTTATCATGGAAAAATCCACAGTTCCCACGGTTATGAAAAAACCGAAATCTATAGCTACAGCTATACATAAATTACTATAGCAAACTTCCTTGAAAGTACGTATAAAGGTTGGAAAAGGGAGCGGAAACGGGAACCGGAAATCCACGATTCCCTCGGGATTTTTGAAAAACCGAAATTCACGCGGGCGAAGCCGCGGACAAAAGCTAGTAGTTTATATATTCATAACAAGTGCCTAAATACAAAGTTCGTGGTTTTATCTTCAATAATGACGCACTCCCATACAAATTTTTGTCCTCTAGTTCAACCCCTTCAAGCTATCTTTTTGCGACAAAAGTTAGCTATATGTTCTTCTCCGAGGTCTAATCTATCTCTGTACCAAATTTCATTAAAATCAGTTAATCGGTTTAGGCGTGCAAGCGTGATAGATCGACAGTTACATCGCATTTATAATATTATTATAGGGGATAGGGATATTGTAGGGATAGCAGGGATTCTACTAAATAATTTATCTTTTCCCAGCATGCATGCATGCCCACGACTTCGTGTTTCGACTTTACAAGCTTTATTTTTAACTATAAATTTCGCTCAATAATTTTCTAGAATCTAGATAAGTATTTGACGACCGATAGAATATTACCTATGATTGCGAATCCATGATTGCGAAGGCATTCAGTGTGAAAAAACTCACAATGCCTAAGTATAATATTAAAAGAAGAAGGAAAATGTTTTTTTTTTGCTTATTTATTGAACTTGTTTCTTCCGAAAACTTTATTTATATCTACCGAAAATTTTGTATGGGCTTCCATGATACCTTGTTATACCATACCATGTTCCATACCTTCTGTACTTGTTTTGACTAATAATTCATTTGTTACATTTCAGCATATCTTAACAAAGGCGAAACAAACGTGATTGTTTTGTGCTGGAGAAGGCTCGCCTTGTCCACGTACCCCACAGCTGCGTCAGGAGTCCCAGCCGTGGGACGCGGTCTCGGGCAGTTCCTGGAATTCCTCCACAGTGTTACCGAGCAACCATTTGAAAGGATGCATCTGGTTGGCTTCAGTTTGGGTGCTCATTTGGTTGGTAACGCTGGTAGACAGCTGCGTGGCAGAGTAGCCCGTGTTACTGGTGAGTTAAATGCTTTTTTTATTCGTTGACAAGTAAACGCCTGACTGCGATATCGCTTGACCGAAATCTCGCCTAATAATGTCAATGCAGTTTAAAAGCTGGCATTCAAAGAGCATTGGGTGGCATTCCATCACCCAACCATCAACCTTCGTTTACCTAACCGTCATTCACCCCTTATTTACCATGCTATTATCTCAGAAACCGTGTCACATTACAGGTACAATCGTCAGGTACACCTATCTTAATATTTATAATTCTTCTGTACCTGTGTTTGTCATCTAACTGAATAGAAAGTCTATTTCGAACAAAATCGAAGTTTTTTCGAATAGCAGTATTAGGTATCATAACGGATAATATCATACCCCGAAAAATACCAAAATACACGTCTTAATCGCGAAAATCAACTGGTCGGCTGCGTTTCGTCCAGTTTTGTCCTATTCAAGTGTTCTGCAGGTCAGGTTTAAACTCCTGATTTTGTCGACAGGTTTGGATCCAGCTGGCCCTCTGTGGAACTACAACACAAACCGTCTTCGGAACACGGACGGCGTGTATGTGGAAGCTATACACACGGACGGAGGCTATACCGGTCTCGGAATTGGATCCGCCATTGCCAACGCTGACTTCTTCCCTAACGGTGGCACCTCGCAGCCTGGTTGCACATTCAGTCTGTGCAACCATATAAGGGCTTGGGAACTGTTCGCTTCAACCGTGACCCGTAATCATCTTGTGGGCAGGCAGTGCTCTACTAGTACTCAGATTTCTACTAACTCTTGCCGCGGCAGCAATTTGCATATGGGCAACGATGATTTGAATAAGAGAGGGTAAGTGCTAAGGAGATTATAAATAGTGCTATGATAGTAAGTATCTATACTAATATAATAAAGCGGAAGAGTTTGTTTGTTTGAACGCGCTAATCTCAGAAACTACTGGACCGATTTCAAAAATTCTTTCACCGTTGGATATGTACGTGATCCTTGAGTGCTATAGGCTATATATTATGTACCACGGGCGAAGCCGGGACGGACCTCTAGTTCTTTAATATACGTATATTATTATCCTACTAAGTGGGGTCATAAACATATTATGTATCGCAGCTTCTTTCTTTGCGATTTTGGTTTACATGTTGTATATAAATCACTTCGAAAGAAGCTGCTCACATAATCATCATCGAACTTCACTTGGTAAGTTCGTTTGATTTTCAATTATGTATCGCAGCTTCTTTCGAAGCGATTTATATACAACATGTAAACCAAAATCGCTTCGAAAGAAGCTGCTCACATAATTATCATCGAACTTCACTTGGTAAGTTCGTTTGATTTTCAACTATGATAGGGTCTGCTTTGCAGCACAATCTGGTTTATCTACCATTAACTACTTTCCCGATTCTGTTTCTGTGTTCATTCGAATTTCTTTGATTATTCATTCTCATGTCTGCGCTTTCTTGGGCACCTGCTAGTTTTAGCTCCAGGGACGAATATGACTGTACCTCTATTCGAATGAAAATATGCAGCGGCTTTTTACACGATCTACTTTTGTTCTAATTTTTTGTTACAGTTCTTTGAAGGTTTATTTGACTCATGCTTTCAAGTTTCATTTAATCGTCATACTTAATTTATTTTTCTTTTGTTACAGATCTGGTATGTTCCGAGTTAATACTGGAAGAAGATATCCATTTTAATACAAGCACTTATCTCATTTCATGCAATTATAATCATTTCATGCAATTCAAAAAATATAATGTAGGTACCTACGTATCACATAATTAATAAATTTTTGAACTTCATACATCTTTGTTGTTTTATTTAGAATCGAATAAAAAAAACTACCAATAGTTGTGATACCTATTTTGAGTTTTTAAGGTTAGTACCGATTATGATGGTAATTAAATAAACTATATATTAGAGTATTCGCATCTTTTTCTTACCGATGAAATTATAACAAGTAAGATAAACCTAGTTATTTAAACTTAGAAAAGACAAAATAGTCCTTGTACCTGTAGGTATTTGTAGAATATTTTAAGTTCCTAACTATACAGGGTATAAGGAGACCGCTTCCGAAAACTTAGCGCTATTATTATACTACCTAAACATAATTTTATAGGATAGGTATCGGCGTTGGTACGCGCGCGATTTTGTAGGTACCTAACGATACGTAAATAGATCACACAAAGTTCGTTGACCTCCAGCATCAGCTGATTTTATTTGAATTACGCAAGAATTACGTAACA
Organism: Melanargia galathea; assembly: GCA_920104075.1. Lineage (NCBI taxonomy): Eukaryota > Metazoa > Arthropoda > Insecta > Lepidoptera > Nymphalidae > Melanargia > Melanargia galathea. The sequence goes on along the minus strand of OV049874.1, from coordinate 7,031,198 downwards.
AACTTTAAAAAAATACAGCAAATATTTTTTTTTGCAATTACAGTATGTACCTACTGTATAATAATTTATGTAATGTACAGTTTTTGTAAAAACGATTTTTTTCACATTTATTATAGTATCTTATAACCCGCGGCACGCACATCGAACGCTGAACGAATAGCTTACACCCCCTCCACTTTCCCTCAGCGTTCGATGCACGTGCCGATGTTTATATCAGTAATCACCAGTACCTACTATCACCTGTCTTCGTTTCCGAGAGCGTTCTCTATACACCCGGTATATTATATTTTTCCGAATTGAGAACCTCCTCTTTTTTGGAAGTCGGTTAAAAAATCATGAGAATCCATGATTTAAAGGGCCGCGATCATTATGTCGGACCGCACCGCAACGTAAAATCCTCCTGCATCATTTTCTTACAATTTATTATGAGTAATCGTAAACTAGAGGTGAGAGTGAGAAAACTAGAGGTATAAGCTCAAAGGAGCTTAGGAAAAACAAAATGATTCCCACGGGATTTTTAAAAACTAATATATGTACACGCGAACGAAGTCGCGGGTATCCGCTTGTATTTGAATAAATTAAACATTTAACACTGCACGTGTGTGTTTTTATAATCATCATGTTGTTTTTGACTGTGTCAGTATTCGTATTCTAAAAAAAACTGAGGTTTATCTGTCAAAAAATTCTCAATAGCAGCCCGAAGTTGTCAAGGTTGAGGTGGTTGAGGTCAAAGGTTGAGGTATTACAACCCCGTGCCTCGCAGGATAAGCAATGCCGTCGGCTCTGTGCTTGATCTTTCTCAGGTCGTGTCCGACTGCCGTCCTATTGGACTATATGAAGGAATCTAGCGTGCACGTGGCGCGCACATTTGTACACTATAAGATGTGCTGCGTAGTTAGCTAGTGTCCTTTGCGATCGGCTCAGGAAAACATTACTGGAACTTGGCTTGACACACGTCCGTGTGTCTTGATTATAAATCATATTGTAGAAATAGGGAAGCCTACTGTTCCTCATTCTTAATAGGTGTGTATATCTATTCAAGGAGTAGAAAGAAAGAAGCTATTGAAGATAGTCGTGAAGTATCTAGAATGACCAAGGTTGGTAGATGATTAGCGTCACACGACTGGTAGTCTCATTGTGGCCACGAGCCATGACACAACATCATTAAATCAAAACAATTGTTACATGGAAAAATAAGTATACGTATCTATAGATCGATCATAATCTCATGAAAAATAGGAAAATGAAATTCCAAGGTTAGCAACACTACGGCTGCCCTAGCGATAAACAAAGTAACTGACATTTTTTGTGAAATTGACTTTTTGCATTAACAAAAGTTTTATGTCGAGTAGTTTTTTACCACAGTTTAATATTTCAAATAACTTTTGGTTTTTGGATTTATATTCCGGGTTAGTGAGTGCAGTTACTTTGTTTGGGCAATTTAAATTTCAGTAAACGGCCGTTTACTTTAAACAACAAGCACAACACAAAAACAAAGTAATTGGATGTTGATTACTTTGTTTTTGTATTTAAAATGCAGTTGCTTGATTTTTCGTTTCGTGAAACGATCCCAGGTAAGGTGTTCTGAATGTAATTACTTTGTTTATCACTAGGGCAGCCGAGTTAACCTAGTGTTGCTTACTACAAAATTTAATTTCCCTATTTTTCATGAGATTCTGGTCGATCTATACCAGAAATTATTTTAGTATTATTATCTAATAAAGCAAAAAGTATCAGTACGAAAACAAAAATATTATAATTATTAAGAATGTCGATTAATCATCTTCATCAATCATAGAATAATGTACCGATTAAAAAATTATCGATCGCGCAAATGTTGGTATAAAACTGAGATCTAAAAAACAATCTTACAAGTACAAGTGAGTGCGAAACATGAAGACAGTTCTGTGCTTCCTGTGTGTGGCGGGTGTGTATAATATCATTTTTTTCTCATTCGCGTCTGATGTTTCATAGTTGTCATCTTAGTCCGGTCAAATTAGACTAAGAAATAGGGGTGAGGTTACAATAATTCACACTTGGCTGAAAATTGGTAGGATTGTTCAAAACACTAATAAAAATGAAATGTGAAAATTCCTCATCGATCCGACACCTGGAAAAAAAATTACTCCTGGTCACGCACAGTTTACTCACACTTGGCTGAAAATTAGTAGAATTGTTCGAAATACTATATAAATGAAATGTGAAAGTCCTCATCGATCCGACACCTGGAAAAAAAATTACTCGGGGTCAAAGGTCACAAAACGGGTTTTTCACGATTTTCAGTAAAACAGTAAGCTTTATCATAATTAGCTCAGACAAAAATTGTAGATCAGATTATTATCTATAAAAAATGTCTTAATATTTTTTTCCTTAGAGCTACCGTTTTTGAGATGTGTACGTATGTACAACGATTCAAAAAGTTAAGTTTAGAAATAAAAATGAGGGACTGGGTTTCTTTTTACCTGAAATTCTAATATGTCCAATATTTTATGTATGTAAGTGTGTAACTTATATGTGTAAGTTATGTATAATATCTCAAAAACGGTAGCTCCTAGGAAAAAAGTATTTAGACATTTTTTATAGATAATTATCTGATCTATAATTTTTGTCTGAGCTAATTTTATGATAAAACTTACCGTTTTGATGAAAACTCCCCGTGAAAAATTTGACCCCGAGTAATTTTTTCCAAGTGTCGGATCGATGAGGACTTTTCACATTTCATTTATAGGTACATAATAGTGTTTCGAACAATCTTACCAATTTTCAGCTAAGTGTGAATAAACTGTGCGTGACCAGGAGTAAATTTTTTTCCAGGTGTCGGATCGATAAGAACTTTTCAGATTTAATTTATAATAGTGTTTTGAACAGTCCTACCAATTTTCAACCAAGTGTGAATTATTATAACCTTGAATGTCTAATTTGACCGGATTATCAAATGTGTTCTAGTTGTAAGAGCAAAGGCGGACGCGTGATGTTCGTTCTTTGAGTGTATTCCAGAAATTTGAACCTGTAGATACATAAGATCCTAAACGAGTACAAGAGATCCATAAGGGACCGTTCAGATAGACCGGCGCGGAGAGCGTCGCAGAGCATCTTGGGCCGGACGGCTCAGTGTGCTTAGTCTAAAGCGGAGCACTCGAAAACGAACTCGAAAACTATTGATCGATTTCAGAGTAAAATAGACCTAAAATGGCTTGTATTAAGGTTTGAGTTCGCAAATACATTCAGCATTGTTCGAATGCTGAATGTATTGGCGAACTCTTCTTACTTCTTTTCTAGCATAACTTCTTTTCTAGCATAACGGCTTATATCAAATTTTTTGAAGTAAATCCGAAGTCAGCTTAAACTGGCGGTAATAGAAGCGTTTACGTTATGTTCAGATCGGTCAATAGTTAGTCATGAATATAACTCCCTAAAGAGTTATTAAATGTTTTTATCCATTAATTCAGGAACCCTAAATACTGACCATTTCTTGTTTCTTATTCTTTGCTTGTCATATAGTCGGTGTCCACGTTTCTGCTCCATGCGTCATTATAATGTAGTTTATTTAGGCAATATTCAAATTTAGTGCATAAAAATTTTTTTTTTTAGTTTATTTAGGCAATATTTTAGTTCTTTTAATGTTTTTTTAAGTAAGCTACGCGATCGCGGGTCCCTCGCCGCTGGTCGACGGCAAATACCCGCGGTACATCGAGTTCCCGGACGGGGACGGAGTCATGCACACTGTGGACTTACTGGAGCCAGTCGACGCGGAGCTCCTGAGGGAGGTCGAAAGGAACCCCGCCAATAACCAGTACCTGCTCTACACGAGGTATTCATTTTTTAACTGATTTTAAAAAAGGAAGTTCTGAGCGAGAAATCGTTAATCAAAAGAAGTGGAAGTCTTCTGAGAGTGTAAAGATGTTTGCGTGTACCGCACACATTTGCGTACTTAAATACATAGTACATACCTCCAACGTAATTTGGGTAGTTGGCTAGTTTTCGTCTCTCTTAAAGCTGCTTCTCCACATAATTGAGTGCCCTCGATCAGCATGTTAAATCGATACTGTACTATTGCCCGTTGAAACTGGCCGCCGTGGCTAAAATTCGTTCGGCAAGATACTATATTTAAATGTATATTTTCAGGAGGAACAGGAGATCGTCTCAGACGCTGGTAATCAACAATGCGAATAGTATCCGCTCTTCCAACTTCAACCCCAGCCACCCCACCGTCGTGATTGCCCACGGCTGGCTCAGCAATCAAAACACTGATATTAATCCCATTATCAGGGACGGTATGTACCCACTTATGTGATAATACCTGATGCCAACGACTTTGTTCCCAGGGAAATTCTTTTCTGGATATAGTTTATTAATTCATAACAAGTGCCTAAATACAGAGTTTCATGGTATTATCTTCAATAATGACATACTCCCATACAAATTTTCGTCCTCTACTTCAACCCCTTCAGGACATTTTTTCACGATAAAAGGTATAAGTTTTTATTAAAATTGGTTAGTCGGTTTAGGCGTGAAAGCGTAACAGATAAACAGAGAGAGTTATTTTCGCATTCATAATATAATATTACTAGGGATACTTTACTTTTTTTACCCCCGACGCAAAAACGACGAAGATGGCCGCCACCACAAAATGGTGGATAACATATTTTTTCACAACCCCCTCAATATGGGTATTTGTCTACCTACTGGAAAAGTAGGTATATTCTACTAAATATGTATAGTTTATCTTTTCCCAGCTCATGGCATGCGCCCACGATTTCGATTTGAATTTTACAAGCTTTTATTTTTTTACCTTTAATCTTCGCTCAATAATGTCCTAGATATAAATTTGATGTAGGTCGTCAGAAATAATCCGTGAAATTGAAATTCTCACCCATGATTTCAAATCTATTTTTAATGTGAAAAGTTTCAAAATGCCTATAAGATTAAATGAAGAAGGAATAGTACATTGTTCCTCGACGGGAGAAAGTGACCGATTACTACGAGGGTGTAGTTTGAGGCCCGAGGCCGTAGGCCGTAGGGCCGCAATACGCCCGAGAGGAATCGCACTTTTTTCCGAAGGGATACATAGTGCTTTATACTACACCTGCGAGGAAAATAATAAAATAATCAAAAATATTAAAATTATTACCGTAAATCAATCAGAAGAAGAGGTTGGGTTTCCATTGTCTTCTTCTTCATATGCTTTGTTGTAACTATTTCTATCTATCTTTAGATATCTTGGGTAAAAGATTTTCAATATAAAAATAACTACTTAGCCACATATTTTTAATTCTGGCGGCGTTGGGCGGCGTCATCAAATCTTCACTATTACTACTAGACACTTTGACTTCCATAATAGCTACTTGTAATTTTATAAATTGAAAATTTGGATAGGTCAAACAAAAGAAAGCGACTCGCAAAATAAAAAGAAAATAGCGCGAAAAAAAATCTATTTTGTATTTTTTACTTTTATTTTATGTTCATATGTAATTATAATAATTAAAATTAAATATATTTAAACTCGCAGACCCCGGTCCTGCCCGGTGACATAGCGACATCAGCGCCGCCTACCGTGACGGTTGTTATTTATTGGGTGCTTTTTACGTCGTGCTTGTCGACATAGGTTTTTTTTCATGTACTGATCGGATTTGATCAAAAATTAAAAAGAAAAAAGCACGTTAGTAATGGAATTTCATAAATGGAACTTCCGCTCTAGCGCGTTAACAATGAAATTCCATATATTTTTTCGTCCCGCCTATTTGTTTGACAGTAATGACGTACTTTGACTTTCGATATGAGAAAAACCAGAAGGTACTTTCAGAGCAGGTGTAGTATAAAGAGTGTTTTTTGCTCCTTGTTTCTCTCAACAACTTTATCAATTAGATTTTTATGGGCTTCCATACCTTGTACTTGTTTTGAGTTTTGACTAATGATCCATTTGTTACATTTCAGCATATCTCAACAAAGGCGAAGCAAACGTGATTGTTTTGTGCTGGAGAAGGCTCGCCTTGTCCACATACCCCACGGCTGTGGCAGGAGTCCCAGCCGTGGGACGCGGTCTCGGGCAGTTCCTGGAATTCCTCCACAGTGTTACTCAGCAACCTTTTAATAGGATGCATCTGGTCGGCTTCAGTTTGGGTGCTCATGTGGTTGGTAACGCTGGTAGACAGCTGCGTGGCAGAGCAGCTCGTGTTACTGGTGAGTTAAACGCTTTTTTAATTCTGCGATAGCGATTGACTGAAATCTCAACTGATATCATCATCATCATCATGATTAACCCATTACCGGCTCACTACAGAGCACGGGTCTCCTCTCAGAGTGAGAAGGGTTTTGGCCATAGTCTACCACGCTGGCCAAGCGGATTGGCAGACTTCACACACCTTTGAGAACGTTATGGAGAACTCTCAGGCATGCAGGTTTCCTCACGATGTTTTCCTTCACCGTTAAAGCAAGTGATATTTAAATACATAAAACGCACATAACTCCGAAAAGTTAGAGGTGCGTGCCCGGGATCGAACCCACGACCTCCGATTAGAAGTCGGTCGTCCTAACCACTAGGCTATCACAGCTTGTCAACTGATATAATATGATGTTAATGATAATGTCGATGTAGTTTAAAGCCTGGCATTTAAAGATCTATTAGGTGGTATCCCGCCACTTAATGCTTTATGGGTGCCAGTCGTATGTCAACGTGCTTCGTCAACGCTGTCTGTACCTAACCGTCACCCCTCCTGCACCACGCCTTACCTCACATCAAAATTACGAACATTATAGATAATATTATAACCTTAAAAAATACGAAAACCGCGTCTTAATCGTGCAAACATATTTTGCCAAGTGATCGGTTTCACTTCGTCCAGTTTTAGTCAAGGGTTAGGCCAGGTTAAAACTCCTGATTTTGTTGACAGGTTTGGATCCAGCTGGTCCTCTGTGGAACTTCAACTCGGACCGTCTTCGGGGCACGGACGGCGTGTACGTGGAAGCTATACACACGGACGGAAGCTCTACCGGTCTCGGAATTGGATCCGCCATCGCTAACGCCGACTTCTTCCCTAACGGTGGCAAATCGCAGCCTGGTTGCACAAGCAGTCTCTGTAATCATATGAGGGCTTACCAGATGTTCGCTTCAACTGTAACCCGTAATCATCTTGTCGGCAGGCAGTGCTCTACCAGTGCTCAGATTTCTGCCGACACTTGTCGCGGTAGCAATTTGCATATGGGCAACGATGATTTGAATAAGAGAGGGTAAGTGCTGAGGAGATTATTAATAGTATTAACAACTACTCCCCAAAGAAAAGAAATGCGATACTATATACTTTGTGACCGCTAGCTAAGTTACTCAGACTAAGTTTACTTTAAGACTGCAGCTCCGCGTTCTTACCACACTGTTGTTACCTCGCCATATTTTTCCGTCTCCATGGTGGGGCACTCACGTCATCACCACCGACCAATCGCTCAAAACTCGCGCGGTAGTTACCAACCACGCGCAATGCAGCTGCTGCCAACAATAGTGTAATTAATAGCGTTAAGGTTGTCTAGAAGAGATCGTTACTAAGTCGTTACGTCTTGTTGTACCTAGATCATACCTAGATACATTTTAAGTTCTCTTTTCTATAACCTGTCATTTGTGTTTTTTCTTATGTGGTGTGCAATAAAGTATATACATACATACATATAGATATATACTATGGTAGGGTCTGCTTTCCAGCACAATCTAGAATACTTTCCCGATTCTGTGCATTCGAGTTTCTGTGATTATTAGTTCTCGTGTCTGCGCTTTCTTTGGCACCTGCTAGTTTTAGCTCCAGAGACCAGTCTGACTTTACTACTACATATTTGAAGTGAATCAATTCAGCGGCTTAGTAGGTACACGGTCTACTTTTTTTCTAATTTTCTCTTTAAGTTCTTGGAAAGTTAATTTGACTCATGCTTTCAAGTTTTATGAATACTTAAGTAATTTATTTTTCTTTTGTTGCAGATCTGGCATGTTCCGAGTTAATACTGGAAGAAGATACCCATTTTAGTATAGGCGCTAATCCCAAAAAGTAATGAATAAAATATAATAATCATTTCATGCAATTCATCGTTTAAAAATATAATGTATAGGTACCTACGTATCACATAACTAATAAATTTTTGAATTTCATACCACCTTTGTTGTTTTATTTAAAGTATGACTGGAAATAAAAAAAACACCAATAGTTGTGTGTATTTATTTATAATTTATAAGGTTTGTAAGGTAATTCAAATGACAACTAAATAAACTAAATATTAGAGTATTAGCATTTTTTCTTACCGATGAAATTATAACAAGTCAGACAAACTATTTAAGCTTAGAAAAGACAAAATACCGAGTCCTTGTAACTGTAGGTGGTGGGTGTATTGATCATAATGATTTGTAGAATATTTTAAAATGCTAACTTTATGTATTTTTTCTGTCGCCCATTAAAATATATTAAAGAGAAAATTATGCAGGTACCTACACTAAATTTAGTTTAGAATAAATCATGAAAATCCATGATCTAAAGGACCGCGGACATTATAGCCGTCCGCACCGCAACTTGAAATTCCTCCTACATCATTTATATGAACAATCGTACACTAGAGGTGAGCTTCATCTCATCTGGGACTCAATTTCGTATGCTATAGAATATAGAGTAGAATAGAATAAAATAGAACATAATATATTTTATTAAAAAATACTTTTTATGTGCTTTCGAATTGTCAAGTGAATCTACGACTAGGTCGGTACAACCTACAACAACAATCAAGAATCTGCAACTGGTTCGGAGTGCCATTGCAGCCCAGATGAACCAGCAAGTAGGTAAGTTGACGGTCCCTCTGTTAGATAAAATTCTAATAGATAAAATAATGGCCTTTTAATATGATTTGATGCAGAAAAATGCTATACGGCCCACCACGATTGTAATGTGTGCGGACCTTGTGTTTATTTGTCTCTGAAATGCTGGACCGATTTTGATGGGACTTTCATTGGGAAAACTTTAGTCATAGGAAAAAGCTTCCCGCGGGATTTAAAAACCTAAATCTACGCGGACGAAGTCGCGGGTATCCTCTAGTATCAAAGTATTCGCATTCCACCCGACAAAAGTAACATGTTACTTGACCTTGCTTTGTTAATTGATTTTGATTGATTTGTTCTGTAATAATCGTTTCGATACACTAATCATTATCGATGGCAAAGATAATTTGTAGATTAGACTAGACATTAAATAGGTTTATTTGCATAATATCAAACGGGCTGACACCTTCTGTGATCAAATAATAGATATTTCTCTATTTATCTTTTTTCTTTTTTTTGAAATATTATGTTCTCATGAACTTTTGGAATTTTATTATTATTATGTTTTTAAAATATATATAAAGAATACACTGTGAAAAATCATACGCACGTACATGGACTCACACACACACCCTCACACACACACTGTCACTCACACACACTCATACACACACAAATACTTTATTTCGTCAACGTATTTTTTTGTATTTGTAAATGTAGGGAAGACACTGTCTCCTGTAACCTAAAATAATGTAGCACAGTTTTTACTTCCACAGGAGACAGGGTTTCGTATTATGTTATGTTATTATTATGTACATTAATAAATAAAGATTTATTATTATTATTATTTATTTTTTTAAGATTTATTTGAGAAGCGATAAGTAGCCAAGTATTACCTATTATTATTATAAAAAATTTAATAAAAAAATACATATAATTATGTATAAGTATACAAGTATACTTTTATAGATTAGTTTCTCAAGAACAAACAATACAATAACCTGATTTTGTTATACGTAAGGTATATGAGTACGTACAATCAGTCTCGAAGGATCTTAATACCCGATTGTGCCAATCAACGCGTATAATTACTATCCAAATCGTCGTCTATATTAATTAACTATGATACCTGTTTATGATGTACTTACAACATTTTTAAGCGGGATAATTATCAAAAAATAACACAAAATATGATGGATGGAAAAAAATTGCGATAATTTCACACTATCACAATGTGACGCGCGAAAATGTGAAGATATAAATATGGGATTCTATAGTGAATAATCTAGAAGACCACCAGTTACGGTACGAAGCATGAAGCCTCTTTTGTGTTTACTGTTCGTGGCGGGTATGTTACCAACTATTTAGATACATACTTATCATAATCGTGGACGTCCACTGGTGGACATAAGCCATTTTTAATATATAGGATACACGAGGGCCGTTATCGAAAACTTAGCACTATTATGGGTGGCGGTCCGCGCCGACTAACTACGCGCCTTCACTCTCACTTCTCAGCGCCGACGATCAGCGTGACACCTGTCAGAACTAAGATGAAGTATCGTTCGTTTCAACCAATAGACGTCCACTGCTGGACATAGGTCTCTTGCAAGGATCGCTACAGCACACGATCTTGTGCCGCCTGATTCCAGCGGCTGCCAGCGACTCGCTTGAGATCGTCTGTCCAACGAGTGGGGGGTCTACCTGCGCTTCGTTTACTGGTGCGAGGTCGCCATTCAAGCACCTTGGGACCCCAACGTCCATCGGTTCTTCGAGCAATGTGCCCCGCCCATTGCCACTTCAGCTTCGCGACTCGATGAGCTATGTCGGTAACTCTGGTTCTCCTGCGGATCTCCTCATTTCTGATTTGATCCCGCAGGGATACTCCGAGCATAGCTCTCTCCATCGCCCGCTGAGTGACCCTGAGCCTTCTTATGAGGCCCATTGTCAGCGACCATGTCTCAGATCCGTAAGTCATCACTGGCAACACGCACTGTTCGAAGACTTTCGTCTTCAGACACTGAGGGATATTGGACGTAAAGACATCTCGAAGTTTCCCGAACGCTGCCCAGCCGAGTTGAATTTGGCGGTTGATCTCTTTCTCGAAATTGGACCTACCTAGCTGGACCGTGTGTCCCAGGTATATGTACTCGTCTACAATTTCGAGTGCAGAGCTCTCAACGATTACCGGGTGGAGCGGAACATGTGCATTAGACATGACCTTCGTCTTACTCATGTTCATTTTTAGGCCCACCTGTTGAGAAACTCTGCTGAGATCGTTGAGCATTGTATTGAGGTCTCCCAGAGTCTCTGCCATCACGACTATATCATCGGCAAACCGTAGGTGAGTGATGTACTCGCCGTTTATGTTGATGCCAAGTCCGTTCCAGTCCAGAAGCTTAAAGACGTCTTCCAACGCAGCGGTAAATAGCTTCGGGGAGATAACATCTCCCTGACGCACTCCTCGCTGCAATTGGATTGGCCTCGTATTCTGGTCCTGTATACGGACTGACATAGTGGCGTTTTCGTACAAACACTTCAGCGCTTGGATGTACCGATAGTCGATCCGGCATCTCTGCAGTGATCTCAATACAGCCCAAGTTTCCACCAAATCAAAGGCTTTCTCATAGTCCACAAACGCTAAGCAAAGTGGCCGGTTATACTCTTCGGTCTTCTGTATAATCTGCCGCAGCGTATGAATGTGGTCTATGGTGCTGAAGCCTTTTCGGAACCCGGCCTGTTCGGGAGGCTGAGATGAAGTATAATAGGTGATAATAGTACCCCCTCTTAGTGTCAGAAGCAGTGTTTCCATTCTAAACATAAAACTTGCAAAAACACTGGCTATCTATATTTTACCTAGCTGATTAGCGCGTAAATAAATTTATTATTCTTGGCACCAACCCACTTGGACATTACTTACATACATACATTAGTTATTTTTATCTAGTACTCGTAGGTAGTAAGTTTTTACATGAGATAATTTTTCTTGCTTTATTTACTTACTTTGTTAAAGTCTGTTCAAAAAGAGAATCGGCGTGGCCAAACGGTGAACAAACGTGTTACATCTCCAAGAATCTCCCTACCATGACGTATCTGTAATTGCGTCATCAAGCATTCGAATGTAATAAAACTGTCCGTCGGCTTCGCACCGACGCCTCTCGAGTCGGAGCCACACAGTACCAGCTGAATGTGCCATTCGTTTTAAGGAACAATAGTGTTTAATAAAGGAGTTGAAAATTTTTGGTTTCCTATCAACCCCCTCCACTGCGGCCTTCGTAATTAACGCGCTATAGTATACCTGCTAAACAAAAGCACAGCAGTGCCCTCAAATCCCACGCCGATTTGCTTTTTGAACATACTGTATCTTGGTCGTTTCAGTTTACTCCGTAGTTGCGGGGCCGATCGAACTGATCGATGGCAAATACCCCCGTTTCTTCGACTACGAAGACGAACATGGCAATATACACAAGGTGGACTTGCTTGAACCGGTGGATATGGAGGCTCTAGAGGAAATCCAAAGGAATCCGGCAAACAACGAGTACCATCTTTTTACTAGGTACGTAAATTATTATTCTAGTATTTTACACCACGAAGATAGGTGTTATTAAAATTTCAGCAAAGTGCTCTATTTCATACAAATACAGATAAACACAAATCTGGTATGTTATGGTCATGTAATGCGGAGGAAAGAGAACCTTATTACTAGAAGAATTAGATATGCATGTGGAGAGAAAAAAGAGTAGAGGAAGACTAAAGAAACGATGGATGGAGTGTGTGAAAGAGGATATGCGTGAAAAGGGTGAATGATCCGTTGACGTACGGCGCGCCTACCTATAATAAAAGTGAATGGAAGACGAAGCTGTGTTTTGCTGACCACACATAGCGTGGGATATGGACAACAAGAAGAAGACCTTTAAACTAATAAATCTTGAAAATAAAGTAACGTTAAATGAAAAAAAAAAAATGGTCTACCCTTGTCCTACCTGAAAGTAGTTTGTACGGGGTTTGAAAGTTTAATTACCTTGCTTCTTTTATATCTGTATTTGTGAATTTTCTTTATAGACGCAATCCCAGTTCATATCAGAGGCTCAGAATGAACGACGCAAACAGTATCAGATCATCGCATTTCGACCCGAGACACCCCACTGTAGTTATATCTCACGGATGGCTCAGCAATATGAAGACTAACCTCAATCCAGTTATTAGAGATGGTATAATTCAATTTATTACTAGCATTTCTTCTTAGTTTTTAACTGTGCGGTCCTGATAATAAAATTTGAGTATTGTGGCCCATTAGACTATACAAGCGGAACTATATTGAACGGCATATGACTATATTATTATGTTGTATGATTACAATATTAAAGTCTAAATTCAGTTAATAATTTACTCCGACGTTACATTAACGTTTATCAAAATTTATCCACCAGAACAGTCGGTACAATGTTAAAGCTAAACCTATTTATATGTTTCAAGTGCTATAAAGCTGACTCTAATATTTTACATAGTGTTCAATAATTACTTTCATAACAATGATAACGATCTCCCAAATGACTGATCCTCGGTTTCATAGGATATAGAGCAAATCTACAACGCCAAATATATCAATCTGCCTGCGCTACGTGGTTGCTTTATCAGCTATTTATGGCACTATTCATCTTCATTATAACCCCACTACCGGCTCAATACAGGGCACGGGTCTTCTCTCAGAATGAGAATGGTTTAGGCCATAGTTCACCACGCTTTGAAAGAGAGACCTATCCCTTAATCACTAGGCTATCATCGCTTTTTTGGCAATGGCACTATTACTTTATATCAAATACATGATGTTTTACAATGTTTCAGCATACCTCAGGTTAAAGGAAACCAACGTAATTGTACTAGACTGGAGGAGGCTTGCTTTGATGCCTTATCCAACTGCAGCCAGAGGGGTACCAGATATTGGTCGCGGCCTTGGACAGTTTCTTAATTTCCTCCACAGGACTACGGGAATACCCTTCAATACCATACACTTGATTGGCTTCAGTTTGGGCGGTCATGTTGTTGGTAACGCCGGTAGATACCTCGGTGGAAGAGTAGCGCGTATCACAAGTAAGTTAAAAAAATCTTCGTTCGTAGAAAGTTGAAGTCAAACAACATGGAGCAGGTGTAATAAATAACAACAAAGATAGTAGTTCGAAGTGTTTGAAGACTATTAATTCAGTGCCTGTTGTCAGTGGTAAAATACAGCTCCGAGACATGGTCGGTAGATATGGACCTCATAAGAAAGCTCACTCAGAGTCTTTAGACTATACGCTAATAGATCATCATCATAAACAACAGCTCTACAGCTCTGGGTAGACCTTGGCTTGGTCCAGCAAACTTCTCCAGTGTAGACTTCTTCTGACCGACGAAGCTTCCTTTCTCCAAAACCTTCAGGTTCGGACTTCCTCGGCCTTTACGACCATCTGGTTTACTGTATAGCAACATTTTCGAGGCTCTTGTATCCTCCATGCGTTTCACACGTCCCGCCCATCGCATTCTTGATAGATTAATGGTTTTGACAAAATTCGGTTCTTCAAAATTCATATAGCTCGTGACTGTAACAAATGTGCCAAAACCAAAACCCATTATCCTAAACAGCAAAAATCCTCATATTTTTCATTAGTATATTAATTTGTTACGTTAATAGATAGGCGCCTAATACTATTCTTCTTGCGGTGAAATGCAATGCCGCCCACCGCGGGTGTAACGAGAGCTGTAATGTGTGATGTAGCGTGACGGCTTTTCAAATATTTTTAAAACCTATTTACTACGTATCTTATTACTATAGCACTAATTTCTGGTTTTATAAAACATTAATTTGATTTTCAATAGGTTTGGATCCCGCTGGTCCGCTATGGAGCAATAACAACCAACGCCTTCGACCTTCGGACGCTGTATACGTCGAAGCTATTCATACCAACGGAGGTGTGGCGGGCCTCGGTATCGGAGAGCCGGTAGCCAACGTCGACTTCTTCCCCAACGGTGGCAAATCCCAGCCCGGCTGTTACACGCCGATATGTGATCACAACAGAGCCTGGGAGTTCTTTGCTGCGTCAATACCGAGGAATCACCTTATTGGCAGACGTTGCGCCAACATGCAAGAGGTCAATAGAGATAATTGCAACGGGCCCACGTTCCCCTTGGGGAACACCGATTTAAATAAAAGAGGGTGAGTAGGGCATTACGTTTCGATAAATGTTTCATCGACAGTCTCTTAGCAGCGGTGCCAGCCCGATGTAGTTTGCGCTAGACGTGTGGCAAGCTTCACAAAATTCCTTAAATATATTTTGGTTTAAGAGGTTACCAAAATTATGACTTCTTTATTCCTATCATTTTTTACCAAACGCAGCGCCGCGCTAATACTTTGCACACTTTTTTTACAGATCTGGCATATTCCGTGTGAACACTGGAAGGAGATATCCATTCTAATGGATTTAAACTTTACTTAAGGGCTCTCACTATACGGCCTGTAGCAGACTTCCACCGCGAATAAACTGCATATATAGTGAAATTACTGAATATTTTGGCAATGTACTGACTCCCAGACACTTCCACCGCAAAACAAAGCGAAATCGAACGTGGAGAATGGAGATGTGACTGACGTCTGAGAACATCGCCGAAATCGCGTTAGAAGGAGATAACCTCATAGTCAAATAAAACGGGCAATTTTGCTTCAGTTCAGCTTGTTATACAATGGACAAATTATGGTGAAACTCCAGTTATTTCGCAGCTCCAGTTTTACGGCGGAGGTGTGTTAAAGGCCTAAATAGCACTTCGGATAAAATGAAGACTAATATGTGGCGGTTGTCATGTCTATGATACATAGTATTATTTAAAAATACCATACCTACAATAAATAATACCTTCATCTGATTTTGTAAATATAATATCACTACATAGTATAAAACAAAGTCGCTTTTTCTGTCCCTATATCCCTATGTATGCTTAAATCTTTAAAACTACGCAACGGATTTTGATGCGGTTTTTTTTAATAGATAGAGTGATTCAAGAGGAAGGTTTATAAGTAGAAAAATTGGACCCGGTAGGTGGCGCTAATAGCGGGCAGAACGACGTCTGCCTGGTCCGCTAGTTGTTTATATTATTTAACTTGTTTTGTTAGTCTAAACCATAAACTTATTGTTACTACCGTGCCTAAATAGATTTAAAATTTACATTTACTTAAAGTTACTCTTCGATGCCTATATTATGTCAATATGGCTAATATATCTGTCTGCCTGCGCTAAGACAGTGCGTTATCTTTTTAACCCTCGACGCAAAAACGACGGGGTGTTATAAGTTTGACGTGTCTGTGTGTGTGTGTGTGTGTGTGTGTGTGTGTGTGTGTTTGTCTGTTCCCCAGTAGCGCTCAAACGGGCGAACCGATTTGAATGCGGTTTTATTTGTTTGAAAGGTGAATTAGTCGAGAGTGTTGTTAGCTATATTTGATGAAAATCAATCCAAGATGGCCGCCGCTACAAAATGACGGATTACATATTTTTTCACAACTCCCTTAATATGGACATATCAAATGAAAGCGCTTGACTAGTAGAATAGCACTATGCAAATCCAAGATGGCCGCCGCCACAAAATGGCGAATTTCGGGGGTTTTTTAAATTTTTAATTTATACTTGTTATGGAAATTCTTTAAATGGACATTGTGGCCAATTCTGTTGTACACAATCTCTAAACCTAAACTAAATTGACAAGTTTAAAAATAGTGCTATCCTTTTCCGCAGGGAGCATTGTGAAAGAGATAGGAATATATTTAGGCCTGTCATTTTAGTTTAGGTTTAGAGATTGTGTACAACAGAATTGGCCACATTGTTTCATTATGTACCCTCTGACCGACTGCCTCGTTGGTTTAGCGGTTAGCACGTTCGACTGTGGATCACGAGGTCCTGGGTTCGATTCCCGGGTAGGGCCAAAAAAAAATGAGGTATTGGGTTTTTCTGTCAAGAAATTCTCAGTGCCAGCCCGGAGTTGGAAGTTGGCGGTGTTAGATACACCCCCGTGCCTCGGAGAGCACCTAAAGCCGTCGGTCCTGCGCCTAATCTCTCTCCGGTCGTGTCGCATTGGCGTCCCATCGGACTATGAGAGTGCACCTGTGTATGCGCACACACTTGTGGACTATAATATCTCCTGCGCAGATGGCTAGTCTCTGCCTCGGTTGAAATTGGCCGCCGTGGCTGAAATTCGGTCAGGAGGACATTATTATTATTATTATTATGTACCCAATCGAAAGGTCAGTTTTTACATAATGCACGTGAGGACGCTGGAACTTACTTTCTAAACCAGCGTCGACCATTTTCCTTGTCGTTTGGTCGTCATATTTGGCGTCATATTCAGAGAGTTGCGCTTTGTTCTGTGAACCCAGAAGCACATATTTTGGAGATCATCAGCTCTATTCACCACCGTCGGAAATGGGGCTACTTTTGTCTGCCCTTCTTAACATGTGTAGAATTGTAAGCACCATTCCGAACCAGTGGTAGATTCATTTGTCGATTCGAAAGCACTTGTAAAAGTTTATCTGAATAAAAAAATACTTATGTCTATTCTATTCGGCTTTGCTTCAGCTGTCTACAAGATGGTTAAACTACTTTCGTTGGCCTACGTGAAATAAACGATTTTGAATTTTTTTTTTCTATTCTGACCTCTTTTTACCTACCCATTTGTATTTGCCACGGCTACGCTAAGATTTCGCTCATAACTTGCTTTAACTTTTTATCGTTATAAGTAAAATAATTCCATTTTAGCCTTTATATTTAAGTAGGTACTAGCTTCTGCCCGCGGCTTCGCTTGCGTGAATTTCGGTTTTTCACAGATCCCGAGGGAATCGTGGATTTCCGGTTCCCGTTCTCGCTCTCTTTTCCAACCAACTTTTTCAAGGAAGTTTGCTATAGTAATCTACCTATAGTTTTTTCAAAATCCCGCAGGAACTATGGATTTTCCAGGATAAAAAGTATGTGCCTGTAGTATGCCTATCTCCTTTCGAAATTTCAGCCAAATCGATTCAGTAGTTGCGGCGTTATAGAGTAACAAACATACACACATACATACACACATACTTTCGCCTTTATAATATTAGTGTGATAATATTATCTAAAAATAACATACAATGATCCACCTGATTTTGTAAATATTTTTTTATAAGTAGGTAGGTATATTACAATGAACTTGTTTTATTTTGTAAAAATTCCTTGGAAATTCTTTGTTTTCCTGGGATAAAAATGTAGCCTAGACCACTCCTTGTATGTAACTCTCTACCTGACTGTAAAAGTCTCGTGAAAAATTATTCAGCAGTTCATAAGATTAGTTCGAACTAACAGACAGACCGACAAAGACAAAAAATTCAAATCAAACTATGAGCTTAATAAAAGACAGTTATTTCGCAATCACACACAGTCACTTCAATTTTATTTTTCGTATTAGAATAATATTGTAGGAAAAATAAAACTGTTTAACTTAAAAGTTTTTTATTAGTTTATAACTAGTTTTGCTAATAACTTCACACAGTGTAATTTAAAATCTCAGTGATCATTATTATATTTCTAGAGAGCGGTGCGCGTAGCTAACAATAAAAAAATCTTTTGTGCATGAAATCTCTATAAAATTCCTTATTCATAACTTGTTGTTATTCATAGACAGTTTTCAGTATAGTAAAATAAGACCACGAATTGCTCATAACCTGGAAACAGAATATTAATAAAATTATTATTGACTTGATATCTATAATATTTACTTACCGCGCTACTGATCTGAGAATCTTATGAGACTATTGAACGCCAGAAGTATCACCAATGCACTAAGAAAAGTTTCCCTCGATCGCTTCCCGTACAAACCAAGTTTGATTCTTATTTTTCTTAAAAATAATTTTAAAAAATTACAATTAGACTCAAACTTCGTTTGTATACGGAGCTCTCGAGATAACTGGAGTTATCTTGAGCTGGAACTGCGTACTGGAGCTCCGAATACAAACGAAGTCTTAAAAGAGCTGCGAAAATATCTATCTATTATCTATATATATTATATACTAGCTGACCCCCGCAACTTCGTTCGCGTGTTTATAGGTTTTATATAGGATCGGATCGGATCCCATACTTAATTATTTTATGTACCTAAACTAAATGTAGCCTAAGTTACTCCTTATATAACATTGAAAGTTCCATTAAAATCGATCCAGCCGTTTCGGAGATTAGCTGGAACAAATAGACAGACCGACAAACAAAAATTTAAACGCACACCAGTTTAAAATAAGCCGTACGTTCAAAGATCCGGGTCCCAAGTTACTTGAACCCAATACTGAGGGTTGTAATGTCTGTCATTTCTGACCTACAAAACCTATGACCTTGAAATATTTATGGGACAATATTTAAAGTTTAACAAAAACACCTTTCTAACAAAAAAAGAATAAGTTAAATCGAACAACGTGTTAATGAATAATTATAGATTTAGCTACACGTTTTAACTTTCTTCCCCTCTCTCAAGGGAACCGTGCTGAATTTCGGGATAAAAAGTATCCTATGTCCTACCTCGGAGTATAAACTCAAATCGTACCAAGTTTCATTTGAATCCGTTTAGTAGTTTCGGCATGATGCGTGGCCAAGATACAGACAGACAGACAGACAAAAATGAAAAAAAATTCAGTTTTGGCTTCAGTATCGATTATAGAGTGCCGTCCAATAATCAAAATATCTTCAATGTACAGAATTGGATCTATTACAGTTTTATTATAACTATTAAGTATAGTAGATATAAAACAAAGTCGTGTTTGTCCGAACACTTATAACTCGAGAACGGCTGAACCGATTTTCATGGTTTTTGATTTGTTGTATTTGTCTCCATCCCGAATAACAGAATAACTCTCAAAAACATTGGAAAATTGACGAAAAATAAAATAAAAGAAAAAAGATTTTCCTATACAAAATGTTCGTTGGTTTCGTCACTGTCCAACATTTAATGTTCATCCCGTCGCATCGATACGGTAACTTCTGTACGTGTGTTTGTCACCTAATTCCTCCGAAACGGCTGGATTTGGATAATATTTTGTGTGTACATCATCATCATCATCATGATCAACCCATTACCGGCTCACTACAGAGCACGGGTCTCCTCTCAGAGTGAGAAGGGTTTTGGCCATAGTCTACCACGCTGGCCAAGCGGATTGGCAGACTTCACACACCTTTGAGAACGTTATGGAGAACTCTCAGGCATGCAGGTTTCCTCACGATGTTTTCCTTCACCGTTAAAGCAAGTGATATTTAAATACTTAAAACGCACATAACTCCGAAAAGTTAGAGGTGCGTGCCCCGGGATCGAATCCACTACCTCCGATTAGAAGTCGGTCGTCCTAACCACTAGGCTATCACAGCTTTTTAGTGTGTGTACATATATTTTCGTTTTAGTTTTGGTTTGAAAACACAATTACCGGGTACAGGTAACCTACCGAGTCTCGGTAGGTCGTCTCTGGATGTCGGTATGTCACCGGGCAGGACGACGTCTGCCGGGTCCGCTAGTTTATTATAGACTAGATGATGCCCACGGCTTTGCCCGTGTGGTTTGTAAAAATCTCGTGGGAACTTTGATTTTCCAGAACAAAAAGTAGCCTATCTGTGATAAGTAGTAACCCGTCCACAAAACGAAATTTCGTGGGATCCTTACGATTTCGGAATGCAATTCCTTACAGCATCAGGGTTGAGGAGTTGGACATGTACCTACTCGAGGTCATTCAACAATAAAGTCTTTAATTGGTATCCCCAATATCAATTTAAATAACCGACAGTGCCTAAATCCCATTAGTGTTGGGGATCAGATCCCCTACAGCATCAGGATTGAGGAGTTGGAATCCAAATTTTTTTGTAGGACAGTGTCGCAATGTTTCTCTATCGATTAAAAAAAAAATTCGCAAATCGGTTCAGAAATCTCGGAGATATCGGTGTACATAGGTAGAAAAACACAACTCCTCCTTTTTTGAAAGTCGGTTAAAAAATTAGCCTATGTTACTCCCTGGTTAATTCTCTACTTGTATGTGAAAGTCCCGTCAAAATCGGTTCAGCCGTTCCAAAGATTAGCCCGTTCAAACAGACAGACAGACAGACAGACAGACAGACAGACAGACAGACAGACAGACAAAAATTTTAAAAACGTGTGATTCGGTTATAGTATCGTTCAAATAACCATATGAGCTTAATATGAGGTAGTTATTTCAATATTACAGACAGACACTTCAATTTTATTTATTAGTATAGATTATGAACTATCAGGGAATGCACGACATTCGTACTGTCTCAACTCTCAAGAAATCCCATCCATTGTGTGACTAATGGAAAGAGTCACAACCTTCAACAATGAGGACTACGCTGCAGATAAAGAGAGATCTTACCTTCGTGAAACTTGCATAAGACAACACTGAAAATTTATAAGCTGTCACTTCTTGTGGTTTGTGGGATCTGAAAGAAAAAATACGGCCAAGTGCGAATCAGACTTGCGCACCGAGGGTTCCGTACTCCTGAAGTATAAGTACCTACGTACAATCTGTTTTGTACGTTTTTTGTCAACGTTACGTTTGTTGTCAAACGGGTGGACAGATTTGAATGTGGATTTTTTTGTTTGAAAGGTGAATTACTCGAAAGTGTTGTTAGCTATGTTTGATGAAAATTGATCAAAGATGGCCGCCGCCACAAAATGGTAGATTACATATTTTTTCACAACTCCCTTAATATGGGTATCAAATGAAAGGGCTTGACAAGTAGAAATAGCACTATTGCAAATCCAAGATGGTCGCCGCCACAAAATGGCGAATGTCGGGGGTTTTTTAAATTTTTAATTTATGCTTGTATAATATGTAGTGATGGAATTAATAATTTTTTTCAAAGAAAAATGAACCGACTTCAAACGATTCGAACTCGAATCGAATTCGAACTAGAAAAAGTTTTAAATAATTTTTTATTCATTTAGATTGAGGATTACCTAACTCAAATGATATATAATTTTTTGAAGTCGGCGCCAAATGACTCATACTTTTCAAGCCGAAAATATGCTCCCCGCGTCCTGGACAGCCTCACCCTCCGCGACTATTATGGTTCACCGCGCTCGCACTCAAAAGTGGATAGTTACTCTGATTTTACTAAAACGAATTGAATGTGGTTTGGCGCCGACTCTCCAATAAATTATATAGTATTATTTAAGTTAGGTAGTTTAGTCGTCAATCTAAATGAATAAAAAATTATTTTAAACATTTTAGTTCGAATCGTTTGAAGTCAGTTAATTTTTCTTTGAAAAAAAATATTTTATGCTTTTTAGTGATTTGTTTTCTTTATATTAATAATAATATGAATGAGAACTGTGTAAAATAGATTACGACCAATATATTATTAATTATTATTAAATATCCTGTGACATATTACATACATTTTATGTGTCATACTAAGTATAGATGAATGGTTTTATAATGTTCTAACCCAACCTAACCTAACTTCCGATCTATACAAGATTAGTTTGTATGCGTACTACTCTTGTATCATTTGGAAGACCTTGATTAAAAAGTAATTTACAATCTATACGCGATTAGTTTCACACCCTTGCGGTTTGACCTTGTATAGAATGGAAATACGCGTAACCGTGCTAACTCCAAGGAACCACTCTAAATGTAGCTTTTATTGACCTCGGCCCAAAAGTTTTTGCAAAAGGTCAATGTTACGTAGGCGTAGCAGAGTGAAGTCTTTGGACAGAATAGGTATATTAGACTTCAGCAATAGGTCTGGCAATATCAGATAACATAATATTATTAGTGACATATGTATACATTTATGGTTATAACTTCGTACGTAAGAATGATAACTCGATGTGTTATATACTTCCTGAAAGTATGTAGATTACGATATGAAACAATTAAAATCGGTTCATTACTTGCGGAGATAATCGTGAACATACTTACATACATACATACATACATACATACATACATACATACATACATACATACATACATACATACATACATACATACATACATACATACATACATACATACATACATACATACATACATACATACATACATACATACTTACATACATACATACGGGTCGAATACAGAACCTCCTTTTTTAAATCGGTTAAAATATTTTTCATTTTGATCATTTGTAATAAAATTGGACAAGCATTATTTATAACTATTGTTACATTAAAAAAAAAACTAAAGTAAGCGGATTTGCTACACAAATCCTATCTTACCTTAACATTAAGAACATAATATTTTTCTTTGATATCTTATCCATATCGTACCACTTGCAGAGATATGCTGCTTCTCCAATTTTTCTGCTCTGAATGTGAAATAATGAATCATTATGTTCTCTCTAGTTCTCAAAGAAAACAAGTAAGTATAAGAAGAAAAATCTGTCGAAGAATCTTTTTCCTCAAGAAAATTGAGAATTTAATGCAATAAAAATTTCAGCAATAATGTAGCTGCAGGATTTGCATGATTTTTATTTTACTTTCCTTTATGAGAGCAGTTTGAATAAAAATTATATTTTGTACTCGTACTAGATTATCTTACCTCATTTAAAAGATTTTCTCCAAAAAAATTAATCATAAATAACTGAATTAATGTTGCAACTAAAAATAAAATAACTCCTGGTAATTTAACTACTGGTCCCATCTAGAAAAAAAAAATTGTTTCAGTAAAGTCCAAAATGATTGTACATAATATGCCAAAATTATGTGCAAAATGTACCGTTAAATTAAATCCAAGAGCACATATTTCAAGAGATCCGAACATGACATTGAACAAATTCGGTGCTCGGAAAATTTCTTCAAGATCTTCAGATAGCCTATAAATAAGTAGATAAGATCAAGACTACGTTACTACGTGACTAATACTCTGAGAAAGAAGATTTCATAATTCTAAATACATTTGTCTGACCGTGCCATATATTACAGTAAGAAAATATGCAAGTACTATAAATTTACCTAAAGATTGAAGAGCACCACTATCTTCAATTTATTCTTGTCCGTAGCAAATATACAAAGTAATATAATTATAATGTAAAGTTCAAATTTATCCTCAATATCATCATTATCATCAGTAAGTATTATCAACAGATTACCGGCCCAATACAGGATACGAGTCTCCTCTCAGAATTAAGACTTCAGAAGACTCAGGGTTAAGACCAAAGTCCACCACGCTGGCCGAGTGCCGATTGGTAGTCTTCACATGCTTTTGAGAACATTTTGGAGAACTCTCAGGCATGCAGGTTTCCACACGATGGTGCAAGTGATATTTAATTGCTTACAATGCATATGTTACCGGATAAACTCGATTTCAGGACAAACTAGTTTTGCTTAGGCTAAACTAGTTCTTCCTATACGCGATAGGATTAACTAGTATAGCCCAGTCCAAACTAATTTTTCCTAAGCCTCATAGGATAAACCAGTTTAGCCTAGGCCAAACTAGTTGATCCTGATATAAATACGCACACTCTAGGAAAAACTAGTACGGCCTAGTTTAAACCAATTTAGCTGAGTTAAAATTCCCAAATCCCAATAGAACCTATTCCCAAGAATTCCAAGACCCAATAGAACCTAAGTGCCCGGCCTGCGGCCGAGCACTTGGGTATTTATGTTCTAACCTAACCTAACCTATATATCAGGATCAACTAGTTTGGCCTAGGCTAAACTGGTTTATCCTATGAGGCTTAGAAAAAATTTGTTTGGACTACGCTCTACTAGTTAATCCTATCGCGTATAGGAAGAACTAGTTTAGCCTAGGCAAAACTAGTTTGTCCTGAAATCGGGTTCAGCCGGTAACACATACAACTCCGAAAGGTTAAGATGCGTGGTGGGGATCAAACTCGGTTCCCCCGAAAGGGAGCCTGAAGTCTTAACCGCTATTCACCGATTATTCAAGTTATAATTAGCTTACTTCAAAATGTATTGATGCCTTTCAATGATTCCACCGAGACAGTGAGAGGTGTCTCTGTCTAAATATTGAATTTCATTACTGAGTACAGCAAACTGAGCGCAAATAAGTGACGTCATTATGAAGAATGTGACATCCACAGTCAAGAAGTATAGGACACAAATATAACCTGAAAATTCGAATCAATCATCATCAAGCTAAAAATTAGAATTAAGTAGTATTTTTTTTAATCGTGATTAACTATGTCTCGGGCGACAGTAGCCTTAAGACACATTAAGAACATAGAATATTATGATAAATTACAATTCGAGCACTTGTTCTCTTAATTGAAAAGATTATCAGACGGTATGAAATAATGGCCATTGAAACCATAAAGGTCTTGTTTGCAAAGATTTATTACTCTGATCTCATAACTTCTGCGTCTAATAATAATTATAATGCATATGTTATAGTGTAGTTAGCAGTATAGTGTTATTTATAAAAAATATTTTTGAATACTAATTCAGTATAGTTTACAAAATTGTGGAATATTTATTAATGGTCTATAACTCACCAGCAGCAACAGATGTAATATACACAATTAGCCAAGAGTACCACGTCTCAATTGAAAATGGAATCCAAATAGAGTATGGAAAAAGATAAACTATAACATTTTTCGTATAATAATAGTAAATCATAATTACAAGCGCGGAAAAATTGTACACGCTGACCATAATCCAGTGCCAGATGTAGAAAAATTTGAGAAAATACTTAAGAATGACGGAGTTACGTCTCACGATCTCCTTTTTCTTTGGATCACTAACCGCTTCGTTATATAACTTTTTTAGATAATGGGTTAATTCAAAAATGCTTTGCCGACTGAAAGTGACCAATACCAATTTAATAGGTGATAACCAACCCATGCTGACACACGGTGCTAATTCAGTCAACTTTAGAAAATTCTCAGCCGAAATATTTGAGAAAAAGAACGCTGCCTCTGCAACTATAATAATAAGTAAAATTAAATGTAAGATGTAATATCTTAGTTTAATAACACGTTGATCGAAAGGAATGCCTATGAACCAGAAACTGGTTTTTGTATTTTTGCAAATTTCGTCGAATTCAGGAATATCCATATTTTATGGAAAGATTTACTGTAAGATCACAAAGTAATATATACGTCTCAATTTAGATAAAATTAAATCAACAAAGATCTTGTGCAAAAATCATTTGGTTCGTTGTTAGCGATGACAAATCTTGAACTGTATCATATAATAGCGTTCACGACAATTTATTCTGACAAATGAATTAGGGTTGTGCTTGTGTTTGTGAGATACACAATAGAAAAAAAAAATTTAAAGGAGTTTTCGATATTAATTAATAGTTTCGTACTAAAGTTTTCTGTTAGCTTTATGATTGGTTCAACTCAGATCACCAGATCTTAGATTGTCTACTGTCAATAACCAAGTCTTAGGTAAGTATACAAAAATTCAGTGCTCTTATTATTTTTAAGGCAAATATGACTTATAAAAAATCATCCTGAGTTCTAGCAACACACAAAAGACGGAAGGCAAAAGGAACATAAAGCTTCTTACAAAAACATTACTGCATAGTACGTAATGGTTGTGCATGACGTAATATTGGTATGACGTATTGTCGGTTTTCCTTATTACGAGTACCCACTTGTAACATTAAACTTCTTTTGTTTTCTACCATTTCTTTCATTTTCATAAGTAAGAACTTAATAATTGTAGAGAGAAGGTATTATTTCATTCCATTAGCCTGTAGTTGTCCATTGCTGGACTTTTCGCCGGCGCACCACTCAACACGGACAACACATAATATAAATACTACGTCGTGACAACCCTAGGAAATAAACGCAGTGTTTTGTCGTCATTTTGTAGTGTCAACATAATATGCCAATAAATTAAAATTAAAGTCTAAATTTTAATTCCGTGGAATTCTGGCAGCTGCCGTTTTGTGCCATTTCAGTTGTCACACACATTGGGTGCCTTTTTAAATAGGTACACAGATATTTTCCAGAATCAATCGTTTTAAGTGAAGTTTAAAAATAGTGCTAACCTTTTCTGCAGGGAGCATTGTGAAAGAGATAGGAATATATTTAGCCCTGTCATTTTAGTTTAGATTTAGAGATTGTGTACAACAGAATTAGCCACAATATCTGCGTATCATCAAAATAATTGTCTTAAATCGAAAACACGCTTACGTGACGTGGCGTTTTGTGACGCGCTAGTTTCATACATTTAGTACTCACGACACAACCTCCAAATGTGTCTCTATCCATACTAAATGTATGAAACTGATATTATGTTTCTGGCATGTCACGACACGCCATGACACGTAAGTGTGTCCGCTGTTTTATTCGTCGTCGTCATAATCATGATGAATGACATGATCAATAGGGTGATTGTTGACATACGCCTCGATATGTTAAAGATATATTATGCTAATAAGGATTTGTTCAACAGTGGCGAAAAAAATTAATAAATATTTAATTTTTAATTAAAAATTAAATATTATTAATTAAAAATTAAATATTATTATTAAGTACTATTTAATTTTTAATTAAAAATTAAATATTATTATTAAGTATTTTCGCCACTGATTTATTTTTAACCCCCGACGCAAAAACGACGGGGTGTTTTGCGGTTTTTTTTTTTGTTTGAAAGGTGAATTAGTCGAGAGTGTTGTTAGGTATGTTTGATGAAAATCGGTCCAAGATGGCCGCCGCTACAAAATGGCGGATTACATATTTTTTCACAACTCCCTTAATATGGGTATCAAATGAAAGGGCTTGACTAGTAAAATAGCACTATTGTAAATATGATTGCCAAAAGATGGCCGCCGCCACAAAATGGGAAATGTCGTGGGTTTTTTAAATTTTTAATTTATACTTTTTAACTGAAAATGTTTGTATCACATGCGACTCACCTTGCATATCAAGGTGCAAGGCCTATGTTATTTTTTTTCTCCCACATTAATTGTTTCGACGTTGATATTTTATGAAGTAGATATGGCACTTACAAAGATAATAAAAAAATAAATAATAAATAAAAAATAGTGCGTTATTAATTAACAATTAGGCTGAGCACGCACTGCGATTAAACGCGAGCGGTTTAGGATTATCTGAAATCGCCAAACCGCGTACAAACACGCACTGTGGCTAGCGTTTTGCTTATTTACATTTCAGTACCACCATGGAACTCTGGCGAACAGCATGTGTTGTGGCTCTGCGCTCGCCTAGTCGAGACTGAATAAAAACCGATTAATTAATGCGTGCGCCTCCATGTTATTACTATGGGACACAAAAAAATCTCGCGTTTACAAACCGCGATCCAAATGTAGCATGTTTAAAAGCGTTTAGCGTTTTTAAAATCACTTACTGAAAAAAGTCGCTAATGCGTGAGCTTGTATAGAAACTAATGTGTTACGTTTTTTTGCGATATCAGACTTGCGATTAAACGTGTGCGTTTAATCGCAGTGCATGCTAAGGCTTAAATGCAAACTTTCACCTATACTTTGGGAGCGATTGCGCCAGTCGAATAATCTCATCCTTAGGATCATCGGAGAGGATATGTCCAGTGATATAATGAATCACTGGTGTTCTGTACACCCAGACGCAAATAATTGTGCACTGGGTGCCAGCAGTTTGAGGTCATCCATGTAAAGAAGGTGAGGTACTCTTGTCACGCCTTTCCGAAACTGAAAGCCTGTCCCTGAATACTCCGACAGTGAGCTGAGTGGATTCTGAGACAGACAAAACCAGAGCCGGCACAGAAAATCACCCTAGAATACCCCGTCGTATCCAGTGGCGTAACTATACCGTTTGGGACCCGTGGTAAATTAATCGGATGGGGCCTCTCTCACCCAATATAAAGAAGCTCAACCAACGTTAAAAGTTATATTTTAATTTTTAACCGAATTGAAAAAAGGAGGTTATCAAACGACACCTTTGAGGTATTTGAAAGATCGATGGGTTTAGATTGAAGTATTTTAGAGGCCGCGTAGATAGTCTGCAAAATTTTGCAATGAAAAACCAGCTAACCGGGGCCCCGTCCGTCTGGGGGCCCGTGGCATTTTGCCGAAATGCCACCCTATAGTTACGCAACTGGTCGTATCTTTATTCGGTCATCAGCATCCGCCACCACCATGGAGACAAAGGCTCGTACTCCATTGCCGCATGCATTCCCGGAGGAAGTCTCGAACTGTACTATCGATTTTGTACAGCTCAATAACCTTTAAGAGCCATGAATGGGTCACCGAGTCGAATGCCTTTTTGTAATCAATCCAGCCGTGAAAATCCAGCAAAAAAAGCTGTGATAGCCTAGTGGTTAGGATGACCGACTTCTAATCGGAGGTCGTGGGTTCGATCCCGGGGCACGCACCTCTAACTTTTCGGAGTTATGTGCGTTTTAAGTATTTAAATATCACTTGCTTTAACGGTGAAGGAAAACATCGTGAGGAAACCTGCATGCCTGAGAGTTCTCCATAACGTTCTCAAAGGTGTGTGAAGTCTGCCAATCCGCTTGGCCAGCGTGGTAGACTATGGCCAAAACCCTTCTCACTCTGAGAGGAGGAGACCCGTGCTCTGTAGTGAGCCGGTAATGGGTTGATCATGATGATGATGATGATGATGAATCAATCCAGCCGTAGGAGAAGTTCCAGCGATTGCGTTTGAACTCCTGAAGGAGCTCCTTATCCTACGACTAAAACTTTTTTTGTGTTTTGTATGAATTAACGCGAACGAAGTCACAGGTTACAGTTAGTAATTTATAATAGCCTAAATTTTTATAATGAACTAGCTTCTGCCCGCGGCTTCGCCCGCGTGAATTTCGGTTTTTCACAAATCCCGAGGAAATCGAGGATTTCCGGTTCCCGTTCCCGCTTCCTTTCCAACCTTTATACCTACTTCCAAGGAAGTTTGCTCTAGTAATCTACTTATAGTTGTAGCTATAGATTGCAGTTTATTCAAAATCCCGTGGGAATTGAGGATTTTTCCAGGATAAAAAGTAGCCTTTGTGTTAATCCAAGGTATAATCTAGATCTCGATTACAAATTTCAGCCAAATACATCCTGTAGTTTTTGGCGTTATTGAGTAACAAACATCCAAACATCCACACTTTTACATTTATAATATTAATAGGAAGTAGGATTATTAGAGCACGATTTTAATTTCAAGTCACACACTATATAAAATACATAATATTTTTATATTATAAACTAACTAGCGGTCCGCCCCGGCTTCGTCTGTGGTACATAATATATAGCCTATAGCACTCAAGGATCACGTATATATCCAACGGTGAAAGAATTTTTGAAATCGGTCCAGTAGTTCCTGAGATTCGTGCGTTAAAACAAACAAACTCTTCAGCTTTATAATATTAGTATAGATAGTATAGATAACGAAAAGTTGTACGTATACTTATTTGCAATAGGTATTATAAAGAATTATAGTGAGCCAATTGAATTTACTTTTTATACCAGCGTCAACCATTTTCCTTTTCGTTTTTTTTTAACGACGACAATTCTTTTCTCAGGCGTCTTTGGCGTCATATACAGAGAGTTGTGCTTTATCCTGTGAACCCAAAAACACCCATTTTGGAGATCGTCACCTTTAGGTATTCTGACCTCTTTGTACCTACCATTTGCATGAGTATTTGCCACGGCCAGCCTACAGAGAAACAGATAAACAGAAAAACAGACAAAAACTTCAAAAATTGCTTTTTTACGTTCTATTACTTATCACTAACCTCTCCAAGTAATTTTTTTTGCAAAAATATTTAATGTCAACGATTATATAAATTTTTATATTTAATAGATAATTAATAATGTTATTTTAAAATACCTTACAATACTTAATCCACCTGATTTGCTAATTTGTTTTTATAAGTACTACAACTTTTATATTACCTTTATTTTACTTTTATATTACAATTAACTTGTTTTGTTTTGTGAAAATTCCCTGGAAATTCTTTGATTTCCTGGGATAAAAATATAGCCACCACTTCTTGTGTGTAACTCTCTACCTGACTGTGAAAGTCTCGTCAAAAAATATTCAGCATTTCATAAGATTAGTCCGGACAATCAGACAAACACAAAACATCAAACTATGAGCTTAATAAAAGACGGTTATTTCGAAATCATAGACAATCACTTCAATTTTATTTTTTCGTATAGATTAATATTGTGGGAAAAATAAAACTCTTTAACTTAAAAGTTTTTTATTAGTTTATAAATAGTTTTGTTAATAACTTCACACAGAGTAATTTAAAATCTCAATGACCATTCTGCCGTCATAATGAAAAAAGGCACATCTAACATTTTATAAATATGGAGAAAATCAAGTTTAAAGTTTTTATTGGTTTTTGGGAAAAAATATCGATTCTAATATTATTTTTCGGAAAAAGATGAATTAAAATAAATTCATTTTCACGATTCCTATACGATTATTGAAATAGAATTTTTTATTTTATTTGCATTTATTAAATAATCAACATTTTCTCTTTCAACGTAGCATAAAAAATAAATTAAAGTTATTAATATTACGAATAGAGGGCATAACTACCCAATTGTGGCTTTTCATTCTAACTTTTTGTGAAAAAATATGAAATTATACAATGAAAAGGCATATTTATTAAAATGTGTTAATTTTCATTTTAATAATTATACAGAAAAACAGCTAAAAAAACAATTAGGGCATTTAAATAAAACTTTTATTTTGAAAAGGTAACAAAAATTATCGTCTCAAAACTTAAAAAAATTACATTTATTAACTGTAACTTAACAAATTAACATAAATTAACTATAATTATCAGTCATCAAGGAACTTATTTGTTTTTTTTTTAAATAAAAATCACAGTAAGGATATTTAATCAGCTTCTAGAAGTTTTATAATAATGTTTGTTAAATATGGCACTTATTACAATTACAATTATTCCGGCCAGGTTCTATAAACAACATTAAAATTTTCAAAATAAGATAAAGAAAGCAAAAACTATTATAAAAATCATTTCCTCCGTCTTCAATCTCTTTCGTTCTTTTATGCTAACGTTATAAGTTTTGCGCTTTCTAATAGTTCCTTTCTTAGTCAGTTGAACATGGTTTGTTTCTGTATCTGATTCTTCCGATGATTCTAAAATTGTTCTTCTTGAAACTGGCTGCGAATATGGTGGGTTTTCTGAGTCAGAACCATCACTATCGCTGCTTTTTTCCCGTACTTTTGGTAATCCGTAATTTTTATCGAAAACTGAGTCATCAGAATCAAAATCGGACCCTGTATCTAAATGTTGAATAGAAACAGGCGTTACTTTGTGGAATTCCATGATATACAATGAACACAAAATTACTTTGCTATAATCCGCTAACAGTGACAAATTTGTAGGCACAACACCACACAAATTCACCACAAATTTGTAAACGGACGATTGCAAAGTCGTCTTTGCAATCGTCCGTTGTGAAGTCGACATCTCCTGAAGATGCTCCGGTGTCGAAGCGAAACGATCGTCGAGTTAAATTTGTGGTGAATTTGTGTGGTGTTGTGCCTACAAAATTGTCACTGTTAGCGGATTATAGCAAAGTAATTTTGTGTTCATTGTATACCCTGTACCTAACAGAACCTACTAAAAATGTCGTCATATTTTTAAAACTAAATCGCAATTAATCACTCAAAAATTTCGCAAATAAATACTAATAAATCATATTAACGTGTCACAAAAGAAGTTTTATATAATAAAAGCATGCAAATGTAATATAACAAAAACTAATTAATCTTACCATCGCAGCACAGACAAGAGAGACACGTCAGGCACAACTGGCGGGATTCGCTTCGTACCTCGACCTCCTCACTTCACCTCTAGTCAAAGATTTTTGGTAGTAAAGGCATAACTGCTAGTTATGACTTTTCTTTTGAATTAAATGTGTAGGTCTAGTTGGTAAACTTTAAACCAAAGAGCACATCTGTGGTAGTTATGCCTTTAATATTTAATGCAAGTCAGATGTGACCTTTTTACGTACACAAACATAAAAAATGGCTCAGTTGTGCCTTTTAAGCTTATGGTATTTTTGTTTATATTGTTCCTAAAAATGTACAAAAAATATTGGCAGATGGGCCATTTTTTTCTGATTCCGAATATGTATATAACTCAATTTCGGAAAAAATGTTAGTTGTGCCCTTTTTCCTTATGACGGCAGCATTATTAACCGACTTCAAAAAAAGGAGGTTCTGTATTCGACCCGTATGTATGTATGTAAGTATGTAAGTATGTATGTATGTATGTAAGTATGTTCGCGATTATCTCCGCAACTAATGAACCGATTTTGATGATTGTTTCACTATCGTAATCTACATACTTTCAGGAAGGTTTTAGTATATAACACATCGAGTTATCATTCTTACGTACGAAGTTATAAGTATAAATGTATACATAATACATATGTCACTAATATGTTCTCTGATATTGCCAGACCTATTGCTGAAGTCTAATATAGCTATTCTGTCCAAAGACTTCACTCTGCTACACCTACGTAACATTAACCTTTTGCAAAAACTTTTGGGCCGAAGTCAGTACAGCCAAAGTACAGCTGTACTATAGAGTGATTCCTTGGAGTTTGTGCATGGTTACGTGTATTTTCATTCTATACAAAGCCAAACCGCAAGGGTGTGAAACTGGTCGCGTATAGATTGTAAATTACTTTTTAATCAAGGTCTTCCAAATTATACAAGAGTAGTACTCATACAAACTAATCTTGTAAAGATCGGAAGGTAGGTTAGGTTAGGTTAGAACATTATAAAACCTAAAACAACCTAAAACCTAAGACACATAAAATGTAAATATATGTCACAGGTTATTTACTAATAATTAATAATAATATATAGGTCATAATCTATTTAACATAGTTCTCATTTATATTATTATTAATATAAAGAAAACAAATCACTAAAAAGCATAAAATAATTTTTTTCAAAGAAAAATGAACCGACTTCAAACGATTCGAACTAAAAAGTTTAAAATATTTTTTTATTCATTTAGCTTAACGACTAAACTACCTAACTCAAATGATATATAATTTTTTGAAGTCGGCGCCAAACCACATTCAATTCGTGTAAGTAAAATCAGAGTATCCACTTTTGAATGCGAGCGCGGTGAACCATAATAGTCACGGAGGGTGAGGCTGTCCGGGTAGCGGTGGGCACATACTTGAAGTGAATTTGAAGTCATTTGGCGCCGACTTCAAAAAATTATATATCATTTGAGTTAGGTAGTTTAGTCGTTAAGCTAAATGAATAAAAAAATATTTTAAACTTTTTAGTTCGAATCGTTTGAAGTCGGTTCATTTTTCTTTGAAAAAAATTATTTCTAGAGAGCGTTGTACGTAGCTAACAATAAAAAAATCTTTTGTGCATGAAATCTCTATAATATTCCTTATTCATAAGTTGTTGCTATTCATAGACAGTTTTCAGTATAGTAAAATAAGACCAGGAATTGCCGATAACCTGGAAACAGAATATTAATAAAATTATTACTATGATCTGAGAATCTGCGCTTTATATTCCGCATTTTGATATATTTTTCTCGCGAATTTTAAATCGCATGTGCGTGCAGCTTCATACATTCCCATTACATATGTCACAGAATTTTGCGAAAAAATTCGCGCGAATAAATTTCGCAGTGCGGCCTAGGCCTTAATGTTCATCTCGTCGCATCGATACGGTAACTTCTGTAGTAATACCAATGCACTAAGAAAAGTTTCCCTCGATCGCTCCCCGTACAAACGAAGTTAGAGACAATTTTTTTTAAATGATTAATAATAAAAAAAAATTAGACTCAAACTTCGTCTGTATACGGTGCGCTCGAGATAAAACCACTTAAAAGAGCTGCAAATATCTATAGAGTACCTGAAGGATTCTTAAAAATGCGTACGAAGTCACGGGCATCAGCTATCTTAATATATAAAACAAAGTCGAACACTTATAACTCGAGACTAGCTGGACTGATTTTCATACTTTTTGATTTGTTGTATTTGTCTCCGTCCTGAATATAGTAGAGTATAGTATATAGTAGAATAACTAATAAAAACATTGGAAAATTGACGAAAAAATAAAAGAAAAAAACATTTTCCAATACAAAATGTTCATGAGTTCCGTGTCTTACCTATAGATATAATTCTACTGTACGTCTGTATGTAACCTAATCCCTCATAAACTGGACCGATTTGGATGGAATTTTGTGTTCATATTTCAATGGGTTCCTGGATGGTTTGAAAATACAATTACCGGGTAGATACAGGTAACCTACCGAGTCTCGGTAGGTCATCTCTGATGTCGGTATGTCACCGGACATGACGACGTCTGCCGGGTCCGCTAGTTTATTATAAATTACGATCAGGGAATATACGATATTTTTATTGTCTCGACACTCAAGTAATCCCATCCATTGTGTGACTAACAGAAAGAGTCACGACCTTCAACAATGAGGACTACGCTGCAGATCAAGAGAGATCTTACCTTCGTGAAACTTGCATAAGACAACACTGAAAATTTATAAGCTGTCACTTCTTGTGGTCTGTGGGATCTGAAAGAAAAAAAAACGGTCAAATGCGAGTCCGACTCGCCTAGAGTTCTGCACCTTGGATGGAAACTTTATTCAATTTATCAAAAATACCAGTCTATTTTGATTTTGCAACTTATAATTAAATTTGTTTGCCAGGGGTTATTTAAAAAAATCAGCCAAGTGCGAGTCGGGCCTCGCTCTTTCAGGGTTCCGTACATAATTATGAACAATATAATATTTTGGGTCTAAGAAATATTTAATTTCCGAGCTAGACATCGCAACAAACCGTGAAAGAAAAACCCAAAAAAATGTTCGTTTATTTTGGTCACAGCTTATAAACTATTTAATAAATCGTTGTTTTCAGTATTTGTTGTTTAAATAGAGCATATAGTACATAATATACTGAAATATCATATTCCCAACTAGTTTAGTTTTTGAGATAGCCCCCGTCACAAAAATGGTCTAAAACTGACAACTTTGATGGCCTCCCACTCCCTTATTTTTTGAGATAAAAATTAAAAAAATATATATTTGTACTCTACTTAATGAGCTCTAAACAATGATACCCCACAAGCTAGGGTAAAGAAAATTTTTTTTTCCGGCTCCTTTTTCATGTATGGGAGCCCCCCTGAAAAATAATTTAATTCAATTTCTAATTCAATATTTGATTTTGGGTTAACGTTTTACACTAAATACCAAAATTTCAGGTTTGTAACTCATTTCGTCTGCGAGCTAGAGACCTGTGACCGGCGGACAGACGGACAGACAGCCGAGTGACATTAATAGGGCTCCGTTTTTTACCCTTCGGGTACGGAACCCTAAAAACTGTGCGTTTTATATTATTATGTACCTAGTGATGGAATTAAAAATTTTTTCATTTTGATCATTTGTAAGAAAAGTGGACAAGCATTATTTACTCGTATAACTATTGTTACATTAAAATAAAACCGGCCAAGTGCGTGGCGGGCCACGCGCAGTGTAGGGTTCCGTAGTCACAATCCTCGAAAAACAGATATAACTCCTTAACCTGTGAACCCTACTTAGCCATGATAGTTTTCCTTTAAAATTGATTATAATATACTACTGTTGTGAATTTTTCAAGTTCCTATATACTGCCATTGGGCTGACAGAGGAGGGGACTCTAATAAAAATTAGCACTTTAAAACATCATATTTTACAAACGGATCTAGAAATCAAAAAATGATGTTCTCACACCCACAGTATTTTTAAAAGACCTATTCAACGATACCCCACACTATGGGGTCCACGAGAAAAAAAAATATTCATCCCCACTTTACATGTAGGGGTGCTATCCTAAAAAAATATTTATCAAAATTTTATTTCACCACTTTGTTGGCGTGATTAATATTTATATCCATGCCAAAATTACAGATTTCTAGCACTAATAGTCTCTGAGATTAACTGAGGACGGACGGACAGACGGACGGACATGGCGAAACTATAAGGGTTGCTTGTTTACTACGGAACCCTAAAAAGACTAAACTAAGCGGATTTGGATACAACTCCTATCTTACCTTAGCATTAAGATCAAAATATTTTTCTTTGATATCTTATCCATATCGTACCACTTGCAGAGATATGCTGCTTCTCCAATTTTTCTGCTCTGAATGTGAAATAATGAATCATTATGTTCTCTCTAACTCTTAAAGAAAACAAGTAAAAGAAGAAAAATTTGTTGAAGAATCTTTTCCCCCAGAAAATTGAAAATTTAATGCAATAAAAATTTCAGCTATAATGTAGCTGCTTGTAATGATTTTTTATTTTAC
Source organism: Melanargia galathea (assembly GCA_920104075.1). Taxonomy (NCBI): domain Eukaryota; kingdom Metazoa; phylum Arthropoda; class Insecta; order Lepidoptera; family Nymphalidae; genus Melanargia; species Melanargia galathea. Next base: position 6,994,139 of record OV049874.1, on the reverse strand, counting down.
CTCTTTCCTTTATGAGAGCAGTTTGAATAATAATGATATTTTGTACCTACTCGCACTAGATATTTATTATCTTACCTCATTTATAAGATTTTCTCCAAAAAAATTGATCATAAATATCTGAATTAATGTTGCAACTAAAAATAAAACAAATCCTAGGAATTTACCATACGGTCCCATCTATAATAGAAAAAAAAATTGTTTCAGTAAAGTCCAAAATGATTGTACATAATATGCCTGAATTATGTGCAAAATGTACCGTTAAATTAAATCCAAGAGCACATATTTCAATAGATCCGATCATGACATTAAACAAATTCGGTGCTCGGAAAATTTCTTCGAGATCTTCAGATAGCCTGTAATAAGTAGATATAACATGAAGACTACGTTACTACGTAACTAATACGCGGGGAAAGAAGATTTCGCAGTTCTAAATATGTTCGTCTGACCGTGTTCTATATTATATAGGAAAGAAAATATGCAAATACTCTAAAATTTTCTTAAAGACCAAGTAGGCACCAGTATCTTCAATTTCTTCTGACCCATAGCAAATATACAAAACAATGCATATTGTTAAGTTCCAATTCTTCGTTACGATCATCATCATAACTGTTTTCAACATATTACCGGCCCAAGGTGCTTGAGTGGCGACCTCGCACCAGCCAACGAAGCGTGGGAAGACCCCCCACTAGATGGACGGACGATCTCAAGCGAATCGCTGGCAGCCGCTGGAAACAAGCGGCGCAAGATCGTGCTTTGTGGCGATCCTTGCAAGAGACCTATGTCCAGCAATGGACGTCTATTGGTTGAGACGACGGCCGGCCTCCTCCTCTCAGAATTAGAAGGGTTTGGACCGTTATAGTCCACCACGCGGGCTGAGTGCCGAATTGCCGATTGATAGACTTCACTACTTTTGAGAAGATTTTGGAGAACTTTCATGCATGATTTAAATGCAACGAAAAATTCCGAATATTTGAGATCTTAACCGCTATTAACCGCTTATTCAAATTCTAATTAGCTTACTTCAAAATATATTGATGCTTTTTAACGATTCCACCGAGACAGTGAGAGGTATTTGTGTCCAAATGTTCAATTTCATTACTAAGTACAGCAAACTGAGCGCAAATATGTGACGTCATTATGTAGAATAGGCCATCCACCATCAGGAAGTACAGGACACAAATATAAGCTAAAATTTCGAAAGAATCATCATAGATTCAAGCTAAATATTAGAATTAGTATTTTTGTTTAAATTAAAATTGCTGGCTGTATGCTCGTAATTATGGCTCGGGTGATAGTAGCCCTAAAACACATTAAGAACATCGAATATTGTGATAGGTTACAATTCGAGCACTTTTTCTCTTAATTTCAAAGTTGACATTAGTTTATATAGGACGATAAGAAATAATGGCCATTCAAACCATATAGGTCTTGTTTGCAAGTTTGTTTCATTACTCTGATTTCAAGACTTCGGCGACTAATAATTATAATGCATTATTATGTTACAGTATTGTTAGTAGTATAGTGTTATTTAGACTGGCCCGTTGACGCAGTTAGCAGTGACCCTGCTTTCCGCTCCGGGGTCGCGGGTTCGATTCTCGCCCCGAGTCTGGGTGTATGCAAGCATATAAGTATATACTATGTATTTATACATTTACTAAATATATATACATAAATATATTGTAGTATATTATATGTAAATATGTCTATCAGTCGGTTGTTACCTATAACACAGGCATTAAGTTGCCTACTTTAGGAACAGTCGACCGTGTGTGTATGTGTGAATATTTATTTATTTATAAAAAAATATTTTTGAATAGTAATTCAGTATAGTGTACAAAATTGTGGAATATTTATTTATTAATTCTCTACTCACCAGCAACAATAGAAGTAATATACACAATTAACCAACGGTACCACGTATCCATCGGAAATGGAACCCAAATATAGTATGGCAAATAATAAACTACTACATTTTCCGTATAATAATAGTAAAACATAATTCCAAGCGCGGAATAATTGTAAAAGCTGACCATAAACCAGTGCCAGTTCCAGAAATATTTGAGAAAATAATTAAAATATATGAAGTTTCGTTTCACAACCTCCTTTTTCTTTGGATCACTAATTAATTCGTTATATAACTGTTTTAGACAACGGGTAAATTCAAAAATGGTTTGCCGATTGTACGTGATGTATACCAGTTTCATAGGTGATAAGACCCCCATGCAGGCGCACGGTGCTAATTCAGTCAACTTTAGAAAATTTTCAGCCGAAATATTTGTGAAAAAGAACACTAACTCCCCCCCTATAATAATCCATAAAATTATATACAAGATGAAATATCTCAGTTTAATACCACGTTGATCGAAAGGAATGCCTATGAGCCAGAAACTGATTCTTATCTGTTTGAAAATTTCATTGAATTCTGGAATATCCATATTTTATGGAAAGATTTACTTTATGGTAACAAAATAATATATAAGTACGTCTCAATTTAGAAAAAAATTAAATCAACAATGATACTTAATATTGTGTCAAAATCATTTGGTTCGTTGTTAGCGACGACAAATCTTGAACTGTATCTTATAATAGCGTTCACGACAATTTATTCTGACAAATGAATAAGGGTTGTGCTTGTGGTTGTGTTAAGATACACAAAAGAAAAAAAAATTAAAGGTAATTATTAGTTTCGTATTAAAGTTTTCTGTAAGCTTTATGATGGGTTGGTTCAAGTCAGATCTCCAGATCTTACATTAGACAATGTCAAGCACCAAGTCTGAAGTAAACAAAAACTTAGTGCTCTTATTATTTTAAGGCAAATATGACTCATAATCATACTGAATTCTAGCAACATACAAAAGACGGAAGGCAAACGGAACATAAAGCTTCTTTCAAAAACATTACTGCATAGTACGCAATCGTCGTGAATGACGTAATATTGTCGTTGAATGTTTTTTTTCGATTTTCCTTATTACGAGTACCCATTAGAACTTACACACATTACACTTCGTAGGTTCTATTCCATTCCATTAGCTTGTAGTCGTCCATTGCTGGATGTTTCGACGGTGCGCCACCAAACACGTTCAACACGATCAGTCTCGGTCAACACATAATAAATAATACGTCGTGACAACCCTAGGACATAAACGCAGTGTTTTGTCATTATTTTGTAGTGTCAACATAATATGGCAAGAATTAATTAAAATTAAAGTCTGTTTTTTTAATTCCGTGGATTTCTGACAGCTGCCGTTTTGTGACATTTCAGTTGTCACAAATATTGGGTGCCTTTTTCATTTAATATACCTACAGATATTTTATAGATTATTATTAACTATGTATCATTAAAATAATTGTCTCATATCGGTAACATAGTTACGTGACGTGGCTTTTCGTGACGCGCCAGTTTTATATATTTAGTACTCACGACAAATGTGTCTCTAATCATCATACTAAATGTATGATGTATGTTGTACATACATACTGGATAAGTTTCTGGCACATTACGACACGCCATGATACGTAACAGCTGTGTCCGCCGTTTTCTTCGTCGATGTCATAATCATGATGAATGACATGATCAATAGGATGATGGTTGACATACGCCTCGATGTATTAAAGATAAAAAACCGGCCAAGTGCGTGGCGGGCCACGCGCAGTGTAGGGTTCCGTAGTCACAATCCTCAAAAAACAGATATAACTCCTTAACCTGTGAACCCTACTTAGCCATGATAGTTTTCCTTTAAAATTGATTATATATACTACTGCTGTGAACTTTTTCAAGTTCCTATATACTGCCATTTGGCTGATAGAGGGAGGGGGACACTTGACTCTAATAAAAATTTGCACTTTAAAACATCATATTTTACAAACGGATTTAGAAATCGAAAAATGATGTTCCCACACCCACAGTATTTTTAAAAGACCTATTCAACGATACCCCATACTATGGGGTAGATGAGAAAAAAAATATTCATCATCACTCTACATCATCTACTATCATTCACTTTACATGTAGGGGAGCTACCCTAAAAAAAATATTTATCAAAATTTTATTTCACCACTTTGTCGGCGTGATTAATATTTGTACCCATGCCAAATTACAGATTTCTAGCACTAATAGTCTTTGAGATTAATCGAGGACGGACGGACGGACGGACAGACAGACAGACAGACAGACAGACAGACAGACGGACGGACGGACATGGCGAAACTATAAGGGTTCCTTGTTTACTACGGAACCCTAATTACGCTAATAAGGATTTGGTCAACAGGGGCAAAAATAATAAATTTATTTTCGCCACTGTTTACGCCACCTTTTTAACTGAAAAGGTTTGTATCACATGCGTCCACCTTGCATATCAAGGTGCAAGGCCTACGTTATTTTTTTCTCCCACATTAATTGTTTCGACGTTGATATTTTATGAAGTATGGCACTTAAAATGATGATAGTGCTGTATTTATTAACAATTAAATACAAACTTCACCTATAATCCTTGGAAACCACAACTTTTTACACGCTTTATTTTATTTATATATGTATATAAAATTCTCGTGTCACAGTGTTTGTAACAAAACTCCTCCGAAATTTTTTATCGAAAGCCCAAATACCAATTTTTAATGGATATACCTAACTGAAAAAATGACAGACTTTCATACCAACTTTTATCCCCTATTTAAGCTCCTTACGGGTGGAATTTCCAATAGTTCTTTCTTAGTGTGCGTCTACATCATAAAAGGAAGCTACTGTGAAAATTTCAAGCTTAATACAAGACAGTTATTTCAAAATCACAGACAGTCACTTCAATTATAATTATTTTTTCGTATAAATTAATATTATGGGAAAAATAAAACTGTTTAATCTAAATGTTTTTTGTTATTATAGTTTATAACTCGTTTTGCTAATAACTTCACATGGTGTAATTTAAAATTTCAGTGATCATTATTTCTTATTAGAGAGCATTCCGAGAAGCTAAGAACAATAAAAAAAATATTTTATGCATGAAATCTGTATAATATACCTTATTTATAACTTGTTGGGGTGTAAACAGTTTTCAGTATAGTAAAATAAGACCACGATCTGCCGATGATCTGGAAATAAAATATTAATTAAATTATTATTGACTCCATAAATTTATCTACTGCGCTATTTATCTGAGAATGTTCATATGAGACATTTTATCGGCAGTAGTATCGTAATAGCAATGCACTAAGTTTCCCTCGAGCACTCCCCGTACAAACAAAGTTTGATTCTTATTGTAATACTAGCGATTGCCCGCGACTTCGTCCGCGTACAATTTCGGATTTCCTATGACATTACGTTTTGCCGCTGCAAGAGGCCTATCGAAATTCCAAATACTGATTTTCTTGAATCTATCTCGAAAAATGACGTTAACTCCCTTGGGGGTGGAATTTCCGAAAATCCTGACATAACTATTAATTATTATTAATCTTTAATAGAAAACTGTCATATCAATTTTCATTTACTCATTTTCATTTTGAATCTATCAATGAATCGTTCATGGATATAATTATAATTTGAAAATTAACGCGAAAAATGATGGACCCTAACTCTAACCTTCATCCCCTGTTTAACCACGAGACACGACACGTCAGGCCAGCTGATTCCTCATAACATAATATATTATTGTATTTTCCTTTTTTGTACATATACATTAAAGATGAGAGCTCTTTTCCGTCAACAAACTGTCATACAGTTTGATAGATTAATTAGTATAGTTTGACTATAGAAAATTTATTACAATTAATTTAATTAAAAGTCTAAATTCGAATCGGAAATCTAAACACGACTTTTCATGGTAATAATTTGAAAAATGAAGGACTTTCTTCTCCTTCCATCCCCTATTTATCCCCTTATTTCACCCATCTGCTATTTCGCTCCCTTAGGGGTTGAATATTAAAACATCCTTTTTTAGCGGATTCCTACGTCACAATAGCTATCTGTATGCCGAATTTCAGCTCGTTCCATCCAGTGGTTTGAGTTGTTCGTTGATAGATCTTTAGATAGACCTTTTCCTTTTATATCTGTATATTTAAACTAACCATAAATTAACAAAGTAAATGTAATTTTGTATATTTTCATTCATTTCTTTTTTACGGACATTTGAAAAACATAGATAGTCCATTGAAATGTTACATGAGCTTTGCATTTATTAGAGGACGCAATTTTATTTTTGGGACATGTGTGGGGGGTCAATAGAAGCTTAACCTCAAGTTTGTGGGGTCGCCACCCTTGTCCCCCGGCCGCCATCTTGGAAAACATTTTTTTCGCGATATCTCGGAAACTATGCGTCTTACAAAAAATTCGTAAGGACATAATTTGTAGCAAATTGTTTTGCCTACTAATATGTTTATATAACTTTTTGCCCTAAATTAAAAATTAAAGAAGTTATAAGCAAAAAAAGTGAGAAAATTTTTATAAAATCTTTTTTGCTCTATAACTTTTTTTTATACATTTTACAAAAAAAATACCTCGAACCAATCAATTTTTTTTTATTTCATTCATTTAAAACGCTGTTACAGCGCTCCAAAGTTGACTGGGTTCGTCAATGCTCATGAGATTCCGGTCAAAACAAAATGTTTCAGCCACAGCCACAGCCTGGACCATCGAAAAAAAGTAGATTAGAGTAGCTAGCTAATAAGTGATAGATGAATATTATGATATTGAAGATTACCTTATAAGCAAGATGTCCATGGAGTAGGCCTACAAAACAGTACAAGATTGGTCTGAAGTTTTTTTTTGTAAAATGTATAAAAAAAAGTTATAGAGCAAAAAAGGTTTTATAAAAATTTTCTCACTTTTTGGCTTATAACTTCTTTAATTTTTAACTTAGGGCAAAAAGTTATATAAACATATTTCTAGGTAAAACAATTTGCTACAAATTATGTCTTTACGAATTTTTTGTAAGACGCATAGTTTCCGAGATATCGCGAAAAAAGTGTTTTCCAAGATGGGGGCCGAGGGACAAGGGTAGCGACCCCACAAACTTGAGGTTAAGCTTCTATTGACACATGTCCCAAAAATAAAATTGCGTCCTCTAATAAATGCAATATTCGGTCCTTAAATTGTAACATTTCAATGGATTAAGACAGATCGAACGTCTTTACAATTTTCATTGACTTGGATTGGTGAGAAATAAAATTATGAGTCTCAAACTTCGTTTGTATGCGGTGATCTCGAGATAACCCTACATAAAAGAGCTGCGAAAATATTTATTATAAATTATGAACGATCAGAGAATAAATACACTATATTTTTATAGTCTCAACTCTCAAGAAATCCCATCCATTGTGTGATTAATGGAAAGAGTCACAACCTTCAACAATGAGGACTACGCTGCATATAAAGAGAGATCTTACCTTAGTGAAACTTTCATAAGACAACACTGAAAATTTATAAGCTGTCACTTTTTGTGGTTTGTTGGATCTGAAAGAAAAAAAAACCGTCCAAGTGCGAGTCGGGCCTCACTTTTTTAGCGTTCAATGCATAATTATGAACAACATAATATTTTGGGTATATGAGATATTTAATTTCCGAGCTAGACATCGCAACAAACCGTGAAAGAAAAACCCAAAAAATGTGCGTTTTATTTTGGTCACAGCTGATAAACTACTTTATGAATCGTTGTTTTCAATATTTTTTTGTTTAAATACAAGTATATAGTAAGCACATAATATACCAAAATTTCTGGTATCGATATTTCTAACTGGTTCAGTTTTTGAGATAGTACCCACAAAAATGGTCTAAAACTGACAATCTGATGGCTCCCCATTTCCTTATTTTTTAAGCAAAAAATTAAAAAAATATGTATTCATACTCTACTCAATGAGTTCTAAACAATCATATCCCACAAGCTAGGGTAAAAAAGTTTTTTTCCGGCTCCTTTTTCAGGTGTGGGTGCCCCCCTGAAAAATAATTTAATTCAATATTTGATTTTCTACGTTCTACACCAAATACCAAAATATCAGGTTTGTAACTCATTTCTTCTGTGAACTAGGGACTTGTGACCAGCGGACAGACAGACATACAGACAGCAGAGTGATATTAACACTTGCAAATTAAGCCGTTTTTTAAGACTACATTTACAAACACTTGAGTAATGAACCACATTTTAAAATTCATTTTTTAATTTTTTTTTATTCCAACGTAAGGTAAATTTCTTTGATTTCATACTTGAATGGAATTAAAAATATTTTCATTTTTAACATGAAAATTGGACAAGCACTATTATTACTATAAAAACAACTAAACTAAGCGGGTATTTGCTATGCAAATCCTACTTTACCTTAGCATTAACAGGAAAATAATTTTCTTTGACATCTTGTCCATATCGTACCACTTGCAGAGATATGCAGCTTCTCCGACTTTTCTGCTCTGAATGTGATATGAATGAATCAATCATAATGTTCTCTCTAGTTCTTAAAGAAAACGAGTATTAGACGAAATCGAATAGTATCGAAAAATCTTTTTTCCCCCATAAAAATTGAGTATTTAATGCTTTAATGTAGAAATTTTAGCTATGATGTATGTAGCTGAAGTTATCTGCATGATTTTTTATTTTACCTCTTTTCTTCAAGAGAGCTGATTAACAATGATAAAATTTTGCACTCACAGCACTACATAATTATTATCTTACCTCTCTTATAAGATTTTCTCCAAATACACTAATCATGAATATCTGAATTAATATTGAGAGTAAAAATAAAACAACTCCTGGTAATTTAACTACCGGTCCCATCTAGAAAAAAAAATGTTTCAGTCTTACAATAAATAGGTAAAGAAAGGCAGTCATCGACGCGGCGATAAGCCGTTTTTAACGGGCCTTAAAAGGCTCGATACGTCTATCGTCGCGTCAGTGCACAAGGTACTCATGCGCTTGTGTGCGTGTCGGCAGTAATTACATACAGGGCACACATGGGTTGGTTTATAGCTTACGTTTCGAGCGGAAATTTGTTAGAAACTTCCATTCTAAGCGTAATAGTTCGATGGTTTCAGTAAAGTCCAAAATGATTGTACATAATATGCCTGAATTATGTGCAAAATGTACCGTTAAATTAAATCCAAGAGCACATATTTCAATAGATCCAATCATGACATTGAACAAATTCGGTGCTCGGAAAATTTCTTCGAGATCTTCAGATAGCCTGTAAATAAGTAGATAAGATGAAGACTACGTTACTACGTAACTAATACGCTGGGAAAGAAGATTTTGCAGTTCTAAATACGTTCGTCTGACCTGGTCCTATATTACATAGGTAATAAAATATGCAAATACTCTTAAATTTACCTAAAGACCGAATAGGCACCAATATCTTTAACTTCTTCTTACCCATAGCAAATATGGGTAAGATCTATACATATAATAAAATCTATCTATATCTATCTATATCTATACTAATAAAATCGTAGAATTGCCGTATCTGTACATTGAAGATTTTTGCAAAATAATAACTGGGGGGTGTTAGGGTTGAGTAATGGAACATAAAAAAGCTATTTTTGAAATTTTTGTCTGTTTGTCAGTTTTGTGTGCGCAACACGCAAACACTACTGAATGGATTGAAGTGAAACTTGGCACGATTTAAGTTCATACTATGGAGTAACATATAGGATACTTTTATCCCGAAAATCAGCACGGTTCCCTTGGAAGAGGGGATGAAAGTTAAAATGTGTACTTAGCTGTAATTCATTAACGCGTGGTCCGATTTCATTCATTCCTTTTTTTTTTTTGTTAGAAAGGGGATACTTTAAAGATTACCGGCTTATCTCTGAAAAACTGGATCGATTTTGATGGGACTTTCTCTGGTGGATGTTTACATTTTGATCTACCTAAACATCCGCCAGTGAAATTTTAACAGTTTTTACCAAGGTATGAGCTCAAAGGAGCTTAGGATAAACAAAATGATTCCCACGGGATTTTCATAAATTCAATATCCACGCGAACGAAGTTGCGGGTATCCGCTTGTACATAATAATATACATTTTAAAGTTCAAATTCATCATCGTCATCAGTATTATCAACAGGGCACGGGTCTCTTAGAATGAGAAGGATTTTTAGACCATAGTCTACCACGCTGGCCAAGCGGATTGGCAGACTTCACACACCTTTGAGAACGTTATGGAGAACTCTCAGGCGTGCAGGTTTCCTCAAGATGTTTTCCTTCACCGTTAAAGCAAGTGATATTTAAATACTTAAAACGCACATAACTCCGAAAAGTTAGAGGTGCGTGCCCGGGATCGAACCCACGACCTCCGATTAGAAGTCGGTCGTCCCAACCACTAGGCTATCACAGCTTTTTTTTTTAACCGTTTTATTAAACCGTTATTCACGGCTTATTCTAGTTCAAATTAGCTTACTTCAAAATGTATTGATGTCTTTTAACGATTCCACCAAGACAGTGAGAGGTGTTTCTGTCCAAATGTTGAATTTCGTTACTGAGTACAGCAAACTGACCGCAAATATATGACGTCATTATGTAGAATAAGGCATCCACAGTCGTGAAGTACAGGATACAAATATAACCTGAAAGTTCGAATCAATCATCATCGAATTAAGCTAAAAATGAGCTAGAAAATGCTGCTAAGCAAAAATGAGCAAAGCTAGAATGAGTATTAGTTTTGAATGCTCGCAATGTCTTAAGGCTACTAGCACCCAAGTCGTAGTGGCTTGGGCGCTAGTAGCCTTAAGACACATTAAAAACACCCAATAATAAGATAGATTACAATTCGAGTACTTGTTCTCTTAATCGAAAAGTTAACAAAGTTATAAAATAATGGCCATTAAAACCATATAAGTCATGTTTGTTTTATTACTCTATAATCTCATAATTTTAATTAATTATTACAATTCATAAATGTATTGTGTTATTTGTAAAAAATATTTTTGAATAGTATACAATATTATACAATTCAGTAGGTATAGTTTACAAAATTGTTGAATATTTATTACGAAGGTTGAAAGGCTAATTGGTCAAAGCGACATTTTTTGCGATATTGAGTTATATATTACATATTCAGAATCAGCAAATTTTTCTCCGTCGCGTCGGTTGAGTCAGGTTTCAATTTTTTTGACTACTTTTTAAACTAATTAAAAAACAACTAAATTTGATGCAACCAACAGAAATTTTCTGAAATAATACACCATTTTCAACAGCAATAACTTTGAAAACTTCCTTACTTAATTAGGGATATACTAGTTGTTTTTTTATGTTTTTTTTCCAAAAAAGAAAAAAACTTTGATCCGTCTTTCTGCTACACAATGTCGCTTAGATCAATTAGCCTTTCAACCGCCGATTAATTGTATACTCACCAGAAAAAATAGAAATAAGATACACAATTAGCCAAGTGTACCACACGTCCGTCGAAAATGGACACAGAATAGCGTACGGAAAACTATAAACTATTACATTTCTCGTATAATAATGGTAAAACATAAATACAAGCGTGGAAAAATTGTACACGCTGACCAAAATCCAGTTCAAGACGAAGAAATATTTGAGAAAATATTTAAGAAAGATGAAGTCACGTCTCACAATCTCCCTTTTCTTTGAGTCACTAACCATGTCGTCGTATAATTGCTTTAGACAACGGATTAATCGAAAAATACTTTGCCGACTGGAAGTGATGAATATGATTTTAATAGGTGATAACCACCCGATGCAGGTACATGGTGCTAATTCAGTCAACATTAGAAAATTCTCAGCCGAAATATTTGCGAAAAAGAACGCTACCTCCGCAACTATAATAAAAGTTAAAAGTAAAAGAAAGATGAAATATCTTAATTTAACACCAAGTTGATCGAAGGGAATGCCCATGAACCAGAAATTGATTTTTATCTGTCTGCAAATTTCGTCAAATTCAGGAATATCCATATTTTATGGAAAGATTTACTTTATGGTATCAAAATACACAAAATAATATAGGTTTCAATATAAAATAAATTTAAATCATCAAAGATGTGTCAAAAACATTCGTTCGTTGTTAGCGACCACAAAACTTGAACTGTATCCTTTAATAGCGTTCAGGACAATTTATTCTGACAAATGAATGAGGGTTGTGCTTGTGGATACACAATAGAAAAAAATATATATAAAAAAATAATGGAATTTTCGATACTAATGAATAGTTTCGTACTAAAGTTTTCGGTAAGCTTTATGATGCGTCTCTGGGTTGGTTCAATTTAGATCTTCAGATATTAAATTGTCTACTATTAAGTATTTTATTATTATATACGGAGTTCTAGCACACAAAAGACGGAAGGTAAACGGAACATAAAGTTTCTTTCAAAAACATTACTGCATAGTACGCAATCATCGTGAATGACGTAATATTATCGTTGTATGGCGTCTTTCGGTTTTGCTCTCATTTTCCTTATTACGAGTACCCACTTGTAACATTAGATACACTTCGTTTGTTTTCTGCCATTTTTCTTTTCTTTCATTTTCATGATGTTCTGCTTAATAATGATAGAGAGTAGGTTCGATTCTATTCCATTAGCCTGTAGTCGTCCATTGCAGAACTTTTCACATACAATACAATACATACGTGTTATTTCACATACAACACATAAAATACTACGTGTTGACAACCCTAGGAAATAAACGCAAAGTGTTTTGTCGTTATTTTGTAGTATCAACATGATACGCCAAGATATTAAAATTAAAGAGTTAAGTTAAAGTTGAAAGTTAAAGTTGAAATACGAGTATCTTATCGTTGTCGACTCCTTTTGATATCCTGATTTGTCGTGTTTCTCTCTTTAGTAATAATTATTAACTTCTGCTGCTGCTGGATAGTTTGATATATGCACTGAACTGATGACAGCGGTAACCTCCTTGACTCCTGTCAGTTTAGTTTAGAGATTGTGTAAAACAGCATGAGCCCCATTGTGTGTTAGTGTATTCGTACATTTTTTACCTGACTACGGCAAAGCCAAAAGGAAGGGTTATGATTTTAGCAGTCTATGTATGTATATATGTTTGTATCCGATTTTTTCCTCCACCGCAGCGCCTAAACTACTGCGCCGATTTTCATGAATGAGGTGTCAATCGATTCGTCGTTATGGTCCGGGTGGCATAGGCTATATTTTTTATATTATATGCGAAAAAATCGAGAAGTGACGTTTGCGTGGCTAAACTGGAATTTATTAAGTTAGTTGGAGATAGACATAACAGATGGCACCACTATCTGCTTGCTCCGCGCTTTCTTCCAGTGTGCTTAGTCTAAATCGGAGCACTCGAAAACGAACTCGAAAACTATTGATCGATTTCAGAGTAAAATAGACCTAAAATGGCTTGTATTAAGGTTTGAGTTCGCCAATACATTCAGCATTGTTCGAATGCTGAATGTATTGGCGAACTCAAACCTTAATACAAGCCATTTTAGGTCTATTTTACTCTGAAATCGATCAATAGTTTTCGAGTTCGTTTTCGAGTGCTCCGATTTAGACTAAGCACACAGTAGTACGCAGTTGAATACACGTTTTCTGCACAATAAATTATTATTTTATACTATTAATATTATGAGTACTTAGTCGGGTTTTAGTTTACGAACTTTATCTCTTGTATGTTACCATTTTCCTGGAAAACTACAGGACCAATTTTATTGCGGTTTTTGCATTAAGTGCGTATCACTTACAAGCAGGTTCTATGGTGTTTTATCAAAAGAGTACTTTTACTACTACTAATTTTTTATTATGTTACTCTTACCATTTTTCTGAAAAAATAGTGGACCGAATTTGTCTGGGCTTTTTATCTCGGTTCCGAAAAGTTTCGACATAGACTTAATGAAATTCTTTGATTTCCCGGGATAAGAATGTAACCTAGACCACTCCTTGTATGTAACTCTCTACCTGACTGTGAAAGTCTCTTCAAAAACGGTTCAGCAGTTCATAAGATTAGTCCGGACAAATAGACAGACCGACAAACACAAAAATTTAAAATTGTGTGTTGGGCTATGACATGTTCATGTTCAAATACTCATACTATGAGCTTAATAAAGGGCAGTTATTTCGAAATCACACACACGCACAATTCGCTGCATTAATACAAAAGGGCCACAAATCGAAAAAAGTAGAAAGCGTTTTTAGGGTTCCGTACCCGAAGGGTAAAAAACGGAGCCCTATTAATGTCACTCGGCTGTCTGTCCGTCTGTCCGCCGGTCACAGGTCTCTAGCTCGCAGACGAAATGAGTTACAAACCTGAAATTTTGGTATTTAGTGTAAAACATTAACCCAAAATCAAATATTGAATTAGAAATTGAATTAAATTATTTTTCAGGGGGGCTCCCATACATGAAAAAGGAGCCGGAAAAAAATTTTTTTTCTTTACCCTAGCTTGTGGGGTATCATTGTTTAGAGCTCATTAAGTAGAGTACAAATATATATTTTTTTAATTTTTATCTCAAAAAATAAGGGAATGGGAGGCCATCAAAGTTGTCAGTTTTAGACCATTTTTGTGACGGGGGCTATCTCAAAAACTAAACTAGTTGGGAATATGATATTTCAGTATATTATGTACTATATGCTCTATTTAAACAACAAATACTGAAAACAACGATTTATTAAATAGTTTATAAGCTGTGACCAAAATAAACGAACATTTTTTTGGGTTTTTCTTTCACGGTTTGTTGCGATGTCTAGCTCGGAAATTAAATATTTCTTAGACCCAAAATATTATATTGTTCATAATTATGTACGGAACCCTGAAAGAGTGAGGCCCGACTCGCACTTGGCTGATTTTTATTTAAATTAAGTGTATTTAGTTTAAGTTTTTAGTACTAAATTTAAGCAAAACCGCCATTTTGTTAATTGCGACTTTGTTGTGACCCGATAGCTAAAGAAAACACACGTTTTCTCTGTTGAAGTACCATATCGCGAAATATGTCCATTTTACATTGAAAAATCACGTAAGTATATTCCTAATTGCTTAATCAAAAGTGCCATATTTTTCTATATTATGTAATATAATAATAAGTAAGTAGGTAAGTTTTTGATTCTTTTTAAATCAAAAGTTATACTGAATTTCATTACAACACTCCTTTGGATGATGTAATGGTTATTAGGACATTGGGTGTTTTAATGTTGGCAATAAGCTAACTGTTTCAGAATCTTTAATAAAGGATTTAAAGCATGGGTGTAGATAAAATATTTTAGACAACTTAATAAAGTTGAGAAAAATATTGATTAAAACATTTATTTTTTTGAATTGTGTCTTATTTTTCAATTATTTACCACAATACTTTCAAAATATTTTATATAAAAAAGGGACTTATCTGCTAATACATCTTTCCAGACAGCACTTATAATATATTTCTTTTTATCATTAAATGCAGCTTTAAAATAGGCTTTTATCGATATACAATATCCTTATAATTGTCGAGAGAACACAGAACTATAGACTAACTAAAACAAATGCAAAACTTTGAATGGAGAATCCTTTAAGAAAGTGATTTTTTGATTTGTGGCCCTTCATATTATTTATACGTATACTTAAATTGATATTGTGGAAAAAATAAAACTTGGTAAAAGCTTTTTTGTTAGTTTATAACTTATTTTTAAATTCACATAGTTTAATTTCAAACAGTGACTAATAACTTCAAAGCAGAGAGCGTAGCGCGTAGCTAATAATAAAAAAAAATTGTGTAGAAATTCCGCATTTCTAGTTTTCCTTATTCATAACTTGTTGGGGTGTAAACAGTTTTCAGTATAGTAAAATAAGACCACGATCTGCCGATAATCTGGAAACAAAATATTAATTGTGATCACGTGATATCCTCCTCGAACTGCCTCGTTGGTCTAGTGGTTAGCATATTTGACCGCAGATCACAAGGTCCCGGGTTCGATTTCCGGGTCGGCGAAATAATTGTTAGGTACTGGGTTTTTCAGTCAAGAAATCCTCAGTGCCAGCCCGGAAATGGTAGTTGGCGGTGTTTCACCCCCGTGCCTCGGAGAGCACGTTAGCAGTCGGTCCCAGTTACGTATATTATCACTATCATGTGACAATAGTCGTTAAAGCCCGCCAACACGCATTGGCAGATCTAAGCTCTAAATCCCTCTCTCCTATGAGAGAGGAGGCCTGTGCCCAGCCGTGGGACGTTAAAAGGCTGGTAGTGGTGGTGACGTGATATCCATAATATTTACTATCCATCTGAGTATATTCTAATGAGACATTTTTAAGCCCCGACGCAAAAACGACGGGGTGTTATAAGTTTGACGTGTATGTGTGTGTGTGTCTGTCTGTTCCCCTGTGGCGCTCAAACGGGTGAACCGATTTGAATGCGGTTTTTTTTTGTTTGAAAAGTGAATTAGTTAGGAGTGTTGTTAGCTATATTTGAAGAAAATCGGTCCAAGATGGCCGCCGCTACAAAATGGTGGATTACATATTTTTTCACAACTCCCTTAATATGGGTATCAAATGAAAGTGCTTGACTAGTAGAATAGCACTATGCAAATCCAAGATGGCCGCCACAAAATGGCGAATGTCGAGGTTTTTTTTTAATTTTCAATTTATACTTGTAACAGCAATAATAGCGTGGTAAGAGAAAAGCATAAAAGAGCGCTCTCGAGCGCGCTCCATACAAACGACCTTTTGTTATTATCTTCTATATACATATAATAAAATCGTAGAATTGCCGTATCTGTACATTGAAGATTTTTGCAAAATAATAACTGGGGGATGTTAGGGATAAGTAATAATAGAACGTAAAAAAGCTATTTTTCAAATTTTTGTCTGTTTGTCTGTATGTTTGTGCGCGCATCACTTAAAAACTACTGAATGGATTGAAATTAAACTCGGCATGATTTAAGTTCATAACATATAGGATACTTTTTTCCCGAAATTCAGCACGGTTCCCTTGGGAGAGGGGATGAAGGTCAAAATGTGTACTTAGCTGTAATTCGTTAACTGGTGGTCCGATTTCATTCATTCTTTTTTTGTTAGAAAGGAAATACTTAAAAATTACTGGCTTATCTCTAAAAGGCTGGACCGATTTTGATGGGACTTTCACTGGTGGATGTTTACTTTTGGTCTACCTAAACATCCGCCAGTGAACTTTTAACAGTTTTTAGCAAGGTATGGTACAATTTCAACAATTATCGTCATAATCCATCCAATATACACAAAATATTAAAAATTATAGATTTAAACTTTCCTCATGGATCACTCTGCAGTCTGTTAGTGAAAACTTCATGAAAATTCGTTCAGTATATTTGTGTAATGAACAGACAGACAGACGCGACGAAGTACTTTGTTTTATAATATGTAGTGATTTCCTTTTTTACGAACATCTGTCAAACTATAGACACAGATATTACTTTGTGGAGCGTCTTTGCAAAATTTCATTAACTTGGATTGGTGAAAATTAAAATGACTCAAACTTAAAAGAGCTGCGAAAATATTTGTAATAATTGTAATAAAAAATTTAATAACGATTGAGGAATATACATTACTAGCAGTTCGCCCCGGCTTCGCCCGTGGTACATAATACATAGCCTATAGCACTCAGGGATCACGTACATATCCAACGGTGAAATAATGTTTGAAATCGGTCCAGTAGTTCCTGAGATTAGCGCGTTCAAACAAACAAACTCTTCAGCTTTATAATATTAGTATAGATTTTTATCGTTTCATGAAATTCCATCCATTGTGTGACTAATGGAAAGAGTCACTACTTTCAACAATGAGGATTACACTGCAGATAAAGAGAGATCTTACCTTCGTGAAACTTTCATAAGACAACACTGAAAATTTATAAGCTGTCACTTTTTGTGGTTTGTTGGATCTGAAAGAAAAAATACCGTAAGTCAAACTTGCTAAGAGTTCCGTACCTTAGATGGAAACTTATAAATAGGTAGTTATAGGGCTTAAATTATTCGACCGCCTCAAAAACAAAACCATTTTGATTGGTTATAATGTATAACTAAATTTAATAGGAAGTTGTGACAGACAAACAGACATATAGAAAGACGGACGAAGTCGCATCATAAGGGCCTCTTTTTAACCGACTTCTAAAAAGGAGGAGGTTCTCAATTCGGCGCGTATGTTTTTTTTTACCATTTGGTTAAGAAACTCTAAAAATTAAATTGGTTCACACTTCAGTTTTGTTGCATCAAAAGAAAATAGCTAAACTATATAACGAAAACTGATAATCATAATATCCTATCTTACCTTAGCATTAAGAGGAAAATAATTTTCTTTGACATCTTGTCCATATCGTACCACTTGCAGAGATATGCAGCTTCCCCGACTTTTCTGCTCTGAATGTGTAATAATTACCTAATCAGTCATTATGTTCTCTCTCTTTCTCAAAGGAAACGAGTGTTAGAAGAAGAATCTGTGGAGGAACCTATTTTTCCCCAGAAAATTGAGAATATAATGCAACGAAAATTTCAGCTGTAATGTAGCTGCAGTTAGCTCCGCTATATTTTATTTACCATAGAGAGCAGTTTGAATAAAATGATAATTTTGTACTCACACTAGATAGTAATTATCTTACCTCTCTTATAAGATTTTCTCCAAATACACTAATCATCAATATCTGAATTAATGTTGAGAGCAAAAATAAAACAACTCCTGGTATTTGAGCCCACTGTCCCATCTAGAAAAAGAAATTGTTTCAGTAAAGTCCAAAAGGATTAAGTATATCGCCTAAATATGTTAAAAGTGTACCGTTAAATTAAATCCAAGAGCGCATATTTCAATAGATCCGACCAGTACATTGAACAAATTCGGTGCTCGGAAAATTTCTTCGAGATCCTGAGATAGCCTGTAATAGATAAGATACGGCTCAAGACTATATCTTTATATATTGTTAAATAGGAAAAGGAAATATCTTTTTACTTAAATATCGAGTCCGTACCAATATTTCCTACTAGTCCCTTAAAAATTTACTAACAACACTTAGCTTACTTCAAAACGTATTGATGCCTCTTAACGATTCCACCGAGACAGTGAGAGGTGTTTCTGTCCAAATATTGAATTTCGTTACTAAGTAGAGCAAACTGAGCGCAAATATGTGACGTCATTATGTAGAATAGGCCATCCACAGTCGCGAAGTACAGGACACAAATATAACCTGAAAGTTCGAATCACTCATCATTGAATTAAGCTAAAATTAATTGCAAGTGTTACTTGGTTAAAAGTTAGGGGGTATACCTGTAACCTGTGAATAAAATTTATTCAATTTAATATGCCTCGGACAATAGATACCCTTAAGCATTAAGAACACGGAATATTGTGATAAAATAAATGAAAATGATAAAGAAGCGTTGATTGGACTCGCTCCGGCGCGGCAGTGCATGAGACGGCAATTTAATTCATGTACATAATATATTAACATTGTTATTTGTTTTTTTTTTATTTAAGAAAGAGCAACCGCCGAGTTTTTTGCTGGTTCTTCTCGGTAGGAACGGCATTCCGTACCATTAGTCCAAGATATGATATATGTATACTTCTTCGAGTCATCGAGTGCGAGCTTCTCCATACATCTACAGCAGAACCAGTGGTAGATTCATTTGACGATTCATGCAAAGCATTTGTGAAAAGTATTTGAGTAAAAACTATTCGGTCAATTGTTCAATTAGTTGAGAAGATAACATACATAGGACATTTAAGTAATTTATATAGGTTATGAAATAATGATCACTGAAACCAAAAAGTTGAAAATTATAAGTGATGTTTATTTTATGGTCATATTTGTATCATTTTCTTAACTTTGGCAACTAATAATAACTATGCATATATATTGTGTTGCTTGTCAAAACAATTTTTAACCCCCGACGCAAAAACGACGGGGTGTTATAAGTTTGACGTGTCTGTGTGCGTGTCTGTCTGTTCCCCTGTGGCGCTCAAACGGGTGGACCGATTTGAATGCGGTTTTTTTGTTTGAAAGATGAATTAGTCGAGAGTGTTAGCTATGTTTGAAGAAAATCGGTCCAAGATGGCCGCCGCTACAAAATGGCGGATTACAAATTTTTTCACAACTCCCTTAATATAGGTATCAAATGAAAGGGCTTGACTAGTAGAATAGCACTATTGCAAATCCAAGATGGTCGCTGCCACAAAATGGCGATAATCGGGGGTTTTATAATTTTTTAATTTATACTTGTTAGTTTCTAAATAAATATTTATATATTCTAAATAAATAAATATTCAGTTTCTAAATTGTGGAATATTTAGTAATTGTCAACTTACCAGAAGAAATAGAAATAAGATATACATTTATCCAAGTGTACCACACGTCCGTCGAAAATGGACACAGAATAGCGTACGGAAAACTATAAACTATTACATTTTTCGCATAATAATGATAAAACATAAATACAAGCGTGGAAAAATTATACACGCTGACCAAAATCCAGTTCAAGACAAAGAAATATTTGAGAAAATATTTAAGAAAGATGAAGTCACGGCTCACAATCTCCCTTTTCTTCGGGTCACTAACCATTTCGTCATATAACTGTTTTAGACAACGGATTAGTTCAAAAATGCTTTGCCGACTGGAAGTGATGAATATGATTTTAATTGTTGATAACCACCCAATGCAGGTACATGGTGCTAATTCAGTCAACTTCAGAAAATTTTTTGCCGACATATTTGAGAAAAAGAATGCTAACTCTGCAACGGCCATAATAGTTATAAGTAAAAGAAAGATGAAATATCTTAGTTTAACACCACGTTGATCGAAGGGAATGCCCATGAACCAGAAATTGATTTTTATCTGTCTGCAAATTTCATCAAATTCAGGAATATCCATATTTTTTGGGACGATTTACTTTATGGTAACAAAATACATATATAGGTACGTTTTTTGAAAAAAATTACTTAAATCAAAAAAGATGAAAAAATTAAATCAACAAAGTTATTGTATCAAAAACATTTGACTCGTTGTTAGCGACGCCAAATCCTGAACTTGTATCACGACATAAAATTTTCGACATTCATATCGTCGAATTATTCACGACAATTTATTATGACAAATGAATGAGGGTTGTACTTGCACGATAAAAAAATATTTATTATATATACAAAAAAATAAAGAAATTTTCGATAGTAAGTTTCGTGCTAAAGATTTCGTTAAGCTTTATGATACACTAGCCGACCCCCGCGACTTCGTTCGCCTGGATATAGGTTTTTATATAGAATCAGATCGGACCCCAGAATTCTTTTTTGTACCTAAACTAAATGTATCCTAAGTTACTCCTTAACATCACCTATCTGCCATTGAAAGTTCCATCAAAATCGATCCAGCCGTTTCGGAGATTAGCTGGAACAAATAGACAGGCCGACAAACATAAATTTAAACGCACGCCAGTTTAAAATAAGCCGTACGTACAAACATCCGCGTCCCAAGTTATTGGAACCCACTAAATGCCTGTCATTTCTGAACTAAAAAACCTATGACCTTGAAATATTTACGGGACAATATATAAAGTACTACCTTTCTAACAAAAAAAGAATGAGTGAAATCGAACAACGCGTTAATGAATTACAGCTAAATACACGTTTAAACTTTCATCCCTTCTCCCAAGGGAACCATGTTGAGTTTCGGGATAAAAAGTATCCTATAACCTACCTTGGAGTATAAACTCAAATCGTACCAAGTTTCATTCGAATCCATTCAGTAGTTTCGGCGTGATGCGCGGCCAAGATACAGACAGACAGACAGACAGACAGACAGACAGACAGACAGACAGACAGACAGACAAAAATGAAATAAATTGCAGTTTTGGCTTCAGTATCGATTATAGAGTGCCCTCCAATAAAAATTTTCAAAATATCTTCAATGTACAGAATTGGATCTGTTACAGTTTTATTATATTATAGAAGACTAGCGGTCTTCCCCGGCTTCGCCCGTGGTACATAATATATAGCCTATAACATTCAGTGATCACGTACATATCCAACAGTGAAACAATTTTTGAAATCGGTCTAGTAGTTCCCGAGATTAGCGCGTTCAAACCAACAAACTCTTCCGCTTTATTATATTAGTATAGATTAGTATAGATGTATGGGTAGGTAAAATTCAGATCTTAGATTGTCTACTCTCAAGACCCCAAGTCTTGGTGTATATACATAACCTCAGCACTTTTAATATTTTTAAGGCAAATATGACTTGTAGACATACCGAGTTTTAACAAACCACAAAAGACAGAAGGCAAACGAAACATAAAGCTCCTTTCAAAAACATTACGCAATCATCGTGAATGACGGAATATTGTCGTTGTATGGCTTCTTTCGGTTTTTCTCACTCATTTTCCTTATTACGAGTACCAACTTGTAGTATCACACTTCGTTTGTTTTCTGCCATTTCTTTCATTTCCATAATGTTAATAATAATAGACAGAAGGTTTCGTTCCATTCTATTAGCCTGTAGTTTATCAATCCACTGCGAGAATTTTCGAAGGCGCATCCTCAAACACGGTCATTCACCAGTTACCACATACATCTGCTTCCCGCCATACCCTTGAGGTTTTCCGTACAGCGGGGCTGCATGTTGTCCTAAGCTTTACTTACCGGATGTGATCTCTATTCTAGAAAACATCTTCTCCATCGGCCATCGGTTCTTATGACCAGCCGCCCACTTTCACTTCATCTGGCTTATTCTTTTAGCAGTGTAGCCACCACTTTGGTTTTCTTACAAATTTCTTCGTTTCGAATTTTATTCTTGAGAGTAATTAAATACGTCTTAACATAGCTTGCGTAATAGCTAGTGTTCTTAGACATATTATTTATAGTATTTATCGCATACAATATACGTCCAAAGTATGGTTTATATACATGTTTTCTTAAAAAATGGCAATATATAATAAAAATTACGTCGTGACAACCCTAGGAAATAAAATCAAAGTATTTTGTCGTCATTTTGTAGTGTCAACATGATATCTCAAGATATTAAAATTAAAGGGTGTTGAAATATCTGATCGTTGTCGATTCCTTTTGATATTGTGATTTGTTGTGTTTTTTCTCTTTAATAGTGAAAGTAGGTATAATTAACTTCTGCTAGATAGTTTGTTTTATACCTGCATGGAAGAAATCGTGAGTTTTTTTATTTATTGACAATCTGCAAGATTGTTTTATTTGAGAATTTTGTGACGTAATCTTCTACTTTTCAAAGTTGCAAGAACTACTTAGCTCGAATATTCATATTTTCTCATTACTTTGTCGACCTAAATTTATTTATTTACTGACCAATTTGGATTTTATTGATAACCGTTTAAATGATAGCTATTACAATAGCCATTACAAATAGGTTACAATAATTGTAAAATATGCCCTAGTCGAAATTTTAGGCAATTAAGGACAATTTCATAGTTATTAAGAGTCATACAGGTAAACAAGAAAATAATGTATATTTAAAAACTACAAACAACTACAATCATTGGTATTAAAAAGCTACTAGTGTTATTTCCATTTAAATTTCTAATCATTCTAATTTCATTCCTATTAACAAAAGAAGTAAATAAACATTAAACTTACAGTTACTTATTAACAGTTTTTTACGCAAATAATATCCAATGGTAAATAATTAATCTATATTATATCCCACGTCTTCATGGACCACATGGACTTTTGTATGAATAACTCCTAAAGCATAAGAATTGAGGAGTTGGAATCCAAAATTTAATGAAAAACTCTTTATGAGTATTAAGTATTTGTTGCCGGCATCTATAGTTTTGCAGTAAGTTTACCTAAATATTAGCTTGCAGGCATTATTGCATCTAATGTGACTTGTGAGTGCATTATGAGCATCAGAGGAAATTTACCATCAAGAGGCTCTATTTAATATACCATACCTATTATAAGATAAATTTCCATTTCAAAGATTACGCTCGACTCGAGCCACGGCTGTGCTAAACCAACGATGGCGCACACTTAATCATACTTAGTGTATGAGACATCATTTTTCAACTTGAAGATTTACTACAAATTACCGTGGGCGTATATTGTAAAGTTTAGTGCTGCACTTGCATTCGCGGTCATATTCTCTTTATTAACCCCCGACGCAAAAACGACGGGGCGTTATAAGTTTGACGTGTCTGTGTGTGTGTGTGTCTGTTCCCCTGTGGCGCTCAAACGGGTGGACCGATTTGAATGCAGTTTTTTTTGTTTGAAAGGTGAATTAGTAGAGAGTGTTGTTAGCCATGTTTGATGGAAATCGGTCCAAGATGGCCGCCGCTACAAAATGGCGGATTACATATTTTTTCACAACTCCCTTAATATGGGTATCAAATGAAAGGGCTTGACTAGTGGAATAGCATTATACAAATCCAAGATGGCTGCCACCACAAAATGGCAAATGTCGGGGGTTTTTTAAATTTTTAATTTATACTTGTTATGTTTGTCGTGTTTAAATCGTCATTGTTGAACGTTGACCCTTTTCATTAAACACATAATGGTGGAAACTCGAGATATCATTACGACGATGGGCTAATAAGATATTTTCGCATAATATGAGCCTTTGAAAAGAGAAACTTAGTGACTAATTAATAGGAGTTAAGATGAAAAATAATCATCATTTATAATAGTGAGTACCTGAGAATCCGCTTTATGTAAAGTAGGTACCTACTATAATTAGGGTTCCATATTTTTAGTTAACGTAAGTTTTGGCAAAGGAAGAATTATACTAGTAAGACTCAGAGTTATCCACATAAACAAACCATAAAATTTCAAACGGATGCAGATGTGCAAAACTGAAACGGTTAAGGATTGTGCCACGGATTAAATCGTCTGATCAAACATATGGATCCGAACCTCGCCTTCGGGGTAAAATATGAGACATAACTCTCCATGAGCTTTGCGGGAACGTCTTTTACCCGCGGTTAGTTTGAATAAAGGTTTAAACGTCTACCGTTTTCCCAATATGTAGCTACGGGCTTACCGTGAATTTTTCATACATTCAGAATAATATCGAATTGCTATATAACCCTGAAAATTACCCCGTCCAAATGCCAACCATCTATACATATAATAAAATCGTAGAATTGCCGTATCTGTACATTGAAGATTTTTGCAAAATAATAACTGGGGGATGTTAGGGATAAGTAATAGAACGTAAAAAAGCTATTTTTGAAATTTTTGTCTGTTTGTCTGTTTGTCTGTTTATCTGTTTGTCTGTTTGTCTGTTTGTCTGTTTATCTGTTTGTCTGTTTGTCTGTATGTTTGTGCGCGCATCACGTAAAAACTACTGAATGGATTGAAATGAAACTCGGCATGATTTAAGTTAATACTATGGAGTAACATATAGGATACTTTTTATGCTGAAATTCAGCACGGTTCCCTTGGGAGAGGGGATGAAAGGCAAAATGTGTACTTAGCTGTAATTCGTTAACGGGTGGTCCGATTTCATTCATTCTTTTTTTGTTAGAAAGTAGATACTTTAAAGACTACTGGCTAATCTCCAAAAGGCTGGACCGATTATGATGGGACTTTCACTGGCGGATGTTTACATTTTGATGTACCTAAACATCCGCCAGTGAACTTTTAACAGTTTTTAGCAAGTTTTAAGCTCAAAGGAGCATAGGAAAAACCAAATGATTCCCACGGGATTATTAAAATCAATATCCACGCGAACGAAGTCGCGGGTATCCGCTCGTTCGGAAATAAATAATCATTATTACTTATGGCTCAAAATCTAAAAAGGTTACTAAAATGGTTGACCTTAAAATAAATAAGCTTCAAAAAATCCAAAATGATTTACTTCATGTAGTCCACCCGCCAACCCGCATTGGAGCAGCGTGGCGTGTCTAAGCTCTAAATCTCTCTTTACTATGAGAGAGGAGGCCTGTACCCAGCAGTAGGACATTAAAAGGCTGTAGTGGCAGTGGTGATGGGACTCTTATATTAAGACAAAATCAGAAAACGGATTCTGCTGAGAAAAACAGGCAAGAAACTCAGCAGAAAGTAAGTAATTCAAAGCGCAAAAAGTCACTCGTAGAATATTACTCAATTTAACAAAATATGATACTCACACCTTGTATAGGCAGCTGAATGTGTTTTTGCAAAATTCTTTTAAATTTTTGTTTATTATAATGAACAAGCATCTGCCCGCGGCTTCGCCCGCGTAAATTTCGGTTTTAAACAAATGCCGAGGGAATCGTGAATTTCCGGATCCCGTTCCCGCTCCCTTTTCCAACCTATAAACTTACTATCAAGGAAATTCGCTATAGTAATCTACCTATAGCTGTAAATATAGATTTAAGGTTTTTCAAAATCCCGTGGGAACTGTGCATTTTTCCATAATAAAAAGTAGCCTATGTGCTGCCAATGCATGCAACACAGCAAACAATTGCAATAATGTGTTATGTGAGCGTGATTTACCTAAGAACAGTCAGCGCCCTCTATGGCGTTTTTGGAGGTCTATATCTATTTTAGTCCCACAGGAATACTTTTCCGGGATAAAAAGTACCCTATGTGTTAAGTCAGGGCATAAGCTATCTCCATTCAAAACAGCCAAATCGGTTCAGTATTTGCGGCGGAGAATATTTTTCGAATTCGCCTTTATAATATTATTGTGAATTGTGATTATTGTGATACCTATTGTGATTTGTGATTAAGTATTGTTCCGTAGAACTATCCTTTTTCTAGTTAGTGTAGTGCAAGCACAAATAACTCGACCATTACTTTTCAAATTAAACAAAACGAATGTACCTACCTACCACAGGCCGAACGTGCCACCTAGCGCCAACTACAGGTGCAATTAACACAAGTCAGTTGTCAACGAACGAGCGACATGGAAAGAAAACGCTCCCGAACTATTCCCGTTTTTTGTGCATATAATTCGGCGCGGCGCGAGTCAACATCAACTTCCACGTTCTAATACATCCTACAGCTGCCAGGATGAAATTTAAAATCACCGCAGACCTGTGGAGACCAGATTGGGGTACCCCAAAGAAGTCGCTGGAAGCCGTCCAGGTAAGTGATACGATACATTCGTGCATTAGGCCCAAAGCTCAATGTCCCCTTCATAAGTTCCTACGAACCGGATTAATTAAGCACCACGGCTTTTAAGTATTTGTGCTGGCGCTCATTAACTTCGTACAACAACAAATCCATCATTACAATCCCTTTGTCCACAAGTGACAAAAGTACCGACATATCGACCACATTCCAACGTTTATTTCTCGTTAACTACGTATTATTTTTCGATAATACTTATGCGTACAGTGTTCTATTTACATATTCTAACTAATTTTATCAATTTCTCATAGAATCAAAACGTATTTCGCAATTTAGATTTACTTTTTCTCGTTGACAACCACCTCCAAGTATTTCGACCGCCGCCGCCGCGCCATTGCATAAAGGTACATTCTCACAGGTCGGTTATACGTATTTTCATTCAATTCATACTATCGAAATCTGTTCAACGGTTTGTCTTGTTTAATCGAAAAAGTCAAGTAGCATTTTCATGCTATAATCCGTAATTTTATATTCATTATTTTTATACAATTGTAATACATACTACCTACCTTATTTAATATTAACGTATTTCGTGCTTCATTCCGACAACGAATTTTCATGTTTTAAGTTTTCAAACTTTTTTCAAAATGGAATCAATCGAATTATTAACTTACGAAAGAGAAGTTTGTATCAACAGTATTCAACGTATGGCTGATAGCATTCCTAAAGAAGCCGAGTTTCGAGTTCGATTTAGGGACTTTAATAAAATTAAAAAAACAATTTCAATCCATTCAAGTTAAAATAGAAAAACACTTAGCAAAAAAGGTGAATTTAATCCTCAAGAATATTTCGACATTCGCAATCGATTTGATAATCTATGCATACATCATAATGTTCAAAGAGCGATGGACGATTTAAATTTCAATTCAAGAAAAAATATTGTAGTTCGGATCATGTGACACCACCTTTATGTAACAAAAAATCATTGGCCGACACTACCTACAATTTCTTTACTCACATTTAGTGGCAATGTCGCTGAATGGAAATCATACTTCTGCACATTCAAATATTTAGTTCACAACAATAGAAAATTAACAATTAATGTTCAACGTTTTCGTTACTTATTGTCATCATTGACCGACGAACCATTAAATATTTTAGAATCTTTTTCCATTACCGATTCAAATTATCCAAAGGCTCTGTAAAACGTTACGATAGGGATATATCGACTTCAGAAGTGACGTCAGAAGCTACGGACAGCGCGTCTTTCGCGACCGCCTTCGATGTTTCTCGCCAACCCGCCGCGGCAACTCGCACGGTCGGCGGCTCGGCTCATGCTGAATCATCGACGCTACCCGCTACTGCAGCGCGCTCTGCGTTAACTCGACCGCCTGAGCTCGATGTTAACATTAATAATATTTTGCCCGCGCGTACCTACCGAGCGTACCATAACTTCTCACAGTTCTACGAAATTAAAACCTAAATCTATGTGGAGTTTCCTTACCGATTTAAAACCGATCGCATTCAATAAATACGAATCATTCAATATTTTAAATTCTAAGGAATCCAGATCTTTTATTCGAGGCAATCTTAATAATAAGTTAGGTAATTTACTAAATAAAAAAATATTACTTTCAGTTCCTTCACAAAGCGAGAATATCACAAAATGTCAATCGGTTCCCGAGACCAAATCTCTCACTATTGATAAAGTTCCTTGCAAATCAATTATTGCAAACACACATTCAAGTATTTCAACTCATAAATACACCATGCCTTTTCCATTTAAAAGGAATTCGCCTCCGTTAAGCGATTCTCGCGGAATCACTTTTTCACGTCTTCATAGACTTGAATCAAAACGTTCATTCAGTTCTGCTTTACGAGCAGAATATGTTCAGCGCCTCCAAGAGTTGAGTTACATGGAACGCGTTCGAAATCTTTCAAGTACCTACTATAAAGCCGAATTACATTCCTCACCATGCGGTAGTAAAGAAATCTACGACGACCAAGGTCTGAGTCGTCTGTGATTCTTCTTGTCAAACATACTTATACATCTGACTCAACTCTGATCAACTTCCACGTTCTAATTCCTACAGCTGCCAGCATAAAATTTAAAATCACCGCAGACCTGTGGAGACCAGATTGGGGTACCACAAAGAAGTCGCTGGAAGCCGTCCAGGTAAGTGATACAATACATTCGTGCATTAGGCCCAAAGCTCAATTTCCCCTTCAAGTATATATTTAATTACCAGTTTAATTTAATTTAATTTATTTTCACATCAACATGATAGTTGTAAAAATATGTAACCGTAAAGAAGAGATTCGCTTGATCCAAGTTCAGAAAATAATAATCTCATGACTTTTTTCTTTTTTCTGCAATATAAAATTAATATTGTCATCCGTTGATTTTTGTAACGACATCGAAATAAATTGAAACGATTCTGCATATAATGGTTAAGACTTGTCAAACGGATATCCGTGATCCCAAAACTAAATTTAATCTTGAAAATTTCGCCGTAATCAGGAATATCCATTTGGAGAGCAGTAACGGTATTTCAGAGGAATCACCTCCTATCCAGCCGGTACGAAAATTGAACTATTATATCACGTCGACGCGATTTCAGCTATAATACATTTGACGAATGGTCGAGGGCTGGGGAACGTTGTGAAAATTTTATGTTTCATCAGTTGTAAGTGTAGGTACTACTTCAAAATTTATTTCGCTTGTGGCAGTAGTTTTGTTTTATTCGTCAGATTTTATTTGTCTATCAGTATAAGAATAGGCCAGATTATCTATATCAGATATCAATATCAGTAGCGGTGATAGCCTTGTGGTTAAAACTTCAGCCTCCCATTTGAGGGGACTGAGTTTGATCCCCGGCATGAATAGAATAGAATAGAATAAAAAAGAATATAATAGAATAGAAAAGTTTTTTATTCAAATAAACTTGTACAAGTACTTTTGAATCGTCAATTGAATCTACCACTGGTTCGGAATGCCGTTCCAACCGAGAAGAACCAGTAAGAAACTCAGCGGTTGCTCTTTTAAAAAAAATGCACCTTGTCTGCATGCACCTTTACTTTTCGGAGTTATTGTTGCTTAAAAGGCATATCATTTAGGCAATTAATTAATATCAATTGTTTTACCGGTGAAGGAAAATATCGTGAGAAAACCTGCATACCTGAGTGTTCTTCATAATGTTCTCAAAAGGCATGTGAAATCTACCAATTAGCACTTGGCCAGCGTGGTGGACTACGGCCTAACTCCATCTAATTTTTAGAAGAGACTCGTGCTCTTTAGTAGTCCAGCAATGGGTTGAATATAATGATGATGATCAAATATGTCAATTACCGATATTACCCATTAGTCATAAAAATACATTATTTAGATCGTAAACAATAGTATACCTACTCTTATGTATTCGCAGGTGCCCCATATTACGATCTGCAATGCAGGAAAGATTTCGCGAAGGACCTCAGGTGGCGTACGTTTCCTTCTGAGTAATCACACCTGAGTAATGACACCTATAAAGAAAAGTGCCTGAAATCCGTCCATAGAATTCATCATAGCCATTTTATTTGCACGAATAATCCTGCATTTTTTTTGTTTATACACAATCCCTTTGATCTGCTGGATTTTGTAGAAAATATTGATCACTAGATTCTGCCCGCGGCTGCGCCCGCGTGAATTTCGGTTTTTCACAAATCCCAAGGGAATCGTGGATTTCCGGCTCCCGTTCCCGCTCCCTTTTCCAAACTTTATACCTACTTTCAAGGAAGTTTGCTATAGTAATCTACCTATAGCTGTAGATATATATTTCGGTTTTATCAAAATCCCGTGGGAACTGTGGATTTTTCCAGGATAAAAAGTGCATACGCATACAGATGCATGCAACTATTGTAATAATGTGCTATGTGAGCGTGATTTACCTAAGAACAGTCAACGCCATCTATCGCGTTTTTGGAAGTCTATATCTATTTTAGTCCCACAGGAATACTTTTCCGGGATAAAAAGTCTCGCGATCTTGATACCCTGTATATGCGTAGTTTATAAAGCGGCATTTGGCGAAGGATGTAAGTTATTTCGTCAAAATCATCTGCCTCTTGTCAAGATCCGTTCAGCCCTTGAGTCATGATAAGGTAACAGATAAAAAAAATTGCATTTATAATATTAGTATGGATAAAAGTTTTACTCGTAGCTAATCTTATCATATTGTAATATAACTTAATCATTTTCGCACTGAACGGCTCTGTTGATTCATTGCGGAAAAAAAATCTGTCACCATATTATGACAGAAAATTTTATCATCTGCGGTGAAATTTCTGGCATGAATTTCTTACGTTGGTTACACAAATAAGAAAATTCTTTCCACATTATGTTCCATTTGAGAACATTATCGGAAGAATGCAGATGTGCAAGGATGAGGCACATACGAGTAATGGTATGGATTTAATCGTCCGGATGAACATATGGATGCGGATCCCCGCCTTCCATATAAAATATGAGGCATAATAGCTATGTTCTTCATATAAGCTTTGCGGAAAACGTCTTACGCCCGTAGTTAGTTTCCATGGGGATTATGATGCATTTGTCGCGAAAAATTTCCACGGCTGCTTTTGTTTAGGCCATACCTACTTAGTCGAACGAAGAAATATTATACGTAGTTGCACTATATCGGCGTGTCCTTCTGTATGCCACAGCATTTTATTTCGTCCTCGTCGTCGTCTCAACCAATAGACGTCCACTGCTAGACATACGTCTCTTGGTCTTGGATCGCTACAGAACACGATCTTGTGCCGCGTGTTTCCAGCGGCTACCAGCGACTCGCTTGAGATCATCCGTCCATCTAGTGGAGGGTTTATCTTCGCGCACCTTGGGACCCCAACGTCCTTATGAATTCTTCGAACAATGTGCACCGTCCATTGCCACTTCAGTTTCGCGACTCGATGAGCTATATCGGTAACTCTGGTTCTACTGCGGATCTCCTCATTTCTGCTTTAATCTCGCAGGGATACTCCGAGCATAACTCTCTCCATCGCCCTCTGAGTGACCTTGAGCTTTCCTAAGAGGCCCATTGTTAGCGACCATTTTATTTAAACATTATGAAAACTATCTACGTTCCTCTTCTTAGTCATACACTCCTGGCGGAGTGGTCGTGGTCATGGATCGTCTGATGTGCAGGTTGCAGCTTTTGCGAGACTTCTCCATTTCTCTCTGTTTATGGCACTGTGCGAACAATCAGTAAGAGTGCACTGCGTCGATTTTGAAATAAGGTCTGTCCATCTTGTGGGTGATCGGCCGCGAGAACGTTGACCTTCCACTCTTCCTTGTACCGCTAACCTTTCCAAAGAGCTTTCGTTGCGAATAATATGGCCAAACAACTTGAGGATTCGCATTTGTACAGTCAACGAAAGTCTTTGTTTGATGCGAAGCTCTTTCAGGATGAAAACGTTAGTACGGCGAGCAGTCCATTTTATCCTCAGCATGCCCCTCCAGCACCACATTTCAAGGGCGTCAATCTTTTTCCGATCTTTTTGATGGATCGCCCATGTTTCTGCTCCATACAAGAAAATAGGAAATACGAAGCATTTCATTAAGCGAACCTTGGTATTTATGGTTATGCGGCAATATTTCCATATTTTCGTGAGCTTTTCTACGATTCATCGTGTCACGGCACGCCTTCTTTTAATTTCTTCTTCGCAACTTCTATTATTTGTGATTGTGGATCCCAGATAGATGTAGCTCATTAATTAATAACATTGAACTCACGCGCTTTTTCTATAATTTTTCTTAGGTTGAGGATCTGTTCGCGTGTTCCCTTTCCTTTGACAAAGCCGGCTTGTTCTTGAGCAATCTCCCGACTTATATATGCCTGTAGCCTCGTATTGAGTATATGAAGAAGGACTTTACTAGCGTGGGATATCAGAGATATTAGGCGGAAATTATTACACTTTTTTGTAGAGCTTTTCTTGTGAAGTGGGATAAATAAATGAGTGCGACCAGTCTTTAGGCCATTTACCCGTATTCCATACTTGTAGGCAGATGGTGTGTAATACATCCACAACAACATCCATGATCTTGAATATTTCTATGGGAATTCCATCGGTGCCTGTAGCCTTGCCCCACTTTAGGTGTTTTACAGCGGCCTCTATTTCTGCTCTCAATATAGCGGGTTCTTGTTCTGTAGGCATCCCAAACTCAGGGATTTCTATATAACCAGCAATTAGCTGAAAGCTAGTAATTGCTGGTTATAGAGAAATAAGGATCTGCAGTAATCCTCCCAAACCTTAACAATCAGCTAAATTTCCGTAGTAATATTACCAGAAAAATTCTCTATCGCCCAAGTCTTTGGTATCAATTGCCGTGTAATGTTCTTATTTTTAGGTGAAGATCCCGAGTCTCGAATTTTTGAGCATGCTGTTCCAGCTCTGGCAAATAGCTTTGACCTCCATATTCTGATCTCTCCGACAAGCAGTTTGTATTTCAGAACTGAGGAGATTAAATCTGTTCATATTGGCTCCCGATGCTTTTCATTGCGCCGCTTTTCAACGAGACTCTAAGTGTTATTCGATATCCATTGCTGTTTTTTTTTTTTGTCAATTTTGGTTAAAAGCAAGGTCTTACAGCACAAGTAAAGGGGAAAATTTCGAAAATTAAAAAAGTTAAAAATTAAGGTAAATTTTGGTACTTACAAGTTTTCGCGAAAATATAAATTTGCTCATATCTTTTTATCATGCTGACTCAAGACCTTGATTTTTGTAAACCTAATAGGGACCATAGACCTGACCTCAGTATCTGGTATAAATTTCAACTTGCTACGTCCACCCATTTCTGAGAAAATCGGTGGATGAAGCAGAAGTCACATGGACAGATGGACAGACGGACAAGAAAGTGATCTTATAAGGGTTCCTTTTTTACCTTTTGAGGTACGGAACCCTAATTAACATATTATATATCATTTCTTGATAAATTGTTCTCCCAGTTCTGCATGCCTCAATTCCGATGTTTCTTCATCTGTAATTACATTGATGAAGCCATGGGATTTCAATTTCAGTATAGAGGAAAAGCAATGCGCTGCTATGATGCGCTCGAGGCCCTCAATGACAGGTCCCCTTTGCACCAGAACCTGCACGTTAATGCGGGGGACGCCTTTTATCACGCAGTGGAATATTTTCAACATGGTCTCGTCAACACACCACTCCTCTTCAAGAAATGTCCATGGTCTTTTACCGGTGTCCGTGCAGGCCTGTTCGGAATCGTCCAAAGTCGGTTCGGTTTGATCCCAAACGCCCAACAACATCGCTGCATTATCCCCGCCGTCGTCGGTGAATAATTCCTCCTTCTGTGTTGTGATGGTCACAGGTTCATCGTCCATCGACTTGTACGCGACATGACCGTGGATGTGGGGCTGGCGCCTCGCCTCTTTCACGTCGCCACCGTATTTCAAAACCAAGCACATGAGGCTCTATCTCCTAACGTCAAGATTCTAATTGATTTGTCAGTGCATCACGCAGTGGAATATTTTTAGCATCGTCCCGTCAACACCCCTCTCCTCTTCAAGAGATTTCCATGGTCTTTTCCCGGTGTCCGTGCAGGCCTGTTCGGAATCGTCCAAAGTCGGTTTGGTTTGATCCCAAACGCCCAACAACATCGCTGCATTATCCCCGCCGTCGTCGGTGAATAATTCCTCCTTCTGTGTTGTGATGGTCACAGGTTCATCGTCCGTCGACTTGTACGCGACATGACCGTGGATGTGGGGCTGGCGCCTCGCCTCTTTCACGTCGCCACCGTATTTCAAAACCAAGCACATGAGGCTCTATCTCCTAACGTCAAGATTCTAATTGATTTGTCAGTGCATCACGCAGTGGAATATTTTTAGCATCGTCCCGTTAACACCCCTCTCCTCTTCAAGAGATTTCCATTGTCTTTTCCCGATGTCCGTGCAGGCCTGTTCGGAATCGTCTAAAGTCGGTTCGGTTTGATGCCAAATGCCCAACAACTATTATATTTTAAAGCAATTATTATCATTTATATAGAATTTCTATATATACAAACATAAAATGAACATCGTAAAGTGACTCAAATTTCGTCACTTTTCACCACATTTAAATTGACTTGCTCTCAAACTCAAAGCATTTCTGACTTTAGTGTATTAAACCATCCCGGTTTCCCCGATGACACGTTGAAATGCTTCAGTTACCAGTTTTACTGATCTTTCTACGCCTTGAGTGTGGCAAAGATAATCGTACTGTGGCACTTGATTAGTTTTTTGCAATGTCTTGTTACTATATTTTGTAGCTTTCTTCGTTACTATATTTTGTAGCAATTGGCGGTGGAGTGATTACAAGATCTTGCCACAGTAACAGTTCAATATAATTTTCCGCCAAAAGGTTTATCCTCGTAGGTTTGAAAATCCGGATTTAAGTGGTAGCACCCGAAAGCCTAGCTTTCATGATTCGCGCTACAGCGAGTTATCGCACGTGATCTCTCGAGTCATGCAACATTGCTAACAGCAGGTTTTCTGATTGGTCAAAAAATGCATTTCTTTGTATCTTATAAATTTAAAGATTGAGATTAATTGAAGAAGTGATTTCAGCATATTGTTTCACACGTTTTTGAGAAACTACTGGAATTGATGAATTTTCCAAATACATTCTATTTCTAGGCTTTCAAATAAAAAAAATTCACTGTTAGAAGGTTGTTTTCCGTTATACTTTCGTTTTAATTTGTGTCCTTTCCATAATATAAACTTAACAACATCACTTACAGTAGCGAAGCCGCTTATGATCTAGTACAGAATATGGTCCAAATAAAAGACAGGCTGTATCACTTCGCCGTGGTCCATTGCTCATTTTTGTATAGGTATTGATTATTATAAATTATAATAACACCAGAAAACTGAAAAATTATTAGAAAACAATATAAGTTTGAAAAAGTAGCTCAAACAATTACTGCAGCGAGTTCTTAATAAAAGCAAACGATTTTACCGCGCAAAATATGATAAACAAACATTGTTTTAATTTTTTTGCATGTCTGATTTTGTTGCAAAGTTGTCAAAGAGTAAATAAAGGATAAGATAACAATAGAAAATCAATAAAATGGTCCAAGAATACTTATTAACCAGAGAAAACATGAGATTATAATACAGGAAAAAATTGGTATTTTATCAAATTTCGATCGCAAGTAGAGTGCTCAAAGTGATAAGCTTGTTTTTTTTATTTATTTTTCGTATAATCGCATTACGCAACTTTTGGGGGGTCTTGTAACGTGAAATTCTAAAATTATTGAAATCGGCCCACCCTATATGTACGCGACATGACCGTGGAGGTGGGGCTGGCGCCTCGCGTCTTGGACGTTCGAGCTTTCACCTGTTGGTAGGATGACGCGAGGAATATTTTCAGGATTACGTATTTGAACGTGTATAATTTTGCACGGTTCTATTTCCATGGATGTCGTGGAAGGTGATTGCGGTTGGTACCTTTTTTTCATCCCGGGGCTTATTGTTATAGTCAGGCCGACTTATTGACTTGTTCGGTTTCTCTTTTCTCTGTTGTGGCTCATATTCTGTCTTCTCAGCATTGGTGACCTGGATTTCTCGCGAGACAGTAAACACTTTTTCGCATTGCAGTTCGACGACTTATTATTGTTTCTTCATCTGTAATTATATTGATGAAGCCATGGGATTTCAATTTCAGTAAAGAGAAAAAGCAATGCGCTGCTATGATGCGCTCGAGGCCCTCAATGACAGGTCCCCTTTGCACCAGAACCTGCACGTTAATGCGGGGGACGCCTTTTATCACGCAGTGGAATATTTTCAGCATGGTCTCGTCAACACCCCGCTCCTCTTCAAGAAATGTCCATGGTCTTTTCCCGGTGTCCGTGCAGGCCTGTTCGGAATCGTCCAAAGTCCGTTTAGTTTGATCCCAAACGCCCAACAACATCGCTGCATTATCCCCGCCGTCGTCGGTGAATAATTCCTCCTTCTGTGTTGTGATGGTTACAGGTTTATCGTCCGTTGAGTTATACGCGACATGACCGTGGAGGTGGAACTGGCGCCTCGACTCTTACACGTCGCCACCGTATTTCAAAACCAAGCACATGAGGCTCTATCTCCTAACGTCAAGATGCTACCTAATTGATTTGTCAGTGCATCACGCAGTGGAATATATTAAGCATCGTCCTGTCAACACCCCACTCCTCTTCAAGAGATTTCCATGGTATTTTCCCGGTATCAATGCAGGCCTGTTCGAAATCGTCCAAAGTCGGTTCGGTTTGATGCCAAATGCCCAACAACTATTATATTTTAAAGCAATTATTATCATTTATATAGAATTTCTATATATACAAACATAAAATGAACATCGTAAAGTGACTCAAATTTCGTCACTTTTCACCACATTTCAATTGACTTGCTCTCAAACTCAAAGCATTTCTGACTTTAGTGTATTAAACCATCCCGGTTTCCCCGATGACACGTTGAAATGCTTCAGTTACCAGTTTTACTGATCTTTCTACGCCTTGAGTGTGGCAAAGATAATCGTACTGTGGCACTTGATTAGTTTTTTGCAATGTCTTGTTACTATATTTTGTAGCTTTCTTCGTTACTATATTTTGTAGCAATTGGCGGTGGAGTGATTACAAGATCTTGCCACAGTAACAGTTCAATATAATTTTCCGCCAAAAGGTTTATCCTCGTAGGTTTGAAAATCCGGATTTAAGTGGTAGCACCCGAAAGCCTAGCTTTCATGATTCGCGCTACAGCGAGTTATCGCACGTGATCTCTCGAGTCATGCAACATTGCTAACAGCAGGTTTTCTGATTGGTCAAAAAATGCATTTCTTTGTATCTTATAAATTTAAAGATTGAGATTAATTGAAGAAGTGATTTCAGCATATTGTTTCACACGTTTTTGAGAAACTACTGGAATTGATGAATTTTCCAAATACATTCTATTTCTAGGCTTTCAAATAAAAAAAATTCACTGTTAGAAGGTTGTTTTCCGTTATACTTTCGTTTTAATTTGTGTCCTTTCCATAATATAAACTTAACAACATCACTTACAGTAGCGAAGCCGCTTATGATCTAGTACAGAATATGGTCCAAATAAAAGACAGGCTGTATCACTTCGCCGTGGTCCATTGCTCATTTTTGTATAGGTATTGATTATTATAAATTATAATAACACCAGAAAACTGAAAAATTATTAGAAAACAATATAAGTTTGAAAAAGTAGCTCAAACAATTACTGCAGCGAGTTCTTAATAAAAGCAAACGATTTTACCGCGCAAAATATGATAAACAAACATTGTTTTAATTTTTTTGCATGTCTGATTTTGTTGCAAAGTTGTCAAAGAGTAAATAAAGGATAAGATAACAATAGAAAATCAATAAAATGGTCCAAGAATACTTATTAACCAGAGAAAACATGAGATTATAATACAGGAAAAAATTGGTATTTTATCAAATTTCGATCGCAAGTAGAGTGCTCAAAGTGATAAGCTTGTTTTTTTTATTTATTTTTCGTATAATCGCATTACGCAACTTTTGGGGGGTCTTGTAACGTGAAATTCTAAAATTATTGAAATCGGCCCACCCTATATGTACGCGACATGACCGTGGAGGTGGGGCTGGCGCCTCGCGTCTTGGACGTTCGAGCTTTCACCTGTTGGTAGGATGACGCGAGGAATATTTTCAGGATTACGTATTTGAACGTGTATAATTTTGCACGGTTCTATTTCCATGGATGTCGTGGAAGGTGATTGCGGTTGGTACCTTTTTTTCATCCCGGGGCTTATTGTTATAGTCAGGCCGACTTATTGACTTGTTCGGTTTCTCTTTTCTCTGTTGTGGCTCATATTCTGTCTTCTCAGCATTGGTGACCTGGATTTCTCGCGAGACAGTAAACACTTTTTCGCATTGCAGTTCGACGACTTATTATTGTTTCTTCATCTGTAATTATATTGATGAAGCCATGGGATTTCAATTTCAGTAAAGAGAAAAAGCAATGCGCTGCTATGATGCGCTCGAGGCCCTCAATGACAGGTCCCCTTTGCACCAGAACCTGCACGTTAATGCGGGGGACGCCTTTTATCACGCAGTGGAATATTTTCAGCATGGTCTCGTCAACACCCCGCTCCTCTTCAAGAAATGTCCATGGTCTTTTCCCGGTGTCCGTGCAGGCCTGTTCGGAATCGTCCAAAGTCCGTTTAGTTTGATCCCAAACGCCCAACAACATCGCTGCATTATCCCCGCCGTCGTCGGTGAATAATTCCTCCTTCTGTGTTGTGATGGTTACAGGTTTATCGTCCGTTGAGTTATACGCGACATGACCGTGGAGGTGGAACTGGCGCCTCGACTCTTACACGTCGCCACCGTATTTCAAAACCAAGCACATGAGGCTCTATCTCCTAACGTCAAGATGCTACCTAATTGATTTGTCAGTGCATCACGCAGTGGAATATATTAAGCATCGTCCTGTCAACACCCCACTCCTCTTCAAGAGATTTCCATGGTATTTTCCCGGTATCAATGCAGGCCTGTTCGAAATCGTCCAAAGTCGGTTCGGTTTGATCCCAAACGCCCAAACACTTCGCTGCATTATCCCCGCCATCGTCGGTGAATAATTCCTCCTTCGGTATTGTGATGGTCACAGGTTCGTCATCCGTCGACTTGTACGTGACATGACCGTGGAGGTGGGGCTGGCGCCTCACCTCCACGGTCCGGGGTTTATTGTAATAGTCAGGCCGACTATTACTTACTGGCTTGTCCGGGTTCTTTCTTCTCTGCGGTGGCTCATATTCTGAGTCCGTCTTCTCAACATTGTTGACCTGATTTCTCGCGAGACAGTGACCACTTTCTCGTATTGCAGTTCGACGTCCTTATTATTATCTGGCTGGGGCTTATTGTAGTAGTCAGGTCGACTATAATTCGGCTTGTTCGGTTTCCTCTTATGCGGTGGCTCATATTTTGAGTCCATCTTCTCAACATTGGTGACCTGGATTTCTCGCGAGGCAGTCAACACTTTCTCGCAGCGCAGTTCAACATTATTGTTGTTGTTCTGTACAGTGATTTGCTCAAGGCTTATTGTAATATTCAGGCCGACTATTACTAGCTTGTCCGGTTTCCTTCTTCTCTGTTGTGGCTCATATTCTGAGTCCGTCTTCTCAACATTGGTGACCTGGGTTTTTCGCGAGACAGTGAACAATTTCTCGCAATGCAATGCAGTTCGACGTCCTTATTATTGTTCTGTAAGCCACAGCCATTTTATTTCATCGTCGTCGACGTCGTCTCAACCAATAGACGACCTTGTGCCGCCTGTTTCCAGCGACTGCCTGCGGCTCGCTTGAGATCGTCCGTCCATCTAGTGTGGGGTTCACCCACGCGCACCTTGGAATCCCAACGTCCTACAGTTCTTCGAACAATGTGCCCCACCCATTGCCATTTCAGTTTTGCGACTCGATGAGCCTTCATAAGAGGCCCATTGTTAGCATCCATTTTATTTAGAAAAATTATGAAAACGTATAACATATACAACATAATATATCATTTCTTGATTAATTGTTCTCCCAGTTCTATATGCTTCAATTCCCATGTTTCTTCATCTGTAATTACATTGATGAAACCATGGGATTTCAATATCTGTATAGAGGAGAAGCAATGCGCTGCTATGATGCGCTCGAGGCCCTCAATGACAGGTCCCCTTTGCATCAAACCCTACACGTTAATGCGGAAGACGCCTTTCATCACGCAGTGGAATATTTTAGCATGGTCTCGACAACACCCCACTCCTCTTCAAGAAATTTCCATGGTCTCTTCCTAGTGTCCGTGCAGGCATGTTCGAAATCGTCCAAAGTCTGTTGGGTTTGAGTCCAAATGCCCAACAACGTCGCGGCATTATCCCCGCCGTCGTCGGTGAATAGTCCCTCATTCTTTGTTGTGATGGTCACATATTCGTCATCCGTCGACTTGTGCGCGACGTGACCGTGGAGGTGGGGCTGGCGCCTCGCGTCTTGGACGTTCGAGCTTTCACCTGTTGGTAGGATGGCGCGAAGAATATTTTCAGGATTATGTATCTGAACGTGTATATTTTTGCACGGTTCTATTTTCATGGATGTCTTGGAAGGTGATCGCGGTTGGTACCTTTTTCCGCCTTGGGGCTTATTGTAATAGGCATGCAGACATTTACTGGCTTGTCCGGTTTCCTTTTTCTCTGCGGTCACCTGGATTTTTCGCAAGACTGTGAACACTTTCTCGCATTGCAGTTCGACGTCCTTATTCTTTTTGTGTACGACTATCTGGCTGGGGTTTATTGTAGTAGTCAGGCCGACTATTATTGGCTGGTCCGCGGGGTGATTACGTATCTCGCGACAGGTTTGCAACAGGCGTAAATTGCGCGATCATTGCTGTCAAACGTCACTTTTGCAAACATCAAATTGGTATTATCTAAAATTCCTTGACAGCAATACGACAGCGACAGCCAAGCAAAATGAAACGTCAAACTGCAACAACCTCTGCATTTGTTGCAAAGTGATTGTTGATTTGTTGTGAGTAATTGTCGAGTACGTTTACTGTTTTTTAAAAATACATACATTTAACAAGCAATTTTATTAATTTTTGAATTATCGATGGCAAAAGTACATTTTGCGACAGGCGAGCAATAGACGTGCGATCGGCTTGCGTAATACGAATTCTAGTGACATTTTGCGACCGGTCGCGTAGTGGTCGCTGTCGCATTGCTATTGCTGTCGCGTTGCTATCGCTACTGCAAAGTTTTACGTAACCACCCCGCCGGTTTCCTCTTCTGTGGTGGCTCATATTTTGAATCCTTCTTTTCAACATTGGTGACCTGGATTTCTCGCGAGGCAGTCAACATTTTCTCGCAGCGCAATTCTACATTCTTGTTATTGTTCTGTACAGTGATTTGCCCGGGGCTTATTTTAATAGTCAGGCCGACTGTTATTGACTTGTTCGGTTTCTTTTTTCTCTGCTGTGGCTCATATTCCGAGCTGGAGAACGACATATTCCACACA
Organism: Melanargia galathea; assembly: GCA_920104075.1. Classification (NCBI taxonomy): domain Eukaryota; kingdom Metazoa; phylum Arthropoda; class Insecta; order Lepidoptera; family Nymphalidae; genus Melanargia; species Melanargia galathea. The sequence goes on along the minus strand of OV049874.1, from coordinate 6,952,208 downwards.
GAAAATAAACTTAAAAGAACGAAGTGAGAACTGTTATCAAAAATTAGGAAAAAGTTAGTTTTCACAATTTTTCCCACACTTTTACTCAATATTGCTCCCACAGAACAATTCGAAGTTCGAACAATGAATTTATTACTCCTTGCCACGCAAAGTCCCATTTACGTCATATCAATTAACCCAGTTATAAAAGCTAATTACCAATAGCCGTATTTCATCGCAAAAACCTTTAAATCACCTCATAACTTGAGTTAAAGTTATAAACTCATTGAATCTTTTTTCTTCAAAAACAAAATGGTTTTTATTATTCTATCGGTAAAAAAAAAGCTTGAAGACTGATTTTCAAATTACAACTATGGCAGCATCATCACGTCGCCACCGTATTTCAAATCCAAGCACATGAGGCTCTATCTCTTAACGTCAAGATCCTAATTGATTTGTCAGTATGCCGGTCTGCTTCCCAGTGCGGCCGGCCTCTAGTGTACGATGGTTCTAATAAAACACTAGATGATGCCTTTATGATGATGGATTTAGGTTTTTAAAAATCCCGTGGGAACTTTTGATTTTCCAGTAGGTATAAAAAATAGCCTATCTGTAGTAACCCGTCCCCAAAACGGAAAAATTCCGTGGGATCCCTACGATTTCGGAATGCTATTCCTTACAGAATCAGGGTTGAGGAGTTGGACATTTACCTACTCGAATTCATTCAACGATAAAGTCTTTAATTGGTACCCGCAATATCAATTTAAATAACCGACAGTTCCTAAATCCCATTAGTTTTGGGGATCAGGTCCCCTACAGCATCAGGATTGAGGAGTTGGAATCCAATTTTTTTGTAGGACAGTGTCGCAATATTTTTCTATCGATTAAAAGAAAATTACGCAAATCGGTTTAAAAATCTCGGAGATATCGGTGTACATAAGCAGAAAAATACAACTCCTCTTTTTTTGAAAGTCGGTTAAAAAAGTAGCCTATGTTTCTCCCTGGTTGATTCTCTACTTGTATGTGAAAGTCCCGTCAAAATCGATTCAGCCGTTTCGAAGATTAGCCCATTCAAACAGACAGACAGACAGACAGACAGACAAAAATTTTAAAAACGTATGATTCGGTTATGATACAGCTCAAATAACCGTATGAGCTTAATATGAGGTAGTTATTTCGAAATTACAGACAGACACTTCAATTTAATTTATAAGTATAGATATGGAAAACAGTGGAAAACATATAGGAGGACATATGCAATATGTGTGGAGTGTTATAGTGCGACCCATCCTATTTTGGGCTAGCGTTTAAGTTATCTTTTAAGACTAAAAGATTTATGGCGATCTGTGAATTGTGATATTTAACTGCTTCATTCACCATTGTATGAGCGACACTTTCCGTAGCGCGAATTTTTTTCTAGTTAGAAAGAAAAAAATGCATTTCCTTTTTCTTTTGTTGAAAGTACCACAATGCGCTTAATTTATCTCGTAGCACAACTGTTTAACCGCGACAATATTTTCTGGAATGCTAGCCGCTTCTCATTAGGCTTCTAATTTACAGGGAGTTTTCACGATGGAATGAAGTGGTTTTGTGGAGTAGTACGATGTTTTTTATTTACGTAAGCAGCCTGCAGCTCCAGCAGCAGAACCTGCATGTTAATGCGGGGGACGCCTTTCATCACGCAGTGGAATATTTTTAGCATAGTTTCGTCAACACCCCACTCCTCTTCAAGAAATTTCCTTGATCTTTTCCCGGTGTCCGTGCAGGCCTGAACGGAGTCGTCCAAAGTCGGTTTGGTTTGATCCCAAACGCCCAAAAACGTTGCTACATCATCCCCGCCGTCGTCGGTGAAATATTCCTCCTTCTGCGTTGTGATGGTCACAGGTTCGTCGTCCGTCGACTTCGCGGAAACGTGACCGTTGAGGTGGGGCTGGCGCCTCCTCGCCTCTTGAAACTTTGAGGTCAGCCGTTGGACGTTCGAGCTTTCACCTGTTGGTAGGATGGCGCAAGGAATGTTTTCAGGATTATGTATCTGAACGTGTATATTTTGCACGGTTCTATTTCCATGGATGTCGTGGAAGGTGATCGCGGTTGTTACATTTATTTCGCCTCGGGGCTTATTGTTATAGGCAAGCCGACTATAACTGGCTTGTAGGGTTTCCTTCTCTGCGGTGGCTCATAATCTAAGTCCGTCTTCACAACATTGGTCACCTGGATTTCTCGCATTGCAGTTCGACGTCCTTATTATTGTTGTGTAGAACTATCTGGCTGGGGCTTATTGTAGTAGTCAGGCTGACTATTATTGGCTTGTCCAGTTTTCTTTTTTGTGGTGGCTCATATTTTGAGTCCATCTTCTCAACAGGGTGACCTGGATTTCTCGCGAGGCAGTCAACACTTTTTCGCAGCGCAGTTCAACATTCTTGTTGTTGTTCTGTAGAGTGATTTGCCCGGGGCTTATTGTATTATAATAATCAGGCCGACTATTACTGGGTTGGGCCGTTTCCTTTTTCTCTGCGGTGGCTCATATTCTGAGTCCATCTTCTCAACATTGGTGACCTGGATTTTTCGCGAGACAGTGAACACTTTTTCGCATTGTAGTTTGACGTCCTTATTATTGTTGTGTAGAACTATCTGGCTGGGGCTTATTGTAGTAGTCAGGCTGACTTTTATTGGCTTGTCCAGTTTCCTTTTTTGTGGTGGCTCATATTTTGAGTCCGTCTTCTCAACAGGGTGACCTGGATTTCTCGCGGGCAGTCAACACTTTTTCGCAACGTAGTTCAACATTCTTCTTGTTGTTGTTCTGTAGAGTGATTTGCTCGGGATTTATTGTATTATAATAGTCAGGCCGACTATTACTGGGTTGGCCAGTGTCTTTTTTCTCTGCGGTGGCTCATATTCTGAGTCCGTCTTCTCAACATTGGTGACCTGGATTTTTCGCGAGGCAGTGAACACTTTCTCGCATTGCAGTTTGACGTCCTTATTATTATTGTGTAGAACTAAGTATCTGGCTGGGGCTTATTGTAGTAGTCAGGCTGACTATAATTGGCTTATCCAGTTTCCTTTTTTATGGTGGCTCATATTTTGAGTCCATCTTCTCAACAGGGTGACCTGGATTTCTCGCGAGGCAGTCAACACTTTTTCGCAGCGCAGTTCAACATTCTTGTTGTTGTTCTGTAGAGTGATTTGCCCGGGGCTTATTGTATTATAATAGTCAGGCTGACTATTACTGACTTGGCCAGGTTGAATATAATTGGCTTGTCTAGTTTTCTTTTAAGCGGTGGCTCATATTTTGAGCTTTCAAAAAATTCAGCTTCAAATTCAGGTTGATGCTAGTAATAAGAGAAGAAAAAACAGACAAAGACGACTTGTTAGTAGTTAGTTATAATGTGTGTGCGAGAGTGTGTGCGTGTGTGTTTGTAATTGAATAATATTTACTAGTAAAGTAAAATTCTATTATACTTGTAAAAAGGTACTTGAACATTTAGTAGAAAATTAGTAAAATTTCTTAGAATGTTTGTAGGAAATATTCTATTTCATCATAAGTTTTATCTAGAAGAAATGACTTAAGTTTTTGTTTGCACTTAGCAAGCGGCAACTTAAAGATATGTGATTTTTCGTTAAGTTTATTGTATAGGTATGGGCCAAGAAAGTAACAAAAACGTTTGATAAAGGCAAACTTAGGCGCACGCAAGTTGCAAATCTTATTTTTGCGCCAACTTTTTATGTTTCTATAAGGTATTTTTTTATGCTGATATATAATTATTTTTAAAAATAAACAGTTTCCGAACACTAAGAACTCCCCCAACAGGTTATGCAGTATTCAATGATCGATTGGCAAAAGGCATAGTACACTTTGCGGATCACGACAGAATTGGCAATGTGTCGTAGATTTTTGAAGATAAATATTAATTTACGAACCCTACTTGTAAGCAACTCAACGTGATCTTTAAAGTTTAGGTATTTGTCTAAAACAATGCCAATTTTAGTGATTAGTTTTCGATCGGTGAGGTAGCTGCGGAAAAAATCTAACTGATTACCACGAATACCCATTCCTTCAAGCTTGACTAAGAGTGTAGATATGGGCACTGTATCGAACGCCTTAGCAAGGTCTAAAAATATAGTCAACACCTTTTCCCCATTGTTCAGGTGGTGAACGACATTATCAGTGAGTTCGAGAACAGCATCTGATTTGCTTTTATTATTTCGAAAGCCAAATTGTTGGTTAGAAATTAAATTAAAATGTTCCAGATAATGCACAAGTCTTTTACAAACCAGGCGCTCGAGAATTTTTGACAAGGCCGTAAGTATGGCAATAGGTCTATAATTGTTTATAACTTTTTCATCACCTCCTTTGGAAACAGGAATGATTATTGCCTTTTTGAAGATCGTCGGAAAAGAACCTAATGCAAAACATTGATTAAAAATGTAACAGAGAATAGGTGCCAAATTTTGGGAGTATCTTTTAAGTACCATTGGAGAGATGCCGTCCCAGCCAGTAGCCGCATTAGTTCTTTAATCATGGAGATAATTTCATCAGCGTCAGTTTGTTCGAGAACAAAAGATGATAAGCAATTTACTGAAGTAGAGGCTGTGAGAAAGTAACATTGGATGAATTCTGCCTTATGTTCTTTGCAAGTTCTTCACCTATATTAACGAAGAATTTATTAGCATTGTTACATGAAAGCTGCGGAAGAGAATCACTTGAGTACTATGTTGCTTAGGTTTTGAGGTAAAACATATTTTTTTGAGCAACTATGGGATACTCCCATAGTTGCTTAGTATTATTTCCTGCCTTATTTATTTCCTGTGTGTCATATGATCTTTTTGCTTTTTTTAATATCTTTGAACAAAAGTTTCTGTATCGTTTATAAGTAAGCATAAGAATTTCATTATCAGGGAACTTTTTTACTTTTACATGCATCGAGTCTCTAGGTCTCGAGGTTTCATCTTATGCGGTGGCTCATATTCTGAGTCCGTCTTCTCAACATTGGTGACCTGGATTTTTCGCGAGACAGTAAACACTTTCTCGCATTGTAGTTCGACGTCCTTATTATTGGTGTGTACAACTATCTGGCTGAGGCTTATTGCAGTAGTAGTCAGGCTGACTCTAATTGGCTTGTGCAATGTCCTTTTATGTGGTGGCTCATATTTTGAGTCCGTCTTCTCAACAGGGTGACCTGGATTTCTCGCGAGGCAGTCAACACTTTTTCGCAGCGCAGTTCAACATTTTTGTTGTTGTCCTGTACAGTGATTTGCCCGGGGCTTATTGTAGTAGTCAAGCCGACTATTACTGGCTTGTCTGGTTTCTTTCTTCTCTGCGGTGGCTCATATTCTGAGTCCGTCTTCTCAACATTGGTTACCTGATTTCTCGCGAGACAGTGAACACTTTCTCGCATTGCAGTTCGACGTCCTTATTATTATTAGGCTGTAGAGAGACTGTATTGTAGAGTCGGCCTGACTACTACAATAAGCCCCTTATTGTAGTAGTCAGGCCGACTCTTATTGGCTTGTTCGGTTTCGTCTCATCCGGTGGCTCCTATTTTGAGTCCATCTTCTCAACATTGGTGATCTGGATTTCTCGCGAGGCAGTCAACACTTTCTCGCAGCGCAGTTCAACGATGAATTATTACTCCTTGACGCGTAAAGTCCCATTTACGTCATATCAATTAACCCAGTTATGGAAGCTAATTACCAATAGGCGTGTTTTATCGCGAACTAAGTGTTGAAATAAAATCTTTAAGTCACCTCATGACTTGAGTTAAAAATTATAAACTCATTGAATCTTTTTTCTTCAAGAACAAAATGGTTTTTATTATTCTATCGGTAAAAAGAAAGCTTGAAGACTGACTTTAAAATTACAACTAAGTATGGCAGCTTCATCACGTCGCCACCGTATTTCAAATCCAAGCACATGATGCTCTATCTCTTAACGTCAAGATTCTAATTGATTTGTCAGAATGCCGCGCTGCTGCCCAGTGCGGCCGGCCTCTAGTGTGCGATGGTTCTTATCATCATCATCATCAACAAATCAAAGATATGGAAAACATATGGGAGGGCATATTTTGCAATACAATGTGTATCAGTGCGACCCACCCTAATTTGGGAGAGCGTTTAGGTTATCTTTTAAGACTAAAAGATTTGTAGCAATCTGTGATATAACTGCTTTACACGCCATTGTATGAGCGACACTTTCCGTAGCGCGATTTATTTCCAGTTAGAAACAAAAGAAAATGCATATTCTTTTTCTTTTGTTGAAAGTACCACGATGCGCTTAATTTATCTCGTAGCACAACTGTTTAACCGCGACAATATTTTCTGGAATGCTAGCCACTTCTCATTAGGCTTCTAATTTACTGGGAGTTTTTCACGATGGAATGAAGTGGTTTTGTGGAGTAGTACGAAGTTTTTTTATTTACGTAAGCAGCTCGCTCAATACAGTTGCAACACACACGTTATGTACGGACGCACTTCTATAATATAATACTAGAGACCTGTGACCGGCGGACAGACGGACAGACAGACATACAGACAGACAGACAGACAGCCGAGTGACATTAATAGGGCTCCGTTTTTTACCCTTCGGGTACGGAACCCTAAAAACTGTAACAGATCCAATTCTGTACATTGAAGATATTTTGAAAATTTCTTTTGGAGGGCACTTTATAATCGATACTGAAGCCAAAACTGCAATTTTTTTCATTTTTGTCTGTCTGTCTGTATCTTGGCCGCGCATCACGCCGAAACTACTGAATGGATTCAAATGAAACTAGGTACAATTTGAGTTTATACTCCAAGGTAGGACATAGGATACTTTTTATCCCGGAATTCAGCACGGTTCCCTTGGGAGAGAGGATGAAAGTTAAAACGTGTATTTAGCTGTAATTCATTAACGCGTTGTTCGATTTCACTCATTCTTTTTTTGTTAGAAAGGTAGTACTTTATATATTGTCCCGTAAATATTTCAAGGTCATAGGTTTTTTAATTCAGAAATGACAGACATTACAACCCTCAGTATTGGGTTCAAATAACTTGGGACCTGGATCTTTGAACGTACGGCTTTATTTTAAACTGGTGTGCGTTTAAATTTATGTTTGTAGTTCTGTCTATTTGTTCCAGCTTATCTCCGAAACGGCTGGATCGATTTTAATGGAACTTTCAATTTCAATAAAAGAATTATGGGATCCGATCCGATCCTATATAAAACCTATAAACACGCAAACGAAGTCGCGGGGGTCAGCTAGTTAATTAATAAAGTTTGTCAGACTGATTTTCGTTTCCGTAGAAGAACTGTGCCGGTAGTCTCAGTTTGTTCAGTTCGAAAACGTTAGTAAATACTATTATTGATCGAATCACAATGACTTCAGTGTAAAATGGACCTAAAACGGCTTTTATTAAGGTTTGAGTTCGCCAATACATTCAGCATTCGAACACAACGAGCGCCCCAAGCAGAAATGTTGTAAAATAAATATTCGGACCAAAGAGTTCCTAGAGGGAGTAACGCGCTCGCAAGCAATACGCGACACACGGCCGCGACTACTGCCAATGTGTGCGTGACCTCGGTAATCGCGCCGTGTACGATACAACCTCGAATCGCAAATGTGTGCGCGCCTAGGGATACCGGTTATTTGGACAATTGCACAATTTTTATAGATAAATCAAGTATGGTGTAGGATAAAATTTTGTTTTTATTAATTATTTATCTTTAATCTACGTGTGTGTAAAACTGTTTGTTTAATGTAAATCAATAGTTTGCCATGGAAACAGCATTAGTAATTACTTACTTGATTACAGAATATTCATTAGGTATCTACCTCATTATTTAAATATCGGCTGGACCGATTCTGATGGAATTTTTGGTGTGTGTTTGTGTAGGTAAGAAGATAGTTTGTATCTACAATTGGACCCGGTAGGTGGTGCTGCAGTCAGGTTCTAGGATTTTTTTTATTACGAACAAATTTTGTTGAAATTTTGTAAGTTTCTTGTCCCTGGGGAGTTTAGATTCATAGTACCTAATTGAATCCGGTAGGTGGCGCTGTAAATTCGTAACACTAGATACTAAATAAAAATTATTTCTTGATTTAGTCAAATACTTTTATAATACGTTTCCAACAGTCATCATGTCGTGTCCTTCTGATGACAGCTGTCCAGCGATATCTTAGTATTGGATCCGTTGGAAATCTACATTAAGTATTAATAATAATTATAAACTAATTAGAAAATTTATTTTTAATTTTTATTTATATAATTTATATTTATAATCATAATTATTTAGAATAATTATTATTTAAAAAAATATTGAATGTCAAAATTCAGTAAGTATAATATTAATAATAAATATTTACTATATTCCGGGACTTCCCTATATTTGTGGCAAATTACCTCACTACAGGCAACAAATTGATTTTATTAATAATTATTAATGTTCACACACGTACCTATATCATACAACAATATATTTTTGCACAATAATGTGCAAATTTCACAATAATGTGCAAAATACCACAATGCTCAGCTGGTATCACCGGCCAGTTCGACGGACCTATAAAACATCGAAATTAAAAATCCTATTTTCTCAAAAAACCATACTCAAATGTAAAAACTTACTGATGATATGAGATCTTCGACCTCTTATTTTGTTGTGAAGGATAATTACGACATAATTTCACCGCACAAACCGGCATATTTTTTTATTTTTCGGGAGCTGTTTACTGCGTAGTTTATTAAGTGACACTGAAGTAGGTGAGAGCGATCCTACCAATTTAAGTGAACATTTTTTAGGGCGCACTCGTGAGTTACATTATCAATCTGGGCATGTGGATAATCAAAGATTCGGACTATTGAATTACGACTTTAAAATAAGACTGTTTAGATTTATTTTGCTTTGAAGTCATTGTGTGTCGATACTCGAATTTAGATCATCGTTGCCATTAAGTACAAAGTCGGCATAAGGCCTCTGAAGTGGCAAAGGACAGGACATAACATTTATTATAGCTCGAAGACCAGATAGATCTTGGAGTCTCAAGGTTCTCGTATAGTGGACCCGTACTACGTATTATAAGATCTAGACTAGTGGGACTAGGTGGAGAAATGATCTCAAGCCTTGCTGGCAGCCACTGGATACAAGCGCACAAGATCGTGTTTTAATTAATTATGATGTCTTATTTTACCCATTTAAATGTTTATAACTACAAGGTCAGAGAGATTATATACATAGATTGTTTGCCGAGATGGGGATCCCTGATTTCTTTGCGATTGGGCGCAATCGAATAATGTCCTCCTGACCGAATTTCGGCCACGGCGGCCAATCTCAACCGAGACAGAGACTAACCATCTACGCAGGAGATATTATAGTGCACAAGTGTGTGCGCATACACAGGTGCACTCTCTATTCCCTCGCTCTCATAGTCCGATGGGACGCCAATGCGACACGACCGGAGAGAGATCAGGCGCAGGACCGACGGCTTTACGTGCTCTCCGAGGCACGGGGGTGTATCTAACACCACCAACTTCCAACTCCGGGCTGGCACTGTGAATTTCTTTACAGAAAAACCCAATACCTCGAATTTTTTTTTGGCCCGACCCGGGAATCGAACCCAGGACCTCGTGATCCACAGTCGAACGTGCTAACCGCGAGACCAACGAGGCAGTATAATTATGGTATGGGCGCAATCGAATAGCTTCCTTCCAACTTTCTTCTGGGAGTGATTATAATGTCATCCTTAGGGTCATCAGTGAGGATAATATGTCCAGTGATATAATTAATCACTGGCGTTCTATACACCGAGATGCAAACAAGAAATAAGTTTGTATTTTATTTTACGAATTATTTTACGAATTATTTTATTTTTAATTTAATTTAATTAACCCCCGAAGCAAAAACGACGGGGTGTTATAAGTTTGACGTGTCTGTGTGTGTGTGTGTGTGTGTGTGTGTGTGTGTGTGTGTGTGTGTGTGTGTGTGTGTGTGTGTGTGTGTGTGTGTCTGTCTGTTCCCCTGTGGCGCTCAAACGGGTGGACCGATTTGAGTGCGGTTTTTTTTTTTGAAAGGTGAATTAGTCGAGAGTGTTCTTAGCTATGCTTGATGAAAATCGGTCCAACATGGCCGCCGCTACAAAATGGCGGATGATATATTTTTTCACAACTCCCTTGATATGGGTATCAAATGAAAGGGCTTGACTAGTAGAATAGCACTATTGCAAATTCAAGATGGCCGCCGCCACTAAATGGCGAATGTCGGGGGTTTTTTAAATTTTCAATTTACACTTGTTTTTATACTTGTCTACATCAATGTACTAACATTGATTTTATAGGTATTACTATAGTATTTGAGATTTTTGATATTTACGCCTCATACGTGAAACATTTTCTCTAAATTGAATTTTGTGTAGTCACGTAGGTATTGTTCCAAGGTTAGGCCGTTTTACCACTGATGATATCATTTGATTACCAGAATGAACCCACAAAATTGATACACCGATGTTCTCTCTGAGCTCAGTTTCAACAAAGTTAAATTAGTTAGCCGTTATTTCAACAGTTCCAACCAAAGTAATAAATGCCTGATCATCCTTGCAGATAGTTACGTAGCGTTACATGAACTTTGTAGTTATTTTGAAAGTATTTTAACCCCCGATGCAAAAACGACGGGGTGTTATAAGTTCACATGTCTGTGTGTGTGTCTGACTGTGGCATTGTAGCTCCCGAATGGTTGAACCAATTTTAATTTTCTTTTTTAGGATTCCGTGCCTCAAAAAGTAAAAAATTATAAGATCACTTTCTTGTCCGTCTGTCCGTATGTCCGTGTGTCACCACCCATTTTCTCAGGAACGGGTAGACCTAGCAAGTTGGAATTTATATCAGGTACTGAAGTCTATGGTCCCTATTAGGTGTATAAAAATCAAGGTTCTGAGTCAACACAATAAAAATATATAGCTTGTAATTGTACCAAATTTACCTTAATTTTCAACTTTTTTATTTTTCGGAATTTTCCCTTTACTTGTGCTGTAAGACCTTGCTTTTCACCAAAATTGATAATTCTAGGTCAACCATAAGTACCCAATAGGTTTTGGGTCGAAAACCTATATGGTAGCTCCCGTTGACCGAAAATTACGAAATTTGGCAAAAAGCCAGGTCTTACAGCACAAATAAAGGAAAAATTCTAAAAAGTAATAAAAGTTGGAAATTAAAGGGTGTCCCCATACGCCCTATATAGCCGTACCCCATATAGTTGACGACAATTAAGATAGACCTCTGAGTTCTATGGGCGCTCATACAATTTAGAGGCCTAGCTTAATTGGCACCAATCTCAAATAACGTAAATAAATATTTAAAATTGTGCTATTAGAAAGAGGAAAGGAAAGAGAATCATGCATTTCTCGGAGAAGATTTGTGCGATTGTTCACCTTTTTCACACAAAAAATCAGCTAGTTATTAATAATTTTTAATCATTTTTATAACCTCATTATTTGGAAATATTTGGAGTGGAGAACACTATAGATTTTTTTGTATGCAGCCTAGTAAATACTTGTATAATAAAATGGCCATATAGTCCTACAAATTTAGTGGAACGATTTCCCACCCGAGCGAATCGAAATGTTTAACATCTCCCTACTCGAGTTGTTACCGCCATTGAGAATTTTCATAGATAAAAAATTTATTCGTCTCGTCAAAACGAACCTACTCACAAAAATTCAGCTTGTTATTAATCACTAAAAAAATTGTTCCAGGGCTTGAAAGTACGCTATATTTAACGTAAAAGTATTGAAAAAATATTATGTAGCTCATTCCGTTTTCGTTCGTTCAACACAACAGTAAGTTATAACACGCCAAACATAACAAACACCGAGTTAACTTCACACGACTTACAACAAGAGAGCGGGTAAGAACTCGCCTCAAGCAATTTATTCAGCTCCCCGCGAATTCTGCAAAACTTTAATAATGTTTGCTGTACTTATTGCGAACTAGTTATCATAGAAATGGAGCTGTCAATCACAGAAACTTAATCTGGATGTTTGTGAGGCTACGAAGTAAATTATTGCGCTGTAGATTAGAGCTTGAAAAGGGTCAATGGGACAACAAAACTGCCCTAACCCCTAGGGCTAGTCTCTATAGAAGATAGTGTTGTGAAAATAGAACATCCAGTCAATATTATATTACAATAGCTTTCATTTCTCGGGATGAAGTTAGTCTTTATGCGTCTCAGATTAAGCGTTTAGGCGTTGAAATCTGATCATTAAAACAGACAACAAAGAGATAGACATCTTGCAGACAGAAAGACAACAATTTTAAGAACATCTATAAATATAAACTTTCTACGATCGACTGACGAATCATCGCATTGTTATGTACTTAATTGAGAGGTCTTGAATCGGCATCATAATTTATCAGTAAATAATTTTAAATTTCAATAAAATTCAGCCATATCAACTAAAATATAAATAAACAATAAGTGGCCGACTATTTAAAACGTAAATCATTTTTTTTTTCTTTTATTCAATGATTTAAAATGTTCGCTACGTCTCATGCTTTCATCACACTTTCATCACAAGCAATGATGGTAAAAAGTTTCAGAGAACACTGAGATTGGTTGCTGACTTCAAAAGCAATAAACTGATTTAACTAGTTAATTACTATTGTAACCTTCTTTATTATATTATAACGTAGCTCTATCGATTATTCATTTTGATTTTTTTGTAAGTAGGTATATGACTTACAACAAGATCAAAATAATATGATTTGTTTATTATGTTTTGACGTGTTATAACTAACAATTGATATGGAGAAACGAAGGTGAAGGTGAACATAACCTTTTTACATAGCACTCATGCACTCACTCACATATTTTGCATAGCACTCATAACACTCGTAAAAAAATTATTACAATCTAGAACCTGCTTATAAGTGATACACACTTAGGTAATTCTAAAAAAACCACAGTAAAACTCGCCCTGCGGTTTTCCAGAAAAATGGTAACATAAAAACGCAAAAAAGGGAATTTCTGAATTGGATGCGTATTTTGAAACCTTTTTGAAACTTGCTGTCACATCTTTTTATGTAACTTTTTACGAGGCTTCGTTAAATAATATTCGTATTATTTTTAAAAAGTCAACAACCAATTAGAATGCATATGGAATATTACTTAAATCAGAACACTGTACAAGAGCTATACAACATAATATAGCTGTATCGTAGATTCAATTCCATCTGACAATAGTGATAATTGTTTATGATCATACAAATGGTTGGTAACTGTGACATGTTGTCCTGAAATATTGATTCACTAAAGCAATCTCAAATTAAATAAGAGCTTTTACCTATATTTCATCTATGCAAGATTTGATTTTGTATTCAAAATAACAAAATTCACATGTAAAGAAGATAATTACTTAATGTCTCTAAAATTAATGCATACAAATGAATAAGATGTTAGTGTCTGGCGATGATATAGAATTTTTGGGTTCTAAAAATCCAAACGAATATTTTTTAAATTTTGTCTGTCTGTCGGTCTATTTAACTTTCAGTCTATTTATGTAAGGTGTAATCTAAGGCAGTAGATCACACCTTATACTTTACATTAACAATATTTACATAGTCACTTATACAAAGTCCTACTCGATTGAAAAATAAAATCTGAAGGCCCCAAGTGCAAAAACTACTATTAAAAAATTAGCCTGTACCGAAAAAGTGAACGAACGAAATTTGTAGGAGCCAAGAACTTGAGTAATAAAGAGCCATTTTAACGAGCTTAATCAGATACTACTCGGGAAGTCAGCAAGCGTTTTCAATGTACTTTGAAAGTTTTATCTGGCTTTTTAATTACCCGCGCCGAGATAATAAAGCTAGTAAATGTGATGATTCAAATTTCTGTTAATGTCTTTATTTTATCGAAATTGGTACACACTGTATGCTGTGCTGTGCTACAATGAAGGTATTTCATCATTAATTTTACAGCTAGACATTTATTGGAAAATTCCTAGATACCTTTTTGACGTTAGTACCTAGACAGATGGACTTCATGCTGAGTACAAAATTGCAGTATGGATGCAGTTTTATTGCAGATTCGAACTGCGCAGTTCGCGTGCAGTTGGCATGCAGTCGTCGACGTACACTGGTACATTCTGGTATGCTCTGTGTGTACAAAGCGTACCAGAACGTACCGTCAGAACAGAGTCGGACCTGAATGAGGCGATCGATGAAATGCAGTTGTGTCAATTACAACAGAACTGCTTCTAAACTGCTTCTAAACAATTGCCGTGCAGCCCAAATGCAGCCCGTCTGTCTAGACTCTAGATACTTAGAAAAGAGCGGCTAAAATAGATATTCACATATAAAAAAAAGCTTTTGATGTTAATTTTTTTCATCTACTATATAAATATCGAAATATATGTTAAAAATGAATATGGTACTAACCTACAGGTATATGGTATAACCTACTTACATTTAAAACGATATCGTCACAATTATATTATTTTGAAAATCAAAATATAATATAGTTTCGGTAACTGCCTTTTATTGTACTGCTACGTTACACTACAGTATTGTACACTAACACGATTGTGATTTTACATTCGACCTCGACCTTAATTGGAGCTAAAGTACGTAAAATACAAAACGCTCTCCATTTTTACTAGCAATGAACTTTTATCTTCCGTCTGCAGACGTTGATGTGTAACGAAGACGTATATAATACGGTACACGAACGTTACTATTTCACTACGTTACTGTCTGTTCGCACACGGAATATGGATGGAGCTGTTATATTCAGAAAAATTACTGTTATATTACTGATTCAGAAAAATTACTGTTATATTACTGATATATTACTGAAAATGATGAACTGATATTTCACTAGATATTTGCGCGGCGGCAATCTCACGCTTAGGTACCACTTCTAGATAATCATCATTTCAACCGATAGACGTCCACTGCTGGACATAGGTCTCTTACATTCCCACAGAATATGGTCTTGTGTCGCTTGTGTCCAGCGACTCCCAGAGACTCGCATGAGATCAACCGTCCACCTAGTAGAGCAAAATCCATCGGTTCTTCGAGCTGTTTACTATTACCATATCAGTTTCGCTACTCGGTGAGCTGTGTCAGTCAGTGGTCACACTGGTTCTCCGGTTCTCTCACGGATCGCGTTATTTCTTCTATCTGATAACTATCTATTCTGATCTATTCTGATAACTATCACGCAAGGATACTCCGAACATAGATCTTCCCATCGCCCGCTGAGTGACCTTTAGCCTTATCATGAGGGCCTCATATACATATCGACGGTCCCTACGTACAATCCCCTAATTACAAAACACAAATTTTTCAGGAGAGCGTTTTAAAGTTTCAAACACGTGTATTTCATGATCTACTGCATGCTGCGTCATGAAATTTGGTATGAAGTTTTAATATGTGAAATACTTTATAAAAAATTAAAAAATATGTTATAAAAATAACGTTTAGTGTATTATTTATCACTTATGTTCTTATACGTGGGATTCATCTCTATTGCAAATAACTTATGTGGTACTTACTGACTTTTACGTGGTAGTATTAAAATTAAGCAAAGTCGTAATTGCCATTTATGAAATTGTACAAGGGGGTGCATGGTATAAAAATATGTTATTAGTGTTTAAGTGTTGAATACAACTTTACTAAAAGAGCATGAGTCGGGAAATTTCTCTTATATAATATTGCGCAACAGCCTATGTTACTTTATTCTAACTCGTCGTCGACATCGTCATCAACCAGTAGACGTCCACTGCTGGATAGGTAACTTGTAGGGACTTCCAAACGTCGCGTCGTGGTCTTGGGCCGCTTGTATCCTGCAGTTCTCTGCGACTCTTCGATGTCATCGATCCACCTAGTGGGGAGTCTGTCAACACTGCGATTTCCGGTGTTAGGTTGCCTGAGCACCTTGGGACCTCAACGTCTATCAGTTCTCCAAACTATGTGCCCCGCCCATTGCCACTTCAGTTTCGCTATACTATGTCGGTGACTCTAGTTCTTCTACGGATCTCCTCATTTCTAATTTGATAGCGTAGAGAAACTCCATCGCTCTATCAGTGACTTAGCTTTTTTTGAGGCTCATAGTTAGCGACTATGTCTCGGAGCCGTATGCTATCACTAGCAAGACACACTGTTCGAAGACTTTGGTCTTCACGGCTTCAGGCACTGAGATATTTTGGACGAGAAGACATCGCAAAGCTTTCCGAACGCTGCCCATCTGAGTTTGATTCGACGGTTGACCTCTTTCTAGAAATTTGACCTATCTATCTGGACTGTGTGTTCTAGGTCTCTACAATACAATACGATACTGGCCCACCTATCGAGAAACCCTGCTTAGGTCGTTGAGCATTGTATTAAAGTCTTCCAGAGTATTTGCTATAACAACTACATCAGTACGTGAGTGATGTACTCACCGTTAATTCAGAAGCTTAAAGACGTCCTCCAATGCAACTAGTAGCAGTAAAAGACCTTCGAAGAGATTACGTCTCCCTATCGTAGTTCTCGCTGCAATCGGATTGGTCTTGTAGTCTGATCCTGCATATTATGGACTGACAATATGGTGGTGTTTTCGTACAAACACTTCAGCACTTAGATATACGATAGCCGATCCGATATCTCTGTAGTAATCTTAAACAGCCCACGTTTCCACCAAATCAAAGACTCTCTCAGAGTCCACAAACGCTAAGCAAAGTGGCTAGTTATACTCTTCGGTCTTATGAAACTGCCGCAGCGTAGGCATGTGGTCTATGCTACTGAAGCCTTTGCGGAATCCAGCCTGTTAGCGAGGTTAGAAGTCGTCGAATATAATATCTCTGGATAATTAATTATACTTTTAAGAACCTTGTCGTCTGTGTTAGGTCGTAAAGCTGAAGTCGAGCTTAACATGGAAGAAATAATTATTGTTGGCTGCGATGATTTGAATATTTCTATAATCATTGAATTGGAGAGATCAGTTACATTGGAAAAGCGAAAACGGGTATCATCATGCATTAAATCCAAGGTAGAATCTCCATTTTTACGAAATAAAGCGACAACTTCAATTATATTGTCTTGTGTTTACTAACATCAGTAGATTTCCTTCTACGCGGTGCTGTAAGAAGCTTTAATTTAAGAAAAAATCATCCGACTTTAATATACAGAATTAAAGAATAACTGAAAAAGAAAGGTACGCATATCTTCAAAAGTAATGAATAAATTTTGTTAAAACTCAGAGTGTTTCTTAAGTTGAAGTAAAGGTTAGCCTATAAAAAAAACAGTCAAAATTTGATCAATAGTTTCGGAGAAATGCACGGACAAAAATACATACATACACACAGCTATAAAATTATATTTATTTGTTTGGAAGCCCTAATAGATTATCGTAATATGTGAATATATTACAATTTTTATTATATTACATACATACGTGTCGAATTGATAACCTCCTTATTTATAAAGACGGTTAAAAAAACCATTACTCATTTAAAAAAATGACATAACTGTTAATTATTTACGAGATTGAAATAACATTACCGAAGTAAAACGTCGTAAGTAGTAGTTATGTATTAAATCTGTTTTTATTTTCCAGCGTAAAGTTACTTATTTACCACTTCCTGCAACTTGCGTTTCAATTTTCCGATGTAACATAACGTAACTACCATATACGAACAGTTACGTTGGAATACTCCGAAATTAGTTTATTTCGTTTACCTGTACGAGTTATAACGGAATCTCTATTTTTTATAACACGACCATCTCTTCTAGGCCGGCATGAGCTCAATGGCCCGTAAGTGCCAGTTGCGTGTGAGACGCTCGGGGTAACGATTGATTGTCCAACGTAAAATTACTGAATTACCACTACTGCTGTTCTACTTCGGAAATTTTAGTAAATTTTGTAGTTATGGGAAATGTCGTGTGTGGATTTAGAGTTGAATTTGCCAACTAAAATTTTTTTTTATTAAACTAAACGATAATATAGGGTGTCCTGAACGTCACGAAAACAAAACATGCAAATCACGGATCTACCACTTAGGGGATTGTACGTAGGGACCGTCGATATATAGGAGCCCATAGTAAGCGATCACACGATACACAAAGAATGTCGTTGTTAGAGTAGAATATTAGTTAATCATGCTTGTTATAAGTCGAGTATGGAATGCCATAAGTTTATAATAACTAAAATAACTAATCTATTGCATAATACACATCATATTATGACCTATTCTGATTTATGTGACTAAAACAAAAACAGTTTGACCTGAATTTTATAAGGCAAACGCCAAGGGCCGAAAAAACATACAGAATATAATATTTATTATTATTTTGTGCAACTGCTGGCGACACATTTTCTCTTAATAATAAATATTTAGAGAAGGGAAACGCTGTGTAGCGTAGCGTGAATACCTATAGGAAAAAGTGCAATCATAATACCACTTAACCATACTGTCCGCGATTTCATAATAATATTATCAATATGAATGCGAGATATATCCACTTGAACTAAATAAAATGTTTCCCTAGAACTGGCATCCTACGAGTGTGTATTACATTTTATCCGTGTAAGTAGCTCAGCGCCCGGGGAGGGCGGCGTCATTTGCATCATACAGCGTGTATAAATTGCATGTTGTTTGCTGATGTATTTATTATGCAAAAGAGAAGTAAGCAGCGCGCAAATTGAACCACTTTCATAAACATAAGCACTGCAATGGGGGTTAAAGGACATGATTTTTTTCAAACATTTTTATCTGCACGCTTTTCCCATGTGTGGCAATGTGCAATGCTCACTCCCTTTGTAATAACTGCGCACAAATTGCAGCCTATTATATATATATCTTCATCATAATCATCATTACCAACCTATTACTGGCCCACTACAGGGCACGGGTCACCTGTCAGAATGAGAAGGGTTTAGGCCGTTGTCCACCACGCTGGGCAAATACGGATTGGTAGTTTATAGGTAAAAATCTGGCCCAATTTCAAATATTAAATCGATGAATACCATTAGTTACAGCCATCAAACAGCCTCTTGTACCTAGGTATAATATGACACGATAAATACTGTTTGCTGCAAACTGTCATGATGAGAAAAAAGAAATTGCTGCTAAAAAATATAAGGGAGACTGGCTATAAGGCAGTCGCAGAACTCTTGTCTATGTAGCCATATGCAAGTCGAATTGCAGCAAACTGACTGCTGACATCCAGTAATAAAGAGGCACATGAAGAAGAAAAGAAGGAGAAGACAAGTTATATTTTAAGAAAAACTAAACCGACTTCTGTCTAGCAATCTCAAAGAAACAGATGTAACTTCGTACATAAGAATGATACTAAGTGTGTTACATAATAAAATCTTTCTAAAACTATGCAGATTACGATAGTGAAAAATCAACAAAATCGGTTCATTGATTTTTGAAATAATCGCGAACATACATACATACATACGGGTAGAATACAGAGCCTCCTTTTTTGCAGTCAGTTAAATATAATCAAATAAACACGTTTACAAAGAGAAAAAATCAGCCAAGTGCGAGTCGGGCCTCGCTCTTTCAGGGTTCCGTACATAATTATGAACAATATAATATTTTGGGTCTAAGAAATATTTAATTTCCGATCTAGACATCGCAACAAACCGTGAAAGAAAAACCCAAAAAAATGTTCGTTTATTTTGGTCACAGCTTATAAACTATTTAATAAATCGTTGTTTTCAGTATTTGTTGTTTAAATAGAGCATATAGTACATAATATACTGAAATATCATATTCCCAACTAGTTTAGTTTTTGAGATAGCCCCCGTCACAAAAATGGTCTAAAACTGACAACTTTGATGGCCTCCCATTCCCTTATTTTTTGAGATAAAAATTAAAAAAATATATATTTGTACTGTACTTAATGAGCTCTAAACAATGATACCCCACAAGCTAGGGTAAAGAAAAATTTTTTTTTTCCGGCTCCTTTTTCATGTATGGGAGCCCCCCTGAAAAATAATTTAATTCAATTTCTAATTCAATATTTGATTTTGGGTTAACGTTTTACACTAAATACCAAAATTTCAGGTTTGTAACTCATTTCGTCTGCGAGCTAGAGACCTGTGACCGGCGGACAGACGGACAGACAGCCGAGTGACATTAATAGGGCTCCGTTTTTTACCCTTCGGGTACGGAACCCTAAAAACTTGAGAGGTGTCAAGGGAAACCCCGGATGGAACGAAATTCCTTTCGATTAATTAGTGAAGGAATAAATAACTGAAAATAACTGGCTTGCTTTCTATAAGAGAGAGAGAGAGAGACAGACAGAGAAACACGCGCACGTCGCACGTCTTAGAACTATAGCAAAAAGTATCGTTACAACTTTTGGTCTTAATTTTTTCCGTCTAGCCCCCTTTCGTAACGCGCGATAAGGAACTTCGTTCCAAAAATTCCAATGCTCCAATAAGACGCCAGGGATGTCCATGTTGTGACCGACCGACACAAAGCGGAGATATCTTGATGGCTTCACTATTGTCTTGCCACAAAACTTGCTTTATTATTTCCACTGTTCCCGTTTTATTAGTGGGTAAAATGATTGTTTACTTCATTCAAACGCTGATATAGTGTAAGTTAAAGATTGTTTTGAACTGGACTTCCTCTTTCTGATGTTCCGTTTTGTCGCTTTTATGCAAGGATAATGAAAATTTATTGTTTGTTTTTGCCTCAGAAATATATTTAGAAAGTTTTACTCAAACAACATGTATCAGACAACTTCTTCACCTCATAGTAGATTTTAATGCCGTTTTCACCGTAATTTAGAGAATTTCACGAGGAAGATTTGAAGGTACCTAGTACTTGTAACACTTAAGGGGAAACGCGGGTGCTCTTTTCTCCATACAAACGTTCTCGCGTGTTTTCTCTCTGGTTTATGATCCTAAAGCAATGATTTTTTACAATAAAATAAATATCAACCTCTTCTATGTCCTTATGTTTTCGTTTTTGAAGATATATTATTTTTATAAGCACTAGAACCGTCACAAAATGCTCAAAATTGCCTATTTTAGATCGCTTTCAACAGAGGCCTAATGTACAAATTTGATAATTAATAATGAAAAAAGCAAAACATAGGGTCACAGTATATATCCATTATATTCAGTTTACGAAATATCTTTTAAATTGGTCCAATATTGGAGGAGGAAACACTATAGAGCCAAACCTCGAATTATGACTTTTTACTTACGGCTATTGAGTCGGATTTGCAGTTGTCCTTATTGCACGAATTTGAGGCGCGGGACGGTCGAACGCGACAACGATAGTTTTTTCAAATACCTAATTTTCAAAAGTCTCTTCGACCACATTTCCTCTTAATTTCGCCTATATAATTTTTATACCCACCGTTGCAAAGCTGGAGCGAGTTAGATAATTTAAGAAAAATCAGCCAAGTGCGAGTCGGGCCTCGCTCTTTCAGGGTTCCGTACATAATTATGAACAATATAATATTTTGGGTCTAAGAAATATTTAATTTCCGAGCTAGACATCGCAACAAACCGTGAAAGAAAAACCCAAAAAAATGTTCGTTTATTTTGGTCACAGCTTGTAAACTATTTAATAAATCGTTGTTTTCAGTATTTGTTGTTTAAATAGAGCATATAGTACATAATATACTGAAATATCATATTCCCAACTAGTTTAGTTTTTGAGATAGCCCCCGTCACAAAAATGGTCTAAAACTGACAACTTTGATGGCCTCCCATTCCCTTATTTTTTGAGATAAAAATTAAAAAAATATATATTTGTACTTTACTTAATGAGCTCTAAACAATGATACCCCACAAGCTAGGGTAAAGAAAAAATTTTTTTTTCCGGCTCCTTTTTCATGTATGGGAGCCCCCCTGAAAAATAATTTAATTCAATTTCTAATTCAATATTTGATTTTGGGTTAACGTTTTACACTAAATACCAAAATTTCAGGTTTGTAACTCATTTCGTCTGCGAGCTAGAGACCTGTGACCGGCGGACAGACGGACAGACAGACAGACAGACAGACAGACAGCCGAGTGAGATTAATAGGGCTCCGTTTTTTACCCTTCGGGTACGGAACCCTAAAAACTATGTCACCTATCTACATAGTTTGTAATAAATCATCATCATCCTTATCAAGCCATTACCACTTAATAGTGCACGAGTCTCCTCTCATAGTAAATGGTATAATAAGAAATATTTTACGACCTAGTTTTTGCAGAATACCACTTTTAATTAAAAAAAATTAATTTAAAAATCTTCAACAATACGTCAAATTAATCATAGCTTATCCACAATCGTTATGCCTACCATAATATAAAATACCACTATAGAAGAAGTAATTAAATTACAGGTAAATATATCTTTAGACATACATGTACAGTGTACACTAGTCCAGCATCTAACTATTTTACGTTAACCAACTATAGCTCATGCCTCATTCCCCACGGTAAAGTTTAGAATCTGATAGGAGAAACTTACTGCCGGTTGTTCCGAATATGCGAATGCAAGAATACTTTCCGCCATATTGGAACTCAAACTCGAATCCCGAAAGCAAATACTGAGTACAAAAACTTGGCACGCTCTTTGGTCATAAAATGGGATAGAGTCGCTGTCGTTTTATTAAAAAAGTAACATACGCATAATCCTCATTTATGAGGTGGGGACAGAAAACATAGTATACTTACTTAATAAAAACAATTGATATAACTTTAGGAACTTTAGGTGTGTGTGTGTGCGTGCGTGCGTGCGTGCTTGCGCGCGGGTGTTTGTTTGTTACTCTTTAATGCCGCAAGTACTGAACTGATTTGGCTGAAATTTTTAATGGAGATAGATTATGCCCTGACTTAATACATAGGTAACTTTTATCTTGGAAAAATTAACAGTTCCTACGGGATTTAAAAAAAACCGAAATCTGTAGCTACAGCTATACGTAGATTACTATAGCAAACTTCCTTGGAAATAGGTATAAAGGTTGGAAAAGGGAGAGGGAACGGGAACCGGAAATCCACGATTCCCTCGGGATCTGTGTAAAACCGAAATTCACGCGCGAATCCGCGGGCAGAAGGTCCGCGGCTTCGCGCGGATTTCTAGTTTATAAATATTTTTTTTTCCAAATTACTACTTAATTACTTTTGACATCACTTCAACTTGCTGTTGCGGTTTTATCTAAGCAATTCCTATAGATTCGATAACAAGATGGCATCTATTTCACAACCTTACCATATTTGTCGTAGAGAGCCGCTGGATGCAAGACCTAGGTGTGTGGAAGTCCCCACAAGAGACATATATCCAGCGGTGGACATGTATCCGTTGAGTGATTACTGAAAACAAGTATAAATTAAAAATTAAAAAAACCCTCGACATTCCCCATTTTGTGGCAGTGGCCATCTTGGATTTGCATTAGTGCTATTTTACTAGTCAAGCCCTTTCATTTGATACCCATATTAAGGTAGTTGTGAAGAAATATGTAATCCGCCATTTTGTAGCGGCGGCCATCTTGGACCGATTTTCTTCAAACATAGCTAACGACACTCTCGACTAATTCACCTTTCAAACAAAAAAAACCGCATTCAAATCGGTCCATCCGTTTGAGCGCCACAGGGGAACAGACAGACACACACATACACACACAGACACGTCAAACTTAAAACTTATTATAACAATAAATAAACTAATAATAATACTACCCTTTCCAATCACGTCGATGTTCCAAAGAAGAGATTATTTCCCCGCCTAAAGGAAAAAAGAGTGCGAGAACTTTAATTAAACAAGTTCGCCGGGAATTGAGTGCCAGACTTTTCTAAACGGATAATCTGAGGCGTTGAATCCACCTGGCCAAATTAACCGAACGTTTGTCGCCTCCACAATAGCGAGATATGGCGTGACAGTGACGCTTCTAACCAGTTACCAGAACTTGTTCGAACTCTTTAACGTTCGACGGAAT
Source organism: Melanargia galathea (assembly GCA_920104075.1). Taxonomy (NCBI): domain Eukaryota; kingdom Metazoa; phylum Arthropoda; class Insecta; order Lepidoptera; family Nymphalidae; genus Melanargia; species Melanargia galathea. The sequence goes on along the minus strand of OV049874.1, from coordinate 6,928,322 downwards.
TTTCAGGAAGTTTCCCGTGGAACGGAAGGAGTTCATAAAAATATCGTCTAGTACAAGTTGCGAACGCCTGATTCGCATAACCAATCGCGCGGTATTGTACGACAAAATTTTTACATGCAATAAACTTTCCCTGGCACGTTATTACATGGAAACTATTTTTAACCCCCGACGCAAAAACGCCGGCGTGTTATAAGTTTGACGTGTTTATGTGTGTGTGTGTCTGTCTGTTGCCCCGTAGCCGGTAGCACTCAAACGGGTGAACGGATTTCAATGCGTTTTTTTTTGTTTGAAAGGTGAATTAGTTGCCAGTGTTGTTAGCTATGTTTGATGAAAATCGATCCAAGATGGCCGCCGCTACAAAATGGCTGATTACATAATATTTTTTCACAACTCTCCCAATATGGGTATCAAATGCAATGGCTTGACTAGTAGACTAGCACTATGCAAATCCAAGATGGCTGCCGCCACAAAATCGCGAATGTCGGGGGTTTTTTAAATTTTTAATTTATACTTATATTTCTAAAATTCGATACGGTAAATCCGTATCGAATACCGTACTATACGATGATGTCGGCGAAATTTATTATACCGCCTGAAAGGCGAATGTTTGGCAAATCCTACGGGGAGAGGATTAGACGCTTCTGCCTCAGCAAAGCCGATGTCGACGACTGGTAATTTAATACTAACTTACACAGCTTTGATAAACCTTGGAGTATTCCGCTAACAAAATCCAGTTACTTGACACTTAAAAGGGCAGCTTAATTGTGTAAGGTATTCTGAACTTCTATTCGAAGCATTTCATTTATTAATTAGTAAGTATACGTGCAATTCGATGTTTTCACCCAAGCATATATGTATATATGCATTATACATATTGTTTAGAAGAAGACTCTAAGCTCAGGTGCTTAGAGAAATTTATAAATAAGTATACCTAATATTTACATTAAGCCTTCCAGTAGAACCTTTTTCTGAATTCAGAATATTCAAAGATTAGAGCAGCAAAACGAAATACTCAATTTAAAATATGATATTAACAGCGATACATAGCCATACGACATATTCGCGTGGACTGAGGTTTACAAAAAATATGTTTCTTCATATAAACTCTATCATTCCTTTTCACTTCTTTAGGGATTGATTTTCATAATGCCCTCTTTAAGCTTACTCCACCAAATTTCAAATTTCAACCGATTCAGGTTTTTGTTGTCCGTCAGTCAGTCGTGGAACTGTTTCGTAGGTATAAAAATTAATATAGACTAACTGATCCGCAACTACGGATTTGCTGGGATAAAAAGTACCCCATATCCTTATCCAAGGTTTAGTCTATATCTCTGTACCGAATTTTGTCAAAATCGGTTCAGCGGATAAAGCATATACAGACAGACAGAGTTATACTTTCACATTTATAATATTAGTATGTATGTATATTGTATATAGTATATTATGGATGATGGACAAAATGGATCGATATAATATCTATATGCTTTTGTATTGTAATCCTCAGTAGATACGTCAGCTTGATAAGCCCCCGGCGATATTGAGCCATTTGCGCTCATTACACGAAGACTAGAGCGATCGTCGAATTGATATTCATATTTGCAAATTGTATGGGTTTGGCTGTTTGTTCGACCGTTCCCTCCAATCACACTACCTCAATACTCCAAACAAACAATCGATTTCGGATTCGTAATGAATATACATGTGTGGAGGTGGTCGTTAATGCCGTTTCAAACATTGATACCCGAATTTTGGAATTCTGGTTTCGCTTTAATACTAGGGTATTGTCAGCTGCATCGTTGTGGTTCGGACTTAATATGTACTTTTCTGTTAATTTTTAATGGTGAACTGTATTTAATGTATAGGAGGCATGTGAGGTAAAATTTGGCCACAGAATTTGAGTGTAATTGTTTTTTCTGATTTTTATTTTATTTTTCTTTTATCAAACAATGTAAGAAAAAAATCAGCCAAGTGCGAGTCGGGCCTCGCTCTTTTAGGGTTCCGTACATAATTATGAACAATATAATATTTTGGGTCTAAGAAATATTTAATTTCCGAGCTAGACATCGCAAGTCGCAACAAACCGTGAAAGAAAAACCCAAAAAAAATTCGTTTGTTTTGGTCACAGCTTATAAACTATTTTATGAATCGTTGTTTTCAGTATTTGTTATTTAAATAGGTACATAATATACCGAAATATCATATTCCTAACTAGTTTAGTTTTTGAGATACTTAGCCCCCGTCACAAAAATAGTCTAAAACTGACAACTTTGATGGCCCCCCCATTTCCTTATTTTTTGAGCAAAAATTAAAAAAAATACATTCGTACTCTACTCAATAAGCTCTAAATAATGAAACCCCACAAGTTAGGGTAAGAAAAAAATATTTTTTTTTCGGCTCCTTTTTCATGTAAGTATCGGAGCCCCCGTGAAAATAATTATACTAGCGGCACGCTATGATGGCCGGTTTGACACATTACAATAGTGATGTGGAATGTCAATTTATTCTCGAACAAAAAACAATTAAGTTTTGTTTTTGTACCTGATTAAATAGGTTTAATAAAACAAAAATGTATATGTTTATTTAATTTATTTGAACGAACTGAATATTTGAACGAAAATGAATATACATACTTTATATGCACACAAGAAACATATGAATACAAAAGATACCAAAAAAGGTGCCACAAAAGGCCATAATTAATCAGATTCGTCCATACTACTATTTTCACTGTCGTCACTGCTATCATCACATACATTAATAATTATATGTTCGTTTTCTATAATATTATCTATTTTCACATCTCTTTCATAATCTTCCCTTATTAATTTAACAGTTCTATTCACAACCTTTTCCCAGTCTCCTTTAGTCACATGTTCACAAGCTTCTTCTAATAATTTTAGCATTTTTTTTGTGGTAAATGGGGGTTCTGTATTGTGTCTTGCAGCATATCCCTTAATTTGAGCCCACACCAACTCAATCGCATTATACTCACAATGGTAAGGCGGTAACCGTATAACTCTGTGCCCATGTTCTAATGCTATTTCGTCAATGACGTATCGGATCTTGGTTGGTTTGTTTTCTTTTAAAAGACGTACTAATTCCGCTTTTAACATATTCATGTTTGCATCTACGCCATTTTTACTAAGCCATGCGACGATATCAGCTTTCTTTTGGGATTGGGCAGGTGGCTTGTCAATTTGCATCGAGTGGTATGGGGCGTTGTCCATAATTATAATAGATGGTTCAGGGAGGCTACACAACATTGAGGTAAACCATTCAGTAAACTTTTCTCCATTCATGTCTTCATGATAGTCTCCAGTGGTTTTTGACGCAAAAGCCATGAGAGAACCTTCGACAAACCCGTTGATGGTTCCGGCGTGACAAATTATAAGTCGCGATCCTTTTCCTACAGGAACTTTGGAAGTAGATGCTGCTGTGTCATCGTTCCAAGAACGGCCTACAGTATGGTTAGCATTAAGCCATGTTTCATCCAAGACCACAACATTTTGCCAATTTTTGATTTCTTTCACTTGCCGTAAAAAAGTATACCTTGCCATCGCTATATCAAATCTTTCCATCAATATTTTGCGTTTGTTACATTTTTTGTATCGAAATCCAATGGTCTTCAAAATCTTCGTTAAAGAACTTTCCCCACCGAAGAATAATCCAGCTTCCTTCAGTGAATGCACCAACTTTTTTCTTGTTGGATACTCCTTCTGTAAATAGTAGCCGTAAACATGTCTTCGGATAGCATCGGCATCAAAGCTATCGATGCCTACGACTGGTTTTGCTCGTTTTCTCTTTTTTGGTGTGTGAAGTTTATTTTCTTCTGTGCCAGTCTCGCCATATTTTTTTTTAGTTATCCGTCTAACAGTTCGTTGTCCAATATTAAGCGCATCAGCTACGCGTTCAACCACTGACGTTATAGGTAAAATTGGCCCTCCATTTTGAGCTTCACGATCGAAATAGTTACGAAGGCGTATTACGAACTCACGTGTCTGACTATTTAGAACAGTTCTCTGCGTACGTTCGGTCATATCGACGAAATCCACAACAAAGGGCTTGAACAGAGTCCAAATTAACGAGCAAGGGTCAACAGTAATGCAGTATCAATATTTGAAATCCAAAGCCAGGTCAAAACTATATCACAATCACATTGCACTGACAGTTTATACTTTTCGAAGCAACGTCAATTCGAAACTGCTTTGTTTTGCATTGAGCATTGACGCGAGTTTGCCGGAGGTAGTAGTTGTGCTAGCCAGCGATCCTATGTGACGATCGTATTAGATTCCATTTTTAAAAATTTATTGATATTTTTTTGCGATTTCAGAGGTTTGTCCACATAGTGAAAATTGTTCATATTCACAAGTACATTCACCCCTTAAATGGTGCAAACTGATTTTTCTACACTTGTATACATTTAAGAAATCAATTTAATAAATAAATTTTGAGTCCTAAACCTAAAACTACATTCGATAAAATTTATGAATCTCTGCACATCACTATCGTCAATAAAGTAATACAATTATTTCCTTCAAAGTCGTTATCAATTAATACGGAACTTCATGAGCGGACAAACGTCAAACCGGCCATCATAGCGTGCCGCTAGAGTAAATTCAATTTCTAATTCAATGTTTAGTTTTGGGTTAACGTTCTACACCAAAATTTTAGGTTTGTAATGTTAACATATATAAGAACTCATTGACTTAAGCGATGAAAAGTTTTAAGGTTGCTAAGCAACACTTGGTTGTTTGGAACACTGCAAAAAATGTCGTTTATTATGTTCTAATAGAATAAAGCTATATTAAGTTTCTTTGAGTATTTCCTTTATAGAATTGGCTCATGGTTGCCCTAGATATCACGAAATCTTAACATGGTAGCAGAGCGTGGTTGGGAAAATAGATTTTTCAGAGCCATAAGCCATTAATTCGAGTCGAGTCGAGAATTTTCACAAGATGGAACATAAAGCGAGCTCCATACTAGATGCGACCAAGATTCAAATTGGTCGTCTAGAAGAGAAAAATTGGACGACTTGGAAGTATAAGGTGAGCGTAGCTTTGCGAGGATTGGGTCTTCTTGATCTAGTAGAAGGCAAGAGAAGCCTTACAAAAGAACCCACCTCTAGTAAAGAGTCAGAGGAATACCAAAGAGATGATAGCATGGCCTTACTAATAATAACGACGAATCTGTCGGAAGAAGTTCTCTTAAAGGTAATTAGATTTTCAACATCAAGAGAAGTTTGGCTTGAACTTCATAGAATGTATGACGGTGTTTCTGAGGATAGAGCCTATGACCTATGTATGAAGTTCTTCGATTATAAGAAACAATCAGGAAATGATATTGTCACCCACCTGTCTCAGGTAAAGAACATTTGGTTTGAATTATCATTAGAAATGAAGAAGTATTATGGTGGAAAGTATGAGTTGCCAGATATTTTTCTAATTTGTAAAATATTGGACACATTGCCTGAAGAATATTTTTCATTTAAATCCAGTTGGTTACTTATGTCAAAAGCAGAGAGAACAGTTGAAAATCTAACAAGCCAGTTATGTTCACACGAAAGAGCTATTTTAGCTAAAGATAAGGAGTTAGAAGTAGAAGCTCTTCATGTCGAAGCAACTGAAACTGGAAGAAAGAAGAACAGACCTGACAAACGCTGCTTTTATTGTGGTGGAGCTAATCACAGAGTAAAACAGTGTAGAAAATGGATATCCGATGGCCGACCACCAAAGGATTCGAAACCAGACACTGAGTCTAATACAATGAACCTGATGTCTATAAGTAATACAAATGAGAATGAAAATAGAGACTGCTGGTTTGTAGATAACGAAGCAACAAACCATGTAACAAATAGATGTGATTTGTTTGAAGATTTTCATTATTTTGATGGTTCTTATAGTGTGACAACAGCCAACGGTCAAGTCATTAAAGCTCTTGGGAAAGGAGTTGTGAAAGTTGAGGCTGTTGTGAATGGTCAGAAGGAAATGATTACGCTGACAGATGTCTGGTACGTGCCTAGCATAAACAAAAATTTGTTTTCAGTTTTGTCAGCTCAGGACAAGCTCTCAAAAAGTACATTTATGTCAGGAGGAACTGTATGTAAAATGATTGTCAATGGGAGAACATTGCTTGTTGGACATAGAGAGAAAAATGGAGGTTTATATAAGTTGAATATAGAATGTATGAAACCTAAAAAGCGAATAGAAGTAAATAGTATGCAGTTTGACAATAATTTGCTACAGTTATACCATGAGAGGTTGGCACATCAAAATAAAGTGCATGTTAAAAGAGTAGTTGAGAGAGAACTGGGAATAAAATTAAAGCTTGATAAGCAAGAATCATGTGAAGGTTGTATTTATGGGAAGGCACATATACAGAAATTTGGAACGAGAGAAAGGGCTAAAGCTCCGGGCGAATTATTTCACGCTGATGTTTGCGGACCCTTTAAGTATTCCATATCAAAGTATAGATATTTTGTCCTATTTCAAGATGATTATTCTAAATACCGTTTTGTATATCTGTTAAAGCAAAAGTCAGAAGTGCCTCAAAAGTTAAAGATTGCAATTTCTGCAATAAAAGCAATGGGACATCCATTTAGAGTTCTTTTGAGTGAAAATGGCGGAGAATTTGATAATCATCAAGTGAGACAAATATTACGAGAAAATGGCATTCAACAAAGGTTGACAATACCTTACACACCAGAGCAAAATGGTTGTGTAGAAAGAGATAATAGAACAATTGTAGAATCTGTGAGATCTATTATGCATGCAAAAGGACTTCCTGAAGGATTGTGGGCGGAATTAGTAAACGCAACAGTATACGTTTTGAATAGAATTGGTTCAACACCAGATGATAAGAGTCCTTTTGAGATTTGGTGCAATAAGAAGCCAAGGATCCGGCATTTAAGGATTCTAGGAAGCACTTGTTATGCGCATATACCGAAGGTCACGAGGAAGAAGCTTGACAAAAAGGCGGTCAAAGGCATTCTAATCGGTTATGATAATGATGACGGCTATAGAGTTTGTATCAAGGAAACAAATAAGCTTATCCGATCCAGAGATGTTATCTTTAAGGAGTCAACATTAAGCGAAGATATCAAATTATCATGCGAAGAATATCATGACAAGATGCCTATTATTAACATTCCTTTGCATAATAAGCCACGAATAAGAAGTGAAGAATCTGTTGAAGATGCAAATAGACGTGTTGATGTTGAGCAAGATAATGATTGTCATGATAATGTTGATAAGTATGGAAATGGTCATCAAACGGATTATGAGAGTGCACTAGAAGATGATCCAGATGATACTCTAATTCCAGAGGATCTCCAAACTTACAATTTGAGAGATAGAGCAATGTTAAGACCACCTGAAAAATTTGAAGGTTTCATTATGATGGTGGCAGATAACATAAAGAAGGTTAAAAAGCCTCAAAGTTATAGAGAAGCGGTACAGTGTAAGAAGATGGTTTTAAAATAAAGCTTAAACCGGTTAACTAATTTCTTGGATTAGATTGAGTCAGACAGCTTACTCAAAGAAATCTCCTCAGAAGAGCAGTTAGCAGATATGTTGAAAAAGGAATTGTAGAAACCAAGATTGCTGCAACTCACGAACAAACTTATCATCGAGCGAAGATGTTAACATATATAAGAACTCATTGACTTAAGCGATGAAAAGTTTTAAGGTTGCTAAGCAACACTTGGTTGTTTGGAACACTGCAAAAAATGTCGTTTATTATGTTCTAATAGAATAAAGCTATATTAAGTTTCTTTGAGTATTTCCTTTATAGAATTGGCTCATGGTTGCCCTAGATATCACGAAATCTTAACATGTAACTCATTTGGTCTACGAGCTAGAGACCTGTAATTGGCGGACGGACAGACAGCCGAGTGGCATTAATAGGGCTCCGTTTTTAAACTTTGGGTATGGAACACTAAAAAAGAGAAATGGAGGATAAAGAAAAACTCTTTTTTTTTTATATAAAAATTGCGGGCAAACGAACAGGTGGGTCACCTGATGTTAAGTGATTACCGTGGCCCATGAACATTTGCAGTACCGGAGGAACCACTTATGTGTTGCCGGCTTTTGAGGAATTTGTTGATCTTCCCCTTGAATAACCCCAGTTGTAAGTTTGTGGAAACACCACCGCAGGAAGTTGGTTCCACAGTTTAAGAGTGCGCGGTAGGAAAGACCTCGCACACCGCTTGGTTGTGGTCCGCCAATAGTCTAGGTGGTGAGGGTGATAACATTTTCGGTGGCGTGCGGTGCGGTGATAAAAGAGAGAAGGCGGAATCAAGTCAAACAACTCGTCAGAACAACTCTTTATTAGAAATTCTCAATTCTCAATTAGGTTTCTATCACCTTGGCAGTGGGAGAAGATGTATGGGATGCATAATGCATTAAATAATTAAGTAGATATTAAGTATGTCTAGAAGTTTGAGCCACGGCTATTTGTTAAAATATTACCAATAAAACTGTGACGTCAAGTTTAAGGCAAGTATTTTACTCAAAATTCTAATTTTCGCGTTAATAACTTTGTTAGGAACCAAGTTATACAAGCTCAAAGTCAATGCCATGCCAAGCGGAGTCTCCATATATCTTAACAGGGTCTCAGAACATTCATTGATAGACTTATCTTCCTTGCAAGGCTCTGTGTGTATGGCCAAACCGGAGGTCTTACGTCGCTATTGGCGTCTTGCCACGAGCAGTCTTAAACCTTTGTTTACTGTCAATACAACTACATAGATAACGTCTAGGTAGTTCTGTACACAAGTACCTATAAATTAAAAAATCCCCAACATTCGCCATTTTGTGGTGACGGCCATCTTGGATTTACATAGTGCTATTCTACTAATCAAGTCCTTTCATTTGATACCCGAGTTATGAAAAAATATTTAATCCGAATCCGCCATTTTGTGGCGGAGGCCATCTTGGACCGATTTTCATCAAACATAGCTATGTTACTAATTCAAACAAAAAAACCGCATTCAAATCGGTTCACCCGCTTGAGCGCTACGGTGGAACAGACAGACACACACACACACACACACACACATACAGAGTTACCTTAAACTTATAACACCCCGTTGTGGCAAGTGCGAATCGGGCCTCGTTTTATTAAAATTCCGTACATATAACCAAATAAAAAAATGTTCGTGTTGGTCACAACTTACAAATGACAGTAGAAATGTATACCTACCGGCGTTTTCGGTGTTTTGTTGTTTACAGTAAGTATTTGGTACGTATATAAATGTGGACTTCTCATTCTGAGAGGAGACCCGTGCCCTGTAGTGGGCCGGTAATGGGTTGATAATGATGGCAATTGTTTATCTTCATAAGTGTCACAATAATTATTTATTTCTCTCTTTTCTGTAATTAATTTGGATGACCGCCGAATTATAATTGTCTGATAAAAGGAAAGAGAGAGAACCCATTCAGAATCAAAGCTACTGTTTAAGATTTAGGTACCTACTTGCTACTAGTAATAAATCTAAAATCTAATATCTAAAATCTTAAACATTAGTTAAGATTTACACGTGGACACAATAACTTAGATCATTAATTGCTTTATTCCCTTGTTGGGAAAGATTTTCACAACAATAATTCTTAGGTATCATGTTTCTCAATGTAAATTGTTTTCTACAATATTGACGGTTCAATTTTGTTGTGTCTAATGATATTTATTTTATCAAAACAATCGTCGTCGTCATCAACCCATAGATGTTCTTTGCAGGACATGGGGCTACACGATGGGGTTTTGCGCCGATTTTGTGTCCACAGTAATTTGTATGAGGAAACATTTTTGAAACCCAAATTTACGAAGTCATGGGCATCAGCAAGTAGTTATAACCCCGGCACGTAAGTCGACCGGTGACCTTCAAGTGCGCGCAGCCTCGTACGAGTGAGCGGGACACAATACGATTGGAGAGCCAATCAGCGCTTACGAGGCATCCGCAAGAGCTAATCAGTGCTTACGAACGATCCCCACGCCCTCCTCGCGACCCCCTCACACCCCGAGATACCTCATTTTCGACTTCTGCGCATTGAAGGTCACCGGTCGACTTATTTGCCATTACTTGTAGTATACGTATGAACTTTTCAATCAGTTTTTTTATGTTAAATCACAAACCTAACATTCCGTTTAATCCTCATATTTATCGGCCCAAATGTTAAAGCGGTAATGTCTATTTATAATTTGTTTATCATAAGACGTGGCAGATCGTAAAACGACTGACACCTTGACTGTTGTATGGAGATTTTATAAATTAACCGACAACGTGGCGATACCGTCACGATATTACTATATCTACAACTAGCGGACCCGGCAGACGTCGTCCTGCCCGCTAATAGCGCCACCTACCGGGTCCAATTTTTCTACTTTATAAACCTTCCTCTTGAATCACTCTATCTATTAAAAAACCGCATCAAAATCCGTTGCGTAGTTTTAAAGATTTAAGCATACATAGGGACATAGGGATATAGGGACAGAGAAAGCGACTTTGTTTTATACTATGTATAGTAGTGATACTATAGGATATTGTATTATTACTGAGAACCGACCTTATAAATTTTTTTTTTAAACGGAACAATTTGTCAGAATCTTTTTTGTATGTGTGTTCCCCCGATTACTCAAAAACGCCTGGACCAATTTGAAACATTCTTTTGTTTGAAAGGGTATACTTCCCAGGTGTTTCCATGGCCATCAGGCCATTATCTCATGATGGGATCCTGGAGAATTTGAGGTAACTATTAAAATTTTATTAGAAGTTGGTTTAATTTTTGGATGGATTTTTGGATGGAACTATCGAAGTCGGTTTAATTTTTCCTAAAATAGAGCTCTCTGTGCTACTTTTAGCCGCATATTACCATTATCTGTCAGAAAACCGTCTGTTTCCGAGTGTGTTCGGCGAGGATAAGTACCTACTCAGTTTATAAACAGAGTGTCTTCCGACGTAGGTCAATTTTATTCTGTCAAACAAGTTTTTATAATGTGCGTCGCCCTTACTCTAAGCTAGTACTCAAAATTGGCTGGTTTACCAATTTGGACGTTTATTTTTTCCTTAATAAAAAATCGGAATATGAGGCATTATTTTATTTTTTATCATTGGTATCTATATATATGAATAATATATATATGAATCATAAATAATATTTATTTATTTATTTATTATTTATTTATTGATTTAATACTTGATTGTACACCAAAAAACATAAATTAAACAAAAGAAACATTTTAAAAGAAATTGGTACAATTGGCGGCCTTATCGCTTAGAAGCGATCTCTTCCAGGCAACCTCGTTGTGGAGAATATAAAAACTAGTGAGAAGGGTATAAGGGTGTACGCTAAAATTAGAGGAAATTAAAAGTATATATACGAACAATAGACATATAAATACTTACATACGAAATTACATAAAATATACATATTAGACATATATATGTACCTATAAATATTAAATATAATATAAAATTATAACAATGATAAAAATTTCACTTTGTTCATCGTTCATTATAGTTATACAGCAGTCCGAGAACCAATCAGTGCGACAACGAAATCTCGCGTCATTTTCATCGACAAAGCGTTGTTGTAAAGCCGCGAGAGAGATGTGTCGCAATGATAAGGTCGAGCTGTGAATGTGACAAGTGAAGTAGAGAAGACGCGGTCACATTTTTGTCAATATACGAGTTTACGAGACGTGGCAAAGACTACGGTTTACGAGACGTGGCAAAGACACTGCCACCTCTACTAAAGCCATACAAAATAATTAAATATTTAAAGAAGAAACAGTAGTAGTCAGTGTCGTGTCGTCGGGATATATGTCGTGTATATGTCTTGGGATATAAAAACGGTCGCGCGATCGTTTACTCAACAGGTTTACGTTCAAACTCCTGAAAATGACAGATGACGCTGATTCAAGATATCGTCTTGCGGCTTGAAATGTGTTTCTTTCGTCGTTTACTTATTTTGTAATTTTAGATGATATACGTTCAGTAAATCTAAATTTAAACGCGTCAAATTATACTTACTCTTCTAATTTATAGCCCCTTAAGTCCCTTAAAAAGTATATTTACTGTTTTTTTTACATAAAAGTATATATTTTAGATATTTTCAGTTAGTAAGAATATCTAAACCAGTGTGAGCTTATCGCCTTCAATGTTATCTTATCTGTCCAACGTTCTAGTACAGTCAGCTTCTCTTTCTTTCACGAGCGAACCCAGACCAACAGATTACAGTACATACTTAGTCCATTTTTTGGTCCATAGCAGACTACTTGCCCTCGGTGTAGTCTTCAAGTACCACGTGGTAGGCCTCCAAGTAATTTTTTTTTTTTTTTTATTTATTTATTTGGAACATAAATATACAGGCAAACTTATAACATAGATTGCGATTAAATAAAAATTATATTACAATTATTACATAAAAATTATAGTCGGATGCTGATGCCTAATTTAGGTTTCCCTGTGCTATACGCATCAGCAGTCCTACTTAAAAGTGAAATTGCAATAAATTAAACATAAGTTCCGCAACATAGTTCTGTGAGACTGATGCTAGTGACAATAAACTATTTGTTTTGTTCTCAAAGTTTGAGCAGTGAAAGAAAACAGCGTACACTGCACAAAGTCCATTTATGTTGGTGACATTTAGTAATATTACAAGCCCTGTTTCAAGTGACCTAACATTTCTACCAGGGCCGGTTAGTATTTGCCTCCGGGGAAGAAGCGAACCAACACTTAGACCAACAATAGTGTCCGGTACGGACTCAAACAATGTAACGTCGTCTTTCATTCACTTACACACAAGTGAACTTTTTTTACACGTGTGCGTGAGGCTGGTCTAAATCGCATGCGCGCAGCATCTGTGCCTCTTCCCCTATCTATGCCATACAGTACCAAAAGATTCTATGTTCATTTCAACGTTAGAACTTTACGGTGTAAAGGATAGAGTTGAATTTTGTAAGGCGTTGGTTAATAGCGAAGCTCCGACACGGAGAGGCATGGCAATAAGCTTCCAGGATTCAGATTTTTTAGATGTCTCCAGCCCGTTCCGAAGCCGGGACGTGTTCCGACGGTCGCGGCTGGCCGTAAATTGTTACGCGACGAAATCTGAAACTGTTCGATGTCGGACGAAATTTGAGTGTTGACACAAATATCTCAATTAGTTCGTGTTTTGTTCTGTGGGTTGGTGAAAGATTTGTGTGAAGTTTGGGAAATGGTGTGGAATATTCACGTTAATTTGAAGTAAGTTGCCAAAAGTTTATTTATTAGACAAAACTTGTATTTTCGTGAAAGTTTTTCATGTGGCATCGTAATATTTTGTGTTTACTAATTAGTGTCACGCATGCGTGTTTAAGTTTTGAATAACGAGTTTATTATAGATTTATTTTCCTTTTCATGTAATCCCTACTTCCTAACTACTATTATAAATGCGAAAGTGTATAATATTATATTCGTCTGTCAATCACACAGAAACGGATAGACTTAGTTTTTTTTTTCAAGGGTATATTATAATATAGTGGTAATTATTAAGGGTATATTATTATAATATACCCCTAGAGACGGGGCTTCTATTACGGCTTCTAATTTTTAGCCCGGAGAGGTCCCTGGGGGATTTTTTAAAAGCTAACACCATGTGGGTAAAAGCTAGTTTAATAGTATAAACTTACTTCTGTCGTCTGTAGGTACAGACAAGGTAGGTACGGACAGGTAGGTACGTCAAAAATTATGAAGACTTTCATATTATAAGTGTTTTTATAATTTCTACTACCAATTTAACTAAGTATATTTATGTTAAGGTTAACTATATTTTCGGCTTTATGTTAAGGTTAATCCTTACCTATCTACAGAAATTTAGCTGATTAATTAAGTACAGGGGTTACTTTACTGTAATGGAACCTGACTGAATCGAGATTAATTTTATTATCTTATATTGCTTGAGCTGGGCAATTAATTCTATTAATTAATGAGTCGTTAAAGCACACTATTACCCTCAGACGTAATTAGTCGATTAAAGCTTGTACCTTATACTTGATATAAAATTATATGTACTACCTTGTACTCGAACTATGATGATTGATGACTGATGAGTGATGACTAAATAGCTCAACTTCTTTATCTGAAAATACTCGGATATCTATGAAAAACAGGTAGGTAAGGTAGCTCTACATCGATGGTAGCGGCAAACCAATTACAAACTTAGTTGCAACCTAACCAGTGACGCACTTCCGTCACAGCTTTTGCAACACTTTGCCGATAAAAAGCCACGAGAAAGTGTTGTTGCACTAGGCTAGCATGGAAGTCAACTAGGTAATTACGGCTTCTAACTTTTCATGAGCGATTGCGCAGTCAACGGTGCAGGCATGAAAAAATTGATGCGCAAAATAGAGGCGCGCGGAAAAACGCGAGCGAAAAGATTCCGCTCCAACAACAACAACGTGAAAAGTCTGAGCGGAAATTCCGCTACGGTTTTACGACGGTTAGTAATGTGTGCCACATAATTAGTATCTAAACTGCCTCGTTGGTCTAGTGGTTAGTACGTTCGACTGTGGTCGGGCCAAAAGAAAAAAAATATGAAGTATTGGGTTCTTCTGTCAATAAATTCTCAGTGCCAGCCCGGAGTTGGAAGTTGGCGGTGTTACGGAGAGCGCTCACGGAGCGGTTTGGAATCGCGCCCGCCGCGGCTGCGGGAGAGAGGTTAGAGAGAGCGCGCTCACGAGCCCGCTTGTTTTTGCGGGACCGCAGCCGCCGCGGCTGCGGGCGTCGTTATAGTTATATATGAAGAGCTGGCGAACAAAATGTTATATTTTTTAATCCGATGGTCTTTGGCTTGCTGAATAAGAATATCAACTTAATTTTACTTAAAACGGCCCGCAACTGTATCAAAATTGCATCCATAGGTCGTGGTTTCGATCATAACGGCATAATTACAATAAAGTTTCGAAAGATTTGAATAATCGAGCACGTTTTCGTTCAAAATGGATTAATTTCCATACTTTGTAAGATGTCAATCAAAATGATTATTTCTTTTTCAGAAGAAAAATTTGTTTTTTTTTTACTAAGAATTTTTTTTTAATTAAAAAGTTTATCATTTAAAAACTTTATTCACTAATAAAGTTTTTAAACAATTTATGTTAAAATTGGCCTAAACTAACTTACAAATGTCAGACTGACTTACAAATGATAGATTATGGTTGAAAATTAATTAGAATTTTTAGAAATGGTTTACGAATTATTAATTTCATAATTGAAATAGGTTAGAATTAACTGACATTTGATTCATTCAGTGGCGCCGAACCGCCATCTTGAATTATTGGTATAAATACGGGTAATTCGAAGCCATGAATTCAGTCTCCTCCAGAGACTCAACCGACTATTAGATGCTTCAGCGTCTAGGTCGTGATATTTGATTGAGGGCTGCGATAGCAATCACACCCTCATCGAATAAATGCTGCCATTTTGTACTTGGCTGAGTGTAATTAATTAATTAGTATAAAATATATTTGAAAATAGATCTCAGTTAAACTAATCTCTGAGTTGATATAAATTGAGTTATGTGCGGGTGATAAACGCAGATATTTTAATAATAGTTTGATTTAGTTTTAATATTAATTGATAGTCTGCTTCTGGAGTTATGTGTTTACACAAACAAGTTATTGTTTGCAATATTAATTAATTATTGCTTCCGTTAACTTATAGATAGATAGATAGAAATACTTTATTGCACACAAAAAATATTACATAACATGACAAAGAAACTAAAACTAAAAGAATAATTGTATGCAAAGGCGGCCTTATTGCTCACAGCAATCTCTACCAGGTAACCTTTGGTGAAAGGAGAAACTAGGTGTGTTGGATAGTACTTACACGCATTTACAGAAAAATGAAGTAGTATAATATAATAATTATAATATAATTAATTAATAAGTACCTAACTATTTCAGTAATACATAAATAACTATCATACATATATAAACTATAATATATAATATATATATAATAATAACTATAATATACATATATACAATCCATAATAGAAATATATATATATATATATATACAACTACATACCTACATATATTATAATAGACATACATATTATACCTATGATATTATGGCATCGATAAGTATAGTTCTTTAAGACAATTTTTAAAAATGGGCAAGGATTTCGAGTCCCGAATATTTTTGGGCAGAGCATTCCACAGTTGTACAACATATACTGTAAAAGATTTCCCGTAGAATTTTGTGCAGTTACGTGGGGTTCGGAGTTTGTTATCTGTGGATGAGCGCAACTTCCTGTCGCGATCGTCAGCACCAAGAAAAATGAAGCGATCTTTAAGGTACGAAGGAGTGTGGGGAGCATAGAGGATAGAGAAGAGTAAGGTGAGTGCGTGGAAATCCCGACGCCGTCTAATTGTCAACCACTTAAGACGCGTACGGTATTCGGTGATGTGGTCAAATTTCCTTAGTCCATAAATAAATCGAATGCAAAGGTTTTGCAACCGCTCCAACTTGTTTAGGAGCTCCTCATTCAGATCTGTGTAGCTGCTGTCGGCATAGTCCAATATGGGTAAGAGCAGAGTTTCAGCCAAAGATATTTTTGTTTTGATTGGGAGGAGATTCTTCCATCTTTTAAGAGAGCCGACAGCGGCGAAGAGGCGTCTACTTACATAATTAGTTTGTGGGATCCAGGAGAATGAGGAGTCAATAAACAAGCCGAGGTTCTTGACAGTCGCACTGAACGGTATGGTCGAATTATTTAGCACGATTGAACCAGCGGTATTGAAGTCGATCTTACAAGTTTGCCTGGGGTTACCAATGATAGCAGCCTGTGTCTTACTAGCATTTAAAGTCAGACCGTGCGATTTACTCCAAGTACTAATTTTACATAAGTCAGAATTAATTTTACTAATACCTGTCATAACTTCATCCGCTGGTACCGATATGTATATTTGCAGGTCATCAGCGTAGAGGTGGAAGGATGAAGAGAGGGAATGGGAGATAGAATTAATAAAAATAGCAAATAAAAGTGGCGAAAGGACACCTCCTTGAGGTACACCGGCACGGAGACAGGAAACGGAGGAAACATTATTATCAATGCGGACACATTGCTGACGATTCCATAAATAAGAATGGAACCAGTCCACCACTTCTTGCGATATATTAACAGACTTAAGCGTGGCCAACATTATATCCAAATCAACCGAGTTAAAGGCATTACTAAAGTCTAAAAGAACAATAATTGTCACAAGTTGGTTGTCGAGGCCGTAGCGAATGTCATCACATATCTTGGTGAGCGCTGTGACAGTGCTGTGCCCTGGCCGGAAACCTGATTGGTAAGGATTAAGTAGGTTATTGAAAGATAGGTAGCGGCGAAGTTGAGAGGAGACTATACGTTCAGCTACTTTAGAAAGGAAGGGAAGAATAGAAATTGGCCGATAATGAGTGAAGGACGATGGATTAGTCGTTTTGGGAACAGGAATAACATACGCTACCCGCCACGCGCTGGGAAAAGTACTAGTCGATAGGGAGTGATTAAGAATATGACTAAGTATCGGGGTCACTTGTTCCAGTACAAGCATTATCATTTTCCGGCTTATACCATCACTGCCAACTGCATCAGATTTGATTGCCAATATGTGTTTCTTGACATCATCAGGGGTAATTGAGTCAAATATAAATGGGGGGAAAACAGGAGTAGGTGCTGCACTAAAACGGTCTAAGGTATCATTTTTTATTTGGCTATCCATTGGCGTTATTGTGGTAAAATACCTATTCAAATCATCCAGGTTTACATTCTTTACGGTCTGATACTGTTGCCTGCCAATCCCTAGTGAATTTAGAAACTTCCAGGTTTTCAAAGGGTTACTGTTGTCAATAGACTCATGGATATAGTTACGTTGAGCATCTCGGCAAAGTTTACTGCATCGGTTCCGTAGTTTTTTGTATTTTTCGAGATGCTCTTCAGTTCGTTTTAATTTAAATTTAGCTTTAGCTGAGTTGCGTTTGGTCATAGCAATTTTTATTTCTTTAGTTAACCAGGGAGCCGGTAGGTGTTTCAACTTGATTGGGCGCAGTGGTGCATGAACGTCGAAGATTACTGTTAGCATAGAGTTAAATAAGTTGACCTTTTCATCTACTGTAGCTGCATCAAAAATGATATCCCAATCTATGTTATTGAGATCCTGCAGGAACCTATCATTCTTAAAGTTCTTAAAGCTACGTCGCATGACAACAGTTGGCTTGGCTTTCGGTGGACGTATTTTATATGATACATATATGAGATCATGATAGGAGAAGGCTTCCGCTGAAAATTGACCATGTGAGCTTACATGTTCTTTAGAGGAGACCATCATCAAATCCAGCTGAGAGGGTGCGCAATTAGGAAAGAAATGCGTGGCCAAGGATGAAAGTAACTGTAGGTTAGAACTATTAACAATATTAGTCAACCGTTTCGCACGCGCATCCCCTTTAAGGAGACACGTGTTAAAGTCACCCAAAATTATTGTATGGTCAACTGTTGGTACATATTGTTCAAGGAGTGTTTCAAACGAATGGAAATAATTAATATGTAGAGACGGGCTGTAATATACGCCTAGAAGTAGTTTCAGTTGACCAAATAATACTTCAATGAAAATGTGTTCAGCAGTTTCTGAGTGACTTGTCCAAAACAGTGAAGGGAATATGGCTACGAAGGTAAATCGCCACACCACCCCCACCCTTACCCGTACGGTCATTTCGAATCAAGTGGAAACCAGGAATAGAGTAGGAGGTAGAAGGCAAGCATGGTTTCAGGAAGGTTTCAGACACTAAAATAGCATGGATGCTATTATTATTTTCAAATGAAGCCAAGAGGTCAGTAAAATGAGATGGAATACTTTGGGCATTAATATGTACCACATTGAAGTTTTTAGGAAAGGGTGATAGCGCTGAGAGAAGTTGGGTATGGAGAGGTACTGAAACTTATATGAGATAGCAAACTGAATTTAACATATTATTATGTTCAATAAAGTCACAAACTACATATGGGTAAATAAAAATCCACGCCAAAGCTCACTGTAAGTATGTCATTCAGTTTAATATTAATATTTAATAATTAATATTTAATAGGTTACCTGAATCAATACAGGCCATGCCTCTTCAAACTTTTAAAGTAAAACTAAAGAACTGGCTCATGGAGAAATGTTTTTACAATTTAAAAGAATATAGGTATGACATAAATTCTATTTATTGCAATTAATTTTATATTTATATCTTTAGAACGTTGACATGTATGCTACTTACGTCATTTTGTTTAGTCTTAAAATCAATAATTTAATTTGCACACTAATTTATTAGTTAAATGTGTTGGAAGACAATAAGCTTTAAGATCCATAATATTTGTACCACATTTTTGCAAATAAAGACTCTTACTCTTTAGTTTGATGCAACTATACCGTTTTGTTCGCCAGCTCCTATAAGAAAAATGCGATCGCGTCCGCCAAAAAACCGCAGAGCTTGCGGGCGACGCCCGCAAAGCTCGCGGGCGCCCGCTGCCCGCCTTCTGCGGGAGCCGCGAGCAACCGCCAACTCTGCGGGAGTAAATCGCGTCGTGAGTTTTGCACTCGACATTTGTATGAATTTCGAGTATTGCGGGCCCGCAACCGCGGCGGGCGCGGGTGCGAACCGCTCCGTGAGCGCTCTCTCTTAGATACACCGCCGTGCCTCGGAGAGCACGTAAAGCCGTCGGCCCTGCGCCTGAATCTCTCTGCGGTCGTGTCGCATTGGCGTCCCATCGGACTATGAGAGTGAGGGAATAGAGAGTGCACCTGCGTATGCGCACACACTTGCGCACTATAATATATCTCCTGCGTAGATGGCTAGTCTCTGCCTCGGTTGAGATTGGCCGCCGTGGCCGAAATTCGGTCGGGAGGACTAAGTATCTACAATTATCAAACAAATTGCAAACATGTACGGACAGAATTTTGTTGAATTCCCAGCGCGTTTACATGGCGTTTTTCCGTTACATTTTCCCTTCGCCTAATGCACTAACTTGATAGAGGTAATACACACCTACCTAGGTAGGTACCTACATATATACGTACCTATCTCCAACCTATCCCATAATATATTGGCTAAGAAATTCCTTATTCTATAATGCTGAAACATCTCAAACGTTAACTTTTTCAGGATGTTCAATTTCCTCCAGTCATCCATATATTCCATGTGTATTCATAAAATTTACCTTTTAAAGCTCTCTCTGCATGAATGTACTTTAACATTAACAGCCTATAGATAAAGTAGTAAAATCACGGAGTAAAATTTGATATGATTTTAATGTATTGGATTTAACGACGTTTATTAAACGGTCTCGTAAAGATATCGATAGTATCGTAAAAATCTTTGGTGATTGTGATTGTGATTAAATGATTAGTACCACCATCTCTCATAACAGCACTTTAACGTCCCACTGCTGGGCATAAAAGTCAAAGTCAAATAAACTTTATTCAAAACTGGAGAATGCCCGCGCCTTCGCCCGCGTGAATTTCGGTTTTAAACAAATCCCGCGGGAATCGTGGATTTCCGGTTCCTGTTCCCGCTCCCTTTTCCAAACTTTAAACCTACTATCAAGGACGTTCGCTATAGTAATCTACCTATAGCTGTAGCTATACATTTCGGATTTTTCAAAATCCCGTGGGAACTGTGCATTTTTCCAGAATAAAAAGTAGCCTATGTTTTAAGTCAAGGCATAATCTATCTCCATTTAAAATTTCAGCCAAATCGGTTCAGTAGTTGCGGCATGATTGAGTAACAAACATCCAAACATCTAAACATCCAAACATCCAAACATCCACACTTTCACATTTATAATATTAGTAGGATTGGTATATTGTAACACTTTTTGTACTTTTTTTTGTAACATAGAAGTGAGGTAATGGTGATACTTACTTACGAAAACTTAAAACTAAAACTACGAGTGTTCCAAACGCGCCCTGATCTGAAAAGAACCCACAGCAAATTCAGCCGGGCTATTTTTAACCCCCGACGCAAAAACGACGGGGTGTTATAAGTTTGACGTGTCTGTGTGTGTGTGTGTGTGTGTGTGTGTGTGTGTGTGTGTGTGTGTGTGTGTGTGTGTGTGTCTGTCTGTTCCCCTGTGGCGCTCAAACGGGTGGACCGATTTGAATGCGGTTTTTTTTGTTTGAAAGGTGAATTAGTCGAGAGTGTTCTTAGCTATGTTTGATGAAAATCGGTCCAAGATGGCCGCCGCTACAAAATGGCGGATGATATATTTTTTCACAACTCCCTTGATATGGGTATCAAATGAAAGGGCTTGACTAGTAGAATAGCACTATTGCAAATTCAAGATGGCCGCCGCCACTAAATGGCGAATGTCGGGGGTTTTATAAATTTTCAATTTACACTTGTATATATTTTAGCCTTACTTACAATTTTTTTATCTATTATCCCCATAGTAGCGTCCTCTCTCATGAGAGAGGGATTAGAGCTTAGAATGTGACTTAGCGGGACAATAAGAAACGTTGACCGATTTTAAGATTAAATGCACTGCTGCTTTACCGTATGAACTCGTGCGTGTATGATATTTCTCTCGTCGTTGAAAATCAGATGGAATTAACAAAAGTTGGTTATGATGATTTTTATTTGACCGTTTTTAATTGTGGTAGACCTGCGTTAAAGTAGTAGATGTCTTATAATTTAAGATCTGGGTTCGGTTGACCTACCCTCATCGAGTTTCCTAATAAAATGTATTTTTTGTAAAATATAATAACCCAATTTTTAACCCCCGACGCAAAAACGACGGGGTGTTATAAGTTTGACGTGTCTGTGTGTGTGTATGTGTGTGTGTGTCTGTCTGTTCCCCTGAGGCGCTCAAACGTGTGGACTGATTTGAATGCGGTTTTTGTTTGAAAGGTGAATTAGTCAAGAGTGTTGTTAGCTATGTTTGATGAAAATCGATCCAAGATGGCTGCCGCCACAAAATGGCGAATGTCGGGGTTTTTTTTAATTTTTAATTTATACTTGTGTTATATATAATGCTATTAAGTATTAAGTATAAGTATTTCATAAATTTTATTACTAAAACTTTATTATGAGCGAAGCGGAGCAGCGCTCAGCGGACCAATCGAACCATTGATAGATGATGTGATAATTTTATCACGCCATCTCTCAATTATGTGATTGGTCCGATGAACACTTATCCGCTTCGCTTCAGCGGACGGTTACCCTTATCAGATAGTATGTGACACCTCTGAATGAATAGTAAAACTGTTACAAAAAGGGTTAAAGTCATACAATTCAACGAATGAACCATATTATAGATGTATATATACGTATGTATTGAGTCTCACAAAAAGAATTTATTATCACAGATGTGAAGCCTTTTATATCAATTCAAGTTAATGGAACATCGGTGTTTCTCTGTTTACTGACCAAGTGCAAAACTTTCAGCGCGGCCTACATTCGAACCATTATTTTTTTTTTACATTTCATTTTCAGCATAACCTTATTTTAAATTCAAAAACCCCGGCGCCCCTTCATCTGCATTTCCCTATTTCGCCAGATGTTAAGTATTACTTTATACCGAGTAATACTTTATTCAAATCTTTTCATTTCAAAGGAGGCTCTCGAGATTAGAAAACACAAGTGCCACCTCAGATTTCGTTACGAGTGGGTGCTTGCTCCATAAGTATGGCCCATTTACTTGGGTTCGCTTGGGACCGTTCAGATAGACCGGCGCGGAGAGCAGAACAAATTTTAATCGCATTTAAAATAGAATCTTATGGCATTGAAATAAGGTTTATTTTTACATTTTACCTCTTTTGGGAGCATCCTCGAGCATCCTCTTATCATAAAAGAGATAAAATGTAAATATAAACCTTATTTCAATGGCTTAAGATTCTATTTTAAATGCGATTAAAATTTGCTCTGCTCTCCGCGCCGGTCTATCTGAACGGTCCCTTAGATATCATGCCAGTATAAGCCGGTTTGAAGGACGTAATAATTATTTATTACAGAAACGAGGGTTTCGTTTGTTTTGCTTTGGTGCCCACTCAATGCTTGATGTATTGTTTGCGATTCTCTTACCTATTTTCGGAGGCTAAAATTATACTGTTATTTCAAAATACTTAACTATAACAATAAAATTAAAACTCGTAGTATGTACTTCTAAGCCGGATTCTAAGAGTGTCCCAAATACAAAGTGACGGTTTTTTAAATTAAAAAAAACAACAGACTGTTAATATGTTAAGATGCTGCATTCACATCATCTTCAAACATTTATCATGTCATACGAGAATCACACAAGAAGTATGAGAAAATGAAATCTTGGTTAAATATCTTTCTTATTAGAGCCTTTTCTGTCATTCACTCTATCATCGTAGTCTAGTGTGATGATGGTCTCTCTAAGATACGTTATGGTAATACTAGACTTCGTCCGCGTGGATTTAAGTTTTTTTTAATCCTTCCGGAACTATGATTTTCCGGGATAAAAATTACCTTATGTCCTTCTCCAAGGTCTAGGTCTAACTCTGTACTAAATTTGGTCAAATTTGATTCAGCGGTTTAGGCATGAAAGAGTAACAAATACCTAAACAAATTCACTTTCGCATTTATAATATTAGGAATATGATTAGCACTGATCATAATTATCATTATAAGATGCACCTTATCGCTTTCATAAGGCGTCTAGAATTTTCTATTATCTACTATATAAAAATAAGCCGGGTTTTCCTTCCTGACGCTATAACTCCAGAACGCACGAACCGATTTCCACGGTTTTGCATTCGTTGGAAAGGTCTCGGGCTCCGTGAGGTTTATAGCAAAGAAAAACACGCGAATGAAGTCGCGGGGGTCAGCTAGTTATTTGTATAGATATAGTATAGGTTTTACTCTGACTCCAGTGTATAAAATAAATACATATAAAATTGATGCTAATATTTTTCTATGTATTTATAATATTAATTAAAGTTTCTTATTTTTCTTGTTTCCTCTCCCGCATTCTATTTATTGTAGTTAACCTATTTAATTGCTTTTAATTTGTATTTACCTATTTAATTAGTGTTACTGGATATTTCTGGATATCTGATTAAATTGAATTAAATTAAAATAAGAGCCATAATTTAGATTTCTACAGAAGATTAGACCGCCTTTTTTATCCTTTTTTTATCTTTATTAAAGAAAGTATTCGAGCAATCTAAAAGCAACCTAAAAGCAATCTAAAATCAATAGGTATTTCCTTTTAATACTTAAATGAAGATGCAATAGAATTAAAATGGACTAAGCGTCCAGTGAAATGAATAATTCCAGACAGCTAGGTACGCTTCGAATTAATTTACTGTCCGACAGTAGTATAGTATAGTATCATACTATGTAGTAAATATTCTAGTAACAACATTAGTGCATGAAGCCCGCAGCGAATTGTGATGCTCCGTGCTTTGATATATGGGTCATTCTAAGTTAACAGGTACTAAGTTATTAGGATAGGCGGCACAACAAAAATAATAGAATGTTAATGCAATTGTAGTATTTCTTTATAGAAACACTTATTATCTTCATACCTGAAAAGCAGCCAGTCAATTAATTTATTATTTGTTATTTTATAATTGACCAGGGGAGATACTAAATACAGGGTAGATATAAGGCGTACAGGGTAGGATACTTTATGAACAGGGGAGAGACATTAATGTTGTTTTATGATACAAATCACAGTAGTAGTTTAAGGATCATTTATTTTTATTGTTAATTAATAATAATAATAATCAGACTTTTAAGTTTCTAACAGCCATCAGTGATAATAAAAGTAACTTAAAACTTAGTACCTAATAATTTTGTTATTTATACTTGAAAATACAAATCTCTTATCATACAAAAAAGTAACTCTTTAAACTTTAAACACACAAATTAACATAAAATAAAAATTAAATCAAAAACACTCCTTAGGGCTTAAATTATCATTTAAGCAGCTTTCAAGTAAACAAAATTAATATTTTTCTTTTTTGTTTTCGTACTTCTTCTGCTCTTTTATTTTCTGCTGTTCACAGGGTCATTTTTAGGGTTCCGTAGCCAAATGCAAAAAACGGAACCCTTATGGATTTGTCATGTCTGTCTGTCCGTCCGTATGTCATAGCCACTTTTTTCCCGAAACTATAAGAACTATACTGTTGAAACTTGGTATGTAGATGTATTCTGTGAACCGCATTAAGATTTTTACACAAAAATAAAAATAAAACAATTAATTTTTGGGGTTCCCCATACTTAGAACTGAAACTCAAAAATTTTTTTTCATCAAACCCATACGTATGGGGTATCTATGGATAGATCTTCAAAAATGATATTGAGGTTTCTAATATAATTTTTTTCTAAACTGAATAGTTTGCGCGAGAGACACTTCCAAAGTGGTAAAATATGTGTTCCCCACCCTGTAACTTCTAAAATAAGAGAATGATAAAACTAAAAAAATATAAGATGGTAGTACCATGCAAACTTCCACCGAAAATTGGTTTGACCGAGATCTAGTAAGTAGTTTTTTTTAATACGTCATAAATCGTAAACCGCAATTACTTGTTGCTACGGAACCCTTCATGGGCTAGTCCGACTCGCACTTGGCCGCTTTATTTATTTATTCTTTGGTATCTTAATCTTTCCGCTGTACGTTTTTATTTCTAGACGTTCTTTACGCGTCATTTTTTTCTTGGTGCCATGATCTGTAAATACATATCGTAATCGTAACTAACTTGTTAGGAAGTTCTATTAGGTAAACTTAGACCTGGACTTTATTTTCTATTCTGATAGTGTTCCTGACGATCCGTGATAATTGACTAACTGACTGATTTTCCTGGGACAAAATAAATCCACCGTTAACACTCAGGCAATCGGTATTCAAACAAAAACATTGTTCGATGTTCCATTAAGTACCTAAGTGAAATTATAATGTTAAGAAAAGTGGAATAGAGTAAGATTATAAAATATGGATGTATTCACTAAATCATGAAAACCGTACACGTATCGGCTGTAAAAATACTTCAATACGACATATTTGTATCTCCCCTGGACAGTAAGCATCTCCCCTGGCACCTTAAGAGGCAGGGGAGAGAAGGCAGGGGAGATACTTTTCTGTTAAAAAACAGGTATAAACGTCAAAGTTTTTTTTATACGCAATTAACAAAGAAGAATACGATTCTATGCATAAATTACAGTAATTATTTAAAGTAAATAAAGTATTTAGGCTTATAATTGCGAAAAAAATCTTACCAGGGGAGAGAACACATTCACTGAATCACAACTACTCCTAGCAAGTAGCTTTACTGAAATGGCGGACAAAATGACCGCATGCTTGCGTCGTGAATGCTTGCTGCAAACTTCACGTTGAATGCTTTGTTTTGAAGGTCGCAATTTACGCAGCAAAGTAAACAGTCGTGAGTTTTAAATTAATACATAATGCCAGGGGAAGAGACGCTAAATATGAGGGACAAATGTAGACATTATAGTTAATATGAAAAAAAAAATGTTAGGTGTTGTTTTTTCTTAGATTGCATTAATTTAATTATTCTAATTTCTAAATTATTAAAGTTTAATTCATTACATAATTTAAATTTAGTTAAAACTATCGATTGACTAACATAATATGGTTAAGGGACATGGCAGGGGAGATACATTTTTCATGTTTGAGGTGCTTTTGCGACTAAATTACATACATTTAATTGGTGAATTTAAGTGACCATAAAGAAAACGGTAACTATTATGACATAACAGCGTTATTTCAAATAAATTAAATATGTATATATGATTTTTTATTGTTGCCGTTGAAAATACCTCATAACTTAGAATTACCCATATGCTAATTGTGTTGTGTGTAGTATGTAACTATGCAGTTTAGTTTTCTGCCTCGCTGGTCTAGCGGTTAGCACGTTCGACTGTGGATCACGAGGTCCTGGTTCGATTCCCGAGTCGGGCCGGAAAAAAAGAAAATAATGAGGTATTCGGTTTTTCTGTCAAGAAATTCTCAGTGCCTGCGCGGAGTTGGAAGTTGAAGGTGATTGATACATCCCCGTGCCTTGGAGAGCACGTAAAGCCGTCAATCCTGCGCCTGATCTCTCTCCGGTCGTGTCGCATTGGCGTCCCATCGGACTATGAGAATGAGGGAATAGAGAGTACACTTATGTATGTGCACACACTTGTGCACTATAATATCTCCTGCGTAGATGGCTAGTCTCCGCCTCCGTTGCGATTGGCCGCCGTGGCCGAAATTCGGTCTGGAGGACATTCTACATATTTAGTTTATGTCGTCTTATATGAGGACTTCCCTAGAGGATACAAATGTTAAGTTTTTAGTAATTCGTATAAAGACCTCGCCAAACTTCAAGAAATACAATTATTTAAAAAATAATACAATAAAATAAATAGTTATAAATAAACAATTTATCTGTATGTCTGAATCTCGGGAAGTTGGACTTGACAAAACCATAGGAATGTTAACACCCGTAAATACACCCGTTTCTGCCACAGAGCGTAATAACACACAACAATTCACGGGTTACGCTTACGGGCGTGAGGCGAGTGAGGCGAGTGAGGCAACTGTTAACCCTTGTCAGAAGTTTTTCAATTAGATTAACGCGATAACGCGTACCTACTGCGGGGAATTATTATTTACTGTGGGTAAGTTGAGGAAGAAAACTTCTTGAGTAATCGTCGTGGTATGTACCTATTACCACAGAATAATAACTAGTACCTAAAGGTACAGAAGCCTTACTTCGCAATGGTTTTCAAAGAAATATGTACTCAATCTGATAAACAATATGATTTAATTTAGCTCGCGTTCCAGTCGAGCACGTGTTCGTTTACGTACCTACCAAATTTTTTTGAGGGAATATGGGCCTTAATTCACTGGACTACGGTTCATAATAGGTTATACGTGGTTATACATTTGAAAGAGCCGGGGACTCTAGGGCTATGGCAGCCTATACTAGATTGGCCGTTGCGCAACGGCCGCCGCCTGTAGGTATGTTTTCAATACCTAAACGCGGAGTGACACAGGCCTGCTATTACGAGTATATGTGAGGGTGGAATGAGGATATACATACAAACCTACTATGTAAACTTGTGAAGAGTGTGTTAGTTTCGCATATTTATCTTTTATACTTTTCAAAACTATGTATTACAATAATATTATAATGTGCGGTGAGTTTGTGGCCTAGTTGAGACAGCGCACACAAGTTGATTGTACTGATTAGGCAACGTTGATTCAAAACTACATTTATACTGATAAATGAATGAATGATTTGATAACGTACACAGGTGAAAGATCCTTTTCTCTGTGTTACTTTAAAACTCAATAAAAAGAAACAAATGTTAAAGAAATTAAAATTAGTCAAAAACTGACTTGACGAGCTAAAAACGAGTTCATAGAAAAACAATTAATTCCTTTAGTATGAAAAATGTAAACAAGTTGATAAATTAAAAGATTAAAACCCTTTATATTATTGTAACGCGAACTCACCAAAATAGATTCCACCTTCCAAACATTTCTTTGTAATAAAGCTTTGAGAGGAATAATTGGACCCTTTCCGAGAGTTAGTTTCTTTATAAACAATGTTTCAAAAGATCTAAAGCAAGGTTTGAAAGTCAAGAACAACTTCAAAAAGTTTGTTGTGAAATAACTCACAAAAAGTGGATTACTAACTTAGGAGTATCGTAATACCAGAGCTGTTTGACTCTATATATAGTTCGTTCGGTAACTTAGTGTCGGTACAGGCGCAGGTGCTCTTAGTATTCTGCTTTTATTTTTATTATTATTTTTCTGTTTGTAATTTTTTTTCTATTCTAACAGAATCTCCGAATAGTCTGCCAATCCGCACTTGACCAGCGTGGTAGACTATGGTTAAAATCCTTCTCATTTTGAGAGAAGACCCGTGTTGATGAGAATATTATATTTTATGTTTATGGTTATATTATAATAAAATACGAATATAAAAAAATATAAAAAGGAAAGAGAATTTTAATGAAAAAATATGAGTAGGTATAAAACGCCAAAACCCCTTGTATCTGTACACCCCACGCGGCATGCTTTGAAGTCACGGCGGTGTCTTTGGCAACACACCGCGCGGCGGAGGCGGCTAGACACAAAAGGCGACCGTAAGAAAACGAACAGACTATACAGTCTACAGCGCCTGTCTCAATGTAGGTAGATAGTCCTTTTCAGATCTCGGGTTTGATTTACTTACATTCGGATTCTTACTTTTCTTCTTCTGCTCCTGTAGAAGCACAGGTTCAACATGGTTAATGCAGTATTAACGCCTATTAAATTTATAACGTTTGTTGTTGATAGCTTTGAGGTCGATTTGGACATATCAGTGAAGCGTCAGTCCTCATCATCATCAGAAAGGCTGGATCGATTTTATTGGGACTTTCACTGACGGATATTTACATTTTTATCTACTTAAACATCCACCAGTGAACTTTTAACAGTTTTTAGCAAGGTATGAGCTCAAAGGAGCTTATGAAAAACAAAAAGTTCCCACGGGATTTATAAAATCAATATCCACGCGAACGAAGTCTAAAGAAGATTACTATGGACACAAAATACAGTTAGTGCTTAGTTATGTAGATCATGATTACTCATATTTATTTTTCACGGTAAATCTTACAATTAGATTTAGTATGGTACCTACTGTATATCTTGCAAATATATTGATCAAAGCTTATGACCTGTAATTTCTGCACATAATATTCTTATAATAAAACTTTACAAGTATCAAGTTATTTAAACAGCAATGCGGTTAAAACGATAATGAAACTAATTCCAACGGTCAGTTTTAACAACATTAACTATTAAACTGTACATTGCGAAGTCAATTTGTACTACCGTACTTTATTTTGATTATCAATTGTCTGTCGCTACTGCAAAATGGCCAGCCGTGCTAATTAGTGATCTCATTTTCCCGGGAATTGACTTCAAAATTTGCTTTCCTGTAATTATAAATTTACAAACAGGCTGAACATTTCATTAACAACGACATTGTTCTGTTGATTGGGTCTTTTAATCAGCAATTCTACATTGAAGTTTAATATTTTGACGAGGAAGAAATTAATTTAAAATATTGAAACGGTCTTTTGTACATTATAATAATAGAATTCTGGAAATAATATTTGGTACCTACTAAAGGTTAAGTGGGCCTCAGCATTATCTTTGTCATAGAATAATTTTCAAGTTTGCTTGGTATTTCGTGGATAGTGATAGAGTTTATTTAGAAAAAAAAAGGTTATTTAGAGTTTACTTATGAGCCCAAATTAATAATTGATAACAGCAATACAATTAAAGTATCTACCTCGGTCAGCAATTAGTTTGGCCATTCAACGAGGTAACGCAGCCAACGTTCTGGGCACACCTTGACTCGTTACAGTGGTTTGGATGTTTTATTTGATTTTTATTTTTAAGTATTTATAGTTTTTGTAAAAAAAGTATTATTTAAATAAAAAAATAAAATTAAAGTACCTAGGTATGTACTTACTTCTAAATGCTACTCATAATTTGCTTTTTCGCGTTTTAACACACCAATTAATTGACCGATCATTTTCGCGCGTTAACATAAAAATGAAAGGTAAAATAATCTGTCGGCCATTAACGCTCGATCAATTAATAATGCGATGGTATATTTTAATGCCGCTCTTTAAGGGAAGCTATCCTCAGAGAAATTGGGTAATTCGCGTCAATTTTATAAATCTGCTCGGAGCATTTATTGACACGTCTCTCCGGAGATTGATACGAGAATGAATACCTAAGCCTGATGAATTAGGAGTAGAATAGAATAGAATAGAAAAGTTTTAGAATAGAATCGATTTTAATGATTTTAGATAATTAGACAATTAAATAAATAAAAGTCTGTACCAGGTAACCTTACGGTCTGAAAAGGATAAATAATCAGTGCTACCGACAAAGCTTACTGAATTGCAAAACCAAAAGGACAACTAATAAATGTTGGGATCCCAAGATGTTCGAATGGCGATATCGCAACGCAGCGTTGGAAAACCCATCCCTATGTGGAATGAGGTTCTCAAGAGAGTCGCTGGTAGCTATTGGATACGAGCGGCACAAGATCGTGCTCTATGGCGATCCTTGTAAGCGACCTTTGTCCAGCAGTGGATGTCCATCGGTTGAGTTGATCATGATAATATATAAAGCTTATGAAAAATACGTAAAAAAACCATTAATCTTTTGAATCGAAATAATTGTATCTACTCGTAATAAAATATATTAGATTATTTTACTTTTTTGTGTATTTTAAATTATTTATATTTTGTCTGTTTGTTGGTACTCGCAACACGCCAGCACCATTGAAATGATGAAGAAGGAATTATCACAGGTTTAGAAATGCAAAAACAGTCAGAATTATTATATTTTACAAAGTTTGACAGTAGAACTCATATAGACATCGTCACGTACATCGAACGCTGAAGGAAAGTGGAGGGGGTAAGCTATTGTATTACGTGCGTGACAGGTCCCATACGCAGCTATCCCCTCCACGTTTCCTTCAGTGTTCGATGTACGTGCCGCGGGTTATACATCTCGACGTTACACCTTCATTTGATTAAAGCAAAGTTTTTATGAGATAAGTTATTTTGAAGACCATCGTTTACGTTTAGTACAATTTATACCATAATAAATAGCATCGATAATAATGTACGAAACTTCATGAATCACTGAATATTTTTAAAAATTTCGATTTTCGACTTATTATAAAGTTTCAACAGAATCTAGTTCCGCGTCTATTTTCGCATCATTAGTTCCAACATCAAAGCAAATCGGATGGTTTATGTTGGCTTTTTGTGTGGCTTGGTTGTAAAAATTCCAGTCGTCCGATCCAAAGTGTTTTAGTAGTTTTACGGATTTATAGAACGATGCCGTAATTGTGAGTATTTTAGTAGGAGTGAAAATGTTAATATGATGGACTGGACGTTAACCATGCAAGTTCAACTGATTATGGGATTTTCCTAGTAGATAATTTTATGGGATAAAATATTTAAAAAATCTTCTGATTTGATCAAAATGTTATTACTACAACAAACAACCTATTTATTTAGTAGTTTATTTTATTCTGTGGGACAGTTTTTGGGCCTATTTGAGACAGTGCTTGACTCTTACCAGTTAGGCAACGTTTGTTTTGGTCTTCAGTTTTTGTCCCGTAACCAAGTCAGTAACGGGACAAAAACTGAAGTTGAAAGGCCAAAGGCCTACCTACCTAAGGTTTACCTATTTTCCGTAGGCTTGGTTAACTTTAACTATTCAGTCCCGGTAATTATCAATAATCCCTGATGATAATCGTTAATCCTAAAATTCGAAATCGTCGCAGTCATAAGGAGGAAGCAAGATTCCCTTAATAAAACCTCTATTATTATACAAATTAAAAATTTAACAACCCCCCTGACATTCGCCATTTTGTGTTGGCGGCCATCTTGTGTCGGCGGCCATCTTGAATTTGCAATAGTGCTATTCTACTAGTCAAGCCCTTTCATTTGATACCCATATAAAGGGAGTTGTGAAAAAATATGTAATCCGCCATTTTGTAGCAGCGGCCATCTTGGATTTTCTTCAAACATAGCTAACAACACTCTCGACTAATTCACCTTTCAAAAAAAAAACCGCATTCAAATCGGTCCACCCGTTTGAGCGCCACAGGGGAACAGACATACACACACACACACACACAGACACGTCAAACTTATAACACCTCGTCGTTTTTGCGTCGGGGGTTAAAAAATAAGTCACCTTCGAGCAATATAAGGCAGAGAAATCGGCCAAAAGGAGATAATACGTTAATTTTGGTCTTTCTTTATTTATTTTGTCGAGACCCACCGATCTAGATGTTAATAAGTTCTTAGTATGATTCATATATCTAGCCTTTTCTTCCCAAAGCTCGTAACACAGAACCCTTGTATACAACAAATATGAAACCACGGTACATATTACATATTCACATGCAGGAATTATTACATGGACCAAACGAGTGTACACATAAATGTAATGTATACAGACTAATAATACAAAAGACAAAGAGAATAGTAAATTAGGCCCGGTCCCTGCACGCTAAATGTGTTAAGTCGCCCTTTAGGCTCTGTTCAGGGAATAGGGAAAAGGGATAGTTTCGCGCGAATTATTTCGCGTTGCATACAGAATTACCGTGCAACGCGCTAGAATTTGGGGATCAGTTCAATCAGTATTTTAACGTAACTTTTATTATTTGCGTAAAGATACGTTATCTTACGTATAAAAAAAAATAGATTAAATAAAAGTATAACGATCTCCCTGGTGTAGTGGTGAGCGCTGTGGTCTTAGACCCGGGTTCAATTCCCGGCAGGAGTAATTTAAGAATTTATAATTTCTAAATATTCTCTGGTCAGGTGAGATCACAGTCAAGTGCTAACTTTAAGATGAATAAAGAAAGAGTATAATCACGCAGAATCGTGCAATACAATAGAGACGTGTTGAGGACTAATCAATACTTAACTTTAAGTCAAAACCTAAAGTCTTAAATTTGGCGTAGGTATCGCATGCGATTTATACGCAGAACTTGTGAATATTGAATTTTCGTTAATAATAATAATGTCCTCCAGACCGAATTTTGGCCACGGCGGCCAATCTCAACCGAGGCAGAGACTAGCCATCAGCGCAGGAGATATTATAGTGCACAAGTGTGTGCGCATACACAGGTGCACTCTCATAGTCCGATGGGACGCCAATGCGACACGACCGGAGAGAGATTAGGCGCAGGACCGACGGCTTTACGTGCTCTCCGAGGCACGGGGGTGTATCTAACACCGCCAACTTCCAACTCCGGGCTGGCACTGAGAATTTCTTGACAGAAAAACCCAATACCTCATTATTTTTTTTGGCCCGACCCGGGAATCGAACCCAGGACCTCGTGATCCACAGTCGAACGTGCTAACCGCTAGACCAACGAGGCAGTTAAAGACCAACGAGGCAGATTTTCGTTAACAAACGTGCTAAGTCGCATGACAGGATCCGCGGAAAAATATCACCCTTTCTGAAAAAGCCTTTAGGTGCATTCATTCAGCGTACAGTTTGTGTTTCACGTTTTATTTATGCTAACTTCATAACGTAGTTTCTATGAGTTTTGGTGGGCTTTGTTAATGCTTTGAATTGTTGTAGGTACATAGAAGTTCACTTCGTTTGTGTGTTGTAATCATATTTACTTACTTGTTTAATTTATGCGTGCCTCGGGCTGTAGAATGAAAGTTAGAATATGCCGCGCAATGAATTGTAGACAAAGAGAAAACTATAAGTATGTTAAAGTAATACTACCTATTATGAATACGAGGTGTTTTGTTTCTACCTACTTGCAGTTTCGAGCGCATGCATTTTTATATTAATCAAATTACGAATAATGATTTAGTCATTACGTTATTGGGTTGCAATAAGTTATTGTTTATGTGGTTATTGTCAATAATCATGAAATGGCTGTCACTGTTAACTTAATTAAAATAATGAAAGAATCAGTTAAAATAATGATATTATAATTATACTGGTAATCAACAGCGCTTTAGCAACCGACCATTAATGAACCTAAATCCTAGAATTTTTGTAAATATTAAAACTTTCAGCTTTATTGTTTTGTGTTTATGTTCAGTACTTTAGGCTCTACGCTACATCGCTCACTGAATATTAATTTTATTATACAGATAGTGACAATAGTAATTTTCATTGACTGAATTTGTAATACAAACTGTTGTAGCGAATAGTGCAAGAGTCCAGTCAAGAACATTGCAATTGTTGCATTAATCTAATCAACATTAAGCGGTGATAGCCTAGTGGTTAAGACTTGCTTCCCTTTTGGGCAGATCGAGTTCACCTCCACGTTTCACAGTTGTGTGCGTTATAATAAATATCACTTTATTTAACTGTGAAAGAAAACATCGTGAGGAAACCTACATGTCTGAGAGTTCCCCATAATGTTTTCAAAGGCGAGGGAAGTCTCCGTACTTGGCCAGTATGGTGGACTACGATCTAAACCCTTGTCATTCTGAGAGGAGACTCGTGCCCTGTAATGAGCTGGAAATAGGTTGATAATAATGATGATGAATCAACGTTTTTTAATTGAGATTGACTTAAAACCCACGTGCAGTCTCCAAAATCAAACTGAAGATCTATGCAGGGAGACATTCACGCAGTTATCTTGTTCATGCAGATAATAACTGTAAACAGTCTGTTATAAATTCTGGTCGCGTTCTCCTTATCAACGTAAGTTACTGCTAATGTTTGTAAATATAATTTACCTACAAGTTATATCACCCACTGAATATTCGTGGTACATAATACCTACATAATTTCCACTGTGTCCTAAGTCTCATAAGGGAATAGACATCTAATTATACAGTCGAATTGGGATAGAGAATTGAACTAAACAAAGGTTGAATTAATATCATCGCATTTTATTTTTAATGATTTTTAACCCCCGACGCAAAAGCGATGGGGTGTTATAAGTTTCACGTGTCTGTGTGTGTGTGTGAGTGTATGTGTGTGTGTGTGTGTCTGTCTGTTCCCCAGTAGCGCTCAAACGGGTGAACCGATTTGAATGCGGCTTTTTTTGTTTGAACGGTGAATTAGTCGAGAGTGTTGTTAGCTATGTTTGATGAAAATCGATTTAAGATGGCCGCCGCTACAAAATGGCGGATTACATATTTTTTCACAACTCCCTTAATATGGGTATCAAATGAAAGGGCTTGACTAGTAGAATAGCACGAGACAAATCCAAGATGGCCGCCACCACAAAATGGCGAATGTCGGGGGTTTTTTAAATATTCAATTTATACTTCTTTAAGTTTGGTTTTCTGACTGTGACCTATCTGGACGTTTTGACTTGACTCAACTCGCGCAGCGTGGAGTGAAGTGCCGCGTTTCAAGTGTGGCTTCAGCATTATTAATTTTATATATCGCCAATAATTATCGTACTTTATTTTATTGTCCTTGATAAGGGCATCCATAATAGAGATTGCGTACTTCACTAAAATGCTCATAGGACACTCAAATCTGGGGAGTATTGTGTATTAGCGTTAATGGGCTCTTAACCTCCTAAGGGACAAGTCGCGATTACTTATCTGTAATACCGTTATATAAATGGTAGACATCAAAGTGATACAATGTTAAATATCCAAGACGACTTTGTGACAAAAAGCGTTTCCACATTATCGGTATTAATATCGGGTGCTTATCGATATCAAAAGTATTTAAAGTAACCCAAGAACTGGCGCTTATTTAGCCCAACGGCTAAGCCCGGAATTCCAGAGGGGCAATAGCGCCAATATCTTAGGCACCATGCCCATGAATAAAATATTAAAATGTATATAAATAGTAGTAACCTAAGAACTGACGCTTATTTAGCCCAATGGCTAAGCCCGGAATTCCAGAGGGGCAATAGCGCCTATATCTTAGGCACCATGCCCATGAATAAAATATTAAAATGTATCTATAGTAAGTAGTAACCTAGGAACTGACGCTTATTTAGTCCAACGGCTAAGCTCAGAATGCCAGAGGGGCAATAGCGCCTATATCTTAGGCACCATGCACATGAATAAAATATTAAAATGTATTCTTCTTCTTAACGTGCCGTCTCCTTACGAAGGTTAATCATTAGGGCAATTTCAACTTTCGACATAGCTGCTCTAAATAAGGATCTGGTGCTCTTCTCAAACCATTGGCGCAAGTTTTTAAGCCACTATAATATCCTTCTGCGGCCTAGCCTCCTCCTGCCTGCCACTGTCCCTTGCATGATTAGTTGAAGGAGTTCATATATTTCTTGGTATTACGCATCACATGTCCAAAATATTCTAACTTTCGCTTCTGAATAGATGTCAGTATCTCTGTAGCCGTTCCCATCCTCTGTAACACGGTGCTTTTCCGTACGCGATCGGTCCAAACTGACGTTTATTTAGTCCAACGGCTAAGCTCAGAATATCAGATGGGGGGCAATAACGCCAGGTTCTACGTCCATCATGGGCGTGGTGGCAACACATTGGCATCCAAGAGGACGGTATATATATATTTTTCTTAAATATTTAAATTCGCCTTTTTTAAATTTTAATAACGCCTGCTGTTTCATTAGTCACTACTATAAATGCAGCCATCATTCTATCACTACATTTTGTTCGAAGATTGTGTAACAAAGAATGCAAAGATAAGATAGATGAATCCGATAAGAGACAAAATAATTATTGTCTTCTTTTGAAACATAATAATATAAATTTAGTTTCAGTATAAACAGATGTCCGCACCATCAAAGAGTTAATTATCTAAGAATAAAACACGGGAACGGCTCCCTTGGGAATCGTTTGCGCGCGTTTCTTTTTTTTATTTCGGTCCTCGGGTACGGGGAAACGCATTGATCCGTGTGTGTGTGTGTGTGTGATCATAGTAATGATGGCAGATTACAGCTGTGCCGCACGAACCGCCCGCGCCAACGCACAACCATTTGCGCGTATTTTTCATTTCAGTCTTCGAGTACTGAGAAACGCGTTGATCCGCATGTTAATAACAGCGATGATGAATAATAAAATTACACTCACACCCACGGGCCTCTACCCACGCGCCAACGCAATTCATTTTTAAAGCCGCATACGTTGAATATAATATGTTGCTAATGATGGCTCATGTTTTAAGAATTTGCGGCTTAATGAAAGCCGCACTTCTCAAAAGCAACGCATTTTTCACAACTAAAACTGTCACTGACGTCAACAGTATGGCTTGTCTACATCATAATTTCATTAATCTATTAACGTCCGTTTTCTTTATTATTTTATAATCTATCTCTGTCGATAAGCAAAAATCGTATAGCCTTGTTTAATAGAAAATAGAAATAGAGTTATGTTTATAATTATAAGTCAATGTACGCAAAATGCGAATGACGTCAGCAGTATTAAAACCTCAAACGCTGAGCGCTATTTTCGCGTGCTGTGTGTCTTGCGGGCCTTATTCATCGAGTGCGGTACGTGAGTGTGTACTGATGACGTCATTTGCATTTTCAGTACTGTAAAATGCGCCGCGCACGATGGGTGTGGCTGTTGTGACTCTGCTCTCTAGTGTGCGTTCGTCATAAATTACGCTCCTGTAAATGACACGAGGGGCAATTATGGCGGTTTGGGTATTTAATATTAAATGAAAAATTTACCTACGCTAAAATTAACCAAGCCTGTTCAGTGTTCATGCTCTCTGTAGTACCATGAAAAAAATACCATTTTACAATTTGTCAATCGTGGACTATATAATCTTTATAATCCTTAATAATAACTTTATAATCCATGATTTGACAATCATGGACTATAAAGTTCGTCTTGGCACCTGCATATTTGCTAACATCTGTACATCATTTCAGTTATACATATTATAAAAGTACTAAATGATTTCGGATACTTACCTATCTACTAAACTATAATAACTAGATATAAGTAGTAGAAGAATAATCTAAAGCTGTTATGATAAAACTCATAACATTTCGCTCCATGATATTCCTCAACATGGCGTTGATATAATAAAGCAGTTTCCATATTTTACGCCGGCTGGCGAACTTCCTAACCTACATTATGCGCTAGCAGTGAAGGGACCGGACGAAATTCTATTGTCCCCCTTTTTGATGGGACATTCTGAAGTCCGAAGCTTTTTACTTGCAAAGGAGGATGGGCAAAGTGGTCTACCTACTCAACACAAATGAAACCTATTTCAATGAAAAGCTTATTTTTAGTACTTAATTTTATTATATGGAAGCAAAGCTGTAAGTCTTGGGGTTCACGAGATTTTCGAGAAAAACATAATGCAGCCCCACGGAAGCCCCTTACCTTATTTTCTGTTTTATGACCGCAAGATATAGAAGCATTAGGCTATGAAGGACATAATATGCCACCTAGTAACGATAGGAATAGTTCGCAGCTTTCTAACGATAAAGCTAATAATCACACGAGTAGATAGGTACAGAGGGGAAGCTTCTACAAGCGGCCCGCTGTAGGTACACGCACACATATGCGCACGTTTGTCATCTAACTGAGCTGGTTGGATGACGCAGGCATCGATGTAGTTCTAATACATACATCGATGGACGCGGGCGTCCGTGAACCGTTGGTGAGTGTTTGTTTGAGTGTACCTACAGCGAGCCGTTTGTATGAAGCTTTCCCTCTGTACCTATCTACTTGTGTGCTAATAATCTCGACTTATTACTATTATTAGTTATGTTGGGACCGACATTAGGCCGGTTTTGTGCCCCCTGCTTCCAACTTGACCAATGTATTTAATTCTAGACGCTACGCCACCACCACCTTTTAACGTCCCACTGCTGAGCACAGGCCTCCTCTCATAAGAGAGGGATTTAGAGCTTAAACCCGCCACGCTGATCCAATGTAGGTTGGTGGGCTTTAACGATTATTGTCACATGATAGTAATAATAACCGGGGCCGACTGCCTAACGTGCTCTCTGAGGCACGGGGGTGAAACAGCGCCAACTACCAACTCCGAGCTGGCACTGAGGATTTCTTGACAGAAAAACCCAATACCTAACAATTATTTGCCTGACCCGGGACCTCGTGATCTGCAGTCGATTATGCTAACCATTAGACCTAAGAGGCAGTTTAACGTAGAACGCTACGCACTATTAATTAAATTCATAGTAGAATTACTAATATAGAGTATTTTTAAAGCATTTATTTTTTAGTGAATTTTGAAAAACTCCCATATATTTTGGCATAAACGCTATACGTAATTTGATTAACTACTTATTAGCTTCTTATTTCCATAGAGGGCGTTTGTGTTGATTAGGTAGACCAACGTTCATACATTTTTGCCCATCCTCCTTTTGTTACCTAATACCTACCTCTGGTCTCTGGAACCCAAACAAAAATCGATAACCAGTCAGTTGTCATGTAAATGAATGAAATCAGTAAACTGTGTGCTTAGTCTCACTTGGCACAGCTCGAAAACTTTACTAAATACTACTGATCGAAACACAATTACTTCAGAGTAAAATGAACCTAAATCGGCTTATTTTAAGGTTTGAGTTCGCCAATACATTCATTCGTCATACAGCATTTACAGCCAGCGCTCCAAGCAGAAATTTTGTAAAATAAATATTCGAAGTATTGAATTACGACTTTAAAATAAAAATCTTTGAGTTCATTTTGCATTACATATTACTATTTTTCAATACGTAGTGTTTGGTAAAGTTTTGGAGGTGCGCAAACTCATAATAACTATACTGTGCTATGCGCTTACGAGAAGGTATTGTATTATTATGTGCATAGTGCATATTATAGTTTTTGCCAGCAGTTTCGGTTTAAAGATTTTAAGTTTAAGCAATTTACCTACCATTACTTATCTACATTATTGTTGAATGGGAGTAGGTACAATGAACTCTCAATTCTATGAGTATTCTTTGGCGTACGTCTAATTTTACCTATACAAATTCTTAAAATCAAACTCATGACCACAAACGTGTGTCTGTCTGGTACTCTTTTACGTCTCAACCGCTGAACTGATTCTGACTTCGATCAAAAATGATTCTGAGGAATTTTGGCACCCTAAAAACTGACATAGAATTTTCTTAATCCCCCCCAAATCAAACTGTTTGCAAAGAATTTCCATAAACATTTATTATCATCACGATAGCCTGACAAAGTTATAAACTTAAATAGAAGAGAGGACATTTCTCTTTTTCCTTCAATTCAGAACTTCTTAAATATTAACATCGTGTACAACATAATATAAATACCACAAAAATAATCCCAACATTGTGTAACTAAAAAAAAATAAGTAAACCTTTTTCTTTTCATATTTTATCTAACATTTTGTATTAACCGAACCCTGTATGTAATCTAAGGCATTGTGTATTTTCATGTAAAAACGCCTAAACATTTGCAAAATATCGCCAGTTAGTTGCGAAATAACGCCAACAGGTTTTATTTAGTGGCGTAATCTCGCCGTAAAATGTATTAGGGGTGTACCGGTGGTGCTGTAATCTATCGCCTCTTTGTGTAAGAAAATACAAATATTCAGCTTAGGAAGGAATAGAAGATTTTGTTTTAACTCGTTTTTAACATGGATCGGCGGGCGCAAAGAAGAACAAGTATAAATTAAAAATTTAAAAATACCCCCGACATTCGCCATTTTGTGACAGCGGCCATCGTGGATTTGCATAGTGCTGTTCTACTTGTCAAGCCCTTTCATTTGATACCCATATTAAGGGAGCTGTGAAAAATATGTGATCCGCCATTTTGTAGTGGCGGCCATCTTGGACCGATTTTCATCAAACATAGCTAACAACACTCTCGACTAATTCTCCTTTCAAACAAAAAAACCGCATTCAAATCGGTCCACCCGTTTGAGCGCCACAGAGGGACAGACACACACACACACACACACACACGCACACACACACACACGCACGCACCGTAATTTGCCAGACGTTGCCACGTTGTTGCTATTTTAACCGAAGAAAACTTCAACAAAGTGTATCTTTTGTGTTTTTGTTTTAATAAAAACCAACAATAACATCAAAACAGAAGACAGAAATATTAGACATTAAAGCACTCAACTAGAAATATGGAGGTCGATCCAAAAGCAGTGGCGGAGCTAGAAAATAAAATTATCAATCATGAAGCTTACGGTAAACCGTACAATTGGTCCCCCAGAGACTTTGAGCTTGGCCTAAGTTTGGGGCGTGGAAAGTTTGGACAAGTACACATTGCACGGGAGAAAATAACTGGATATATAGTGGCTATTAAAGCTTTGTAGGCTAGTAGACTAAAACCCTCCATCCGGGCTAATAATTCAAAGGAAAAATACAATACAAAGTTATATATTTGTACATATAATGTCAGATCCTTGGTAGAAGTAAACAGAAAATATGAACTACAGTACGCTTTGCAGAATATTAAATGGGACATACTAGGCCTATCTGAAACAAGGAAAATAGGAACACATTTAGAAGAAGATATAGAACAGATTTTCATGTACTATGGAACTAAAAAAGGAGCCAATGGGGTTGGCTTTATTGTAAAGAAAAATCTTAAGCAGAACATCTTAAATTTTATTACAATATCCGACAGGGTTGCAAGGCTTGACTTAAATTTTGACGTTTCAACACAACTTTATCTTATACAAGTATATGCACCGACTAGTTCTAGTACAGAAGAAGAAATTGAATTGTTTTACATGGATATATCAAAAGCTTTACAAAATACTGGTAAAAATATATTGATTATGGGCGATTTTAATGCTAAAATTGGCAAGCCCAATATAGACGATAAGCTTGTAATGGGAAAATGGGGATATGGCAATAGAAATTGTAGAGGCAACATGCTGCTGCAATTCTTTCTGCAAGGAAAATCTATTTTTCGTTATGAATTCGTATTTCCAAAAAAAAGAAAGACAAAAATGGACATGGAAGTCTCCGGACGGCACAACATTAAATGAAATTGATTATGTATTGTCACGAAATAAGGACAAGATACAAAATATTGAAGTAATTAGTACAAGTCACCCAACAGACCATAGACTCTTGCGAGCTACATACCATAAACATATAAAATCTAGGAAAACATTTAAGTCGAAAACCCATAACTTTAACAACTTAGAAAAAGAGACACTAAGAAGTATTTTTGCGGAAGTTACTAGTGCTAGCACTAAATCGGGAATACAGGAAACATACAAAATGATTGTCGACAAAATAAAAGAAAGTTTATCAAAAATGTCCCATTCGGCGAATGGAAAGATAACTAATATATCAACCGGTACAATTATTACAAACGAGGTTAAAAGTTTAATAGAAGTTTAAAAGGAAAGAGAAGAGGAAAAGGAAAAGGAAAGAAAAGGAAAGGGAACGAAGACAAAGAAATCGAAAAAAGAGAAACAGCGCATTAGTCAACTATATAGAAAAATAAGAAGATTAATTAAAAACAATATAAAAAAACAGAAAAAAGGAATTCATTGAAAAAAACCTAGAAGATCGTGGTTCGACAAAACAAAAAGGCAAAAATTCCATACACTACTGGATTGCCTCTCTAAAAAATGAAAAAGGTAACACTACGTCGTCAAGGATCGCGCTAATTGATATTGCAACAGATTTCTACAAGAATCTTTACAATTACACCTCACCAAATCAGAAAGTCATTAGCACAAATGCACTAAACTGTGATTCTCACCCACCACCGCCATTTCTGGAAAGTGAAATATACCAAGGTATAAAAAAATTAAAATCATTTAAGAGCCCCGGGAATGACGGCATAACTAATGACATTTTGAAAGCTATTATCGATCCACTGACACCATTGTTGACGAAACTCTTCAATGAGATACTATTAAAACAGGAACTTCCACGTGAATGGGAAACAGCAACAATAACTCTATTATACAAAAAAGGCGATCATGAAAATATAAGTAACTACAGACCCATTAGT
Source organism: Melanargia galathea (assembly GCA_920104075.1). Taxonomy (NCBI): domain Eukaryota; kingdom Metazoa; phylum Arthropoda; class Insecta; order Lepidoptera; family Nymphalidae; genus Melanargia; species Melanargia galathea. The sequence goes on along the minus strand of OV049874.1, from coordinate 6,884,887 downwards.
CTCCTACAAGTACTATACAAACTTTTTACCCAGCTTATACTACGAAGAATTTCAATAACTATTGATAGCAATCAGTCGAGAGAGCAAGCAGGCTTCCGAGCGAACTTTTCTACTATAGACCATCTTTTTACATTGACACAAATAATAGAAAAATATAAAGAATATAATAAAGATCTCTACATTGCTTTCATAGATTACACAAAAGCGTTTGACACCGTACTACATTCATCGCTTTGGAACGCCCTTCTTAAACAAGGCATAGACAACCACTACATAAAAATACTAGTGGAAATTTATAATAAAAGCAAAGCACAAATAAAACTGGAAAGGAAAGGAGACCCGTTTAACATAAATAGAGGAGTCCGTCAAGGTGACCCCATTTCGCCAAAATTATTTATCGCACTACTGGAAAGCATATTTCAAAACCTAGAATGGGACCACCTTGGTATCAATATTAACGGAGAACATTTGACGCACTTACGATTCGCGGATGATATCGTGATTCTTAGTGAGAACCACAATGATTTACAATTAATGATGAACACACTGAACCACGAAAGTAAAAAATGCGGACTAGAGATGAACCCAGAAAAAACCTGTATTATGACTAACAGCAAGAAAATACCTATAACCATCCAAAATAAAGATGTGAAATATGTAGAAGATTTTATCTACTTAGGCCAAATGGTATCTTTTAAAGACTGGGTAACCAAAGAGGTAGAACGGAGAAAAAGTAAAGCATGGAACAAATACTGATCCAATAAAGAAATTTTTAAGTCAACACTGCCTGTACGTCTAAAAAAGAAAGTAATGGACTCAGTGATCTTACCAACTCTCCTCTATGGTTGTCAGACCTGGCCTTTAACTAAGGAGATCATTGACAAAATACAGGTATTTCAAAGAGCAGCTGAACGTAGTATGTTGGGGTTGAAATAACATGACAGAGTAAGAAACAAGGAAATACGGAAAAGAACTAAGGTCACAGACGCAGGTGAGAAGGTTTGCCGCCTAAAATGGAAATGGGCGGGACATGTATCCCGGACAACAGACGGATGCTGGAGCGAGCGTGTACTCCATTGGTGGCCGCGCAACGCAAAGAGGAAACGAGGGCGACCACAAAGACGATGGAGTGACGACTTCACAGAACTCATCGGCACAACCTGGACAAGACTAGCGAGAGACAGGTTTAAATGGCACCAGATGGAAGAGGCCTACACCCGCAAATGGGTGTCCCAAGGAACCAGGTCATAAAAATTAGAAATGTTTAAAAGACTTGAAAATTACTGTAACTGCCATAAATAAGCACTAGTTTAATTATAAGCAAAAAAAAAATTGTTACTTAAGATTTCTTTGGGAAATAAAGGCTCATTTATTATTTTATTAAAGCTTTGTCCAAATCGCAAATAATGAAATACAAATGTGAGCCACAAGTTGTGAGAGAGATTGAAATACATTCACGTTTAAAGCATCCAAACATTTTACGACTATTGACATGGTTTCATGATGAGAGAAGGATTTATCTTGTGGTGGAGTTTGCTGAGGGCAGAGACCTCTATAAAGACTTGAAAAGCTCACCCCATGGAAGATTTCCAGAAAGCAAAACTGCTAGATATATTTACCAAGTTGCAGATGCTGTTGCGTATTGTCATAGGAACCACGTGATACACAGAGATCTGAAGCCGGAGAATATCTTAGTGAATTTAAATTTGTGACCTCAAACTTGCCGACTTTGGCTGGTCAGTGCACGCTCCATCAGAAAGGCGCAAGACTGTATGCGGCACACTGGACTACCTTCCTCCAGAGATGATCAAAAAAGAAGTGTACGGTGTTTACGTGGACCACTGGTGTATCGGTGTACCATTATACGAGTTTTTAGTGGGCAAACCACCATTTGAAAGTAAAAGCGAGGACCGAACATATGCAAAAATCCTATCTTTAAATATGAAATACCCTAAATATATACCTCAAGGTGGCAAAGATCTTATTTCTAAGCTCCTGAAGCTCACTAGCACGGAACGCTTGCCGTTAGATCGTGTGAAAACTCATTTTTGGGTGCATAAATTTCAGAAAAAGAAATAAATTAATGCTCTTGTAACGGTGGCAAATGCGGGTACCGCGCACCACCGTGCGCGGCACCGCTGCGACCGACCGCCGGCACGCACGAGGCGCGTGACCGCCACGGACGCCACCCCTCCGCGCGCCGCGCCGCTCCGGCGCCCGCCGGTAGCCGCGCGCAGCGCCCCCCCGCGCACCGCACCGGCCCGGCGTCGCCCGCACGAGTCACGCACGCACCGCGTGCACCGCTCCCCTCCGCACACCACACCGCTCCGACGCCTGAGAAGGTCCGACAGCCGCGCGCCGCGCGGCCAGCGCTCCCCGCGCGCCGCACGCCGCCCAGCCACGCCCAGCTTCGAGAGCCTTCGGCCACCCGGCCTATATAAGACCGCCGCCAGCAACCTTCGGCAGTTCTCTGGTTGCATTCATCGCGCTGGCGGTCGGTCTTTGAAACTCCGGGAAGACGGTCACCGTGTTGCGTGGAACCTCAGGACTCCAGGAGGTCTTGTCCGCATCCCTGCCCGGCAAGACGCTCCGATCACCGCGACCCCGCGTTCCGCGCCTGCCGTCTAAAACATAGCCCGCGCGTGAGCCGCCGCGTTGGCTCGAATCGCGCAACCCTCCGCAACCCGTGCCCGGGATAAAGCCGTATGTCGTTTCCGTCTGGTTCCTCCGGGAACCCCGTCGGTGTGGTGAAATAAGTTAAGATAAGCGAAACCCTTGTAGAACCCTAAATAAAGAATCATCTTTGTATCAATTACTGTTTCAATAAATAGTGCTCCCTACCCTCCGACGGGGGAAGGTTCGACTCCTTGCCCCCTGTGTACGTGGTGAGACCCCTAGCCCGTCCTGCCACGTTACACTCTTTTTGTTAAATCTTGATGTTAGTCTATTCAAATAAGAATTAAAAAACTAACTAGTATTTATATTGTTTGTTTTTGTATTGCATAAGATATTGAGGATGTTGAATTATTGTTAAAATTTCGAAACATAAAATGTATCATTTATTTATTAATGTTCTTTTTGTTTAATCTTGACATAAGTCTATTCAAATAAAAATTTAAAAAATAACTAGTATTTATATTGTTTGTTTATATTGCATGTTAATATGTTAAGGCTTGCATTGTTAAGATTTTGAAATATAATAGATCATAAAATGTATCATTTATTTGTGTTCTTTTTGTTTAATCTTGATATAAGTCTATTCAAATAAAAATTTAAAAAATAACTAGTATTTATTGTTTGTTTATATTGCATATTAATATGTTAAGGCTTGCATTGTTAAGATTTTGAAATATAATAGATCATAAAATGTATCATTTATTTATTAATGTTCTTTTTGTTTAATCTTGATGTAAGTCTATTCAAATCAAATAAGAATTAAAAAAAAACACACACACACACACAAACACGTCAACCTTATATAACACCAAACAAAGAGCATTCAAATCTTTCGAATCCAATTATTTTTCATAATTGAAAGTAAAAAAAAAAAAACGTTCCACTTCAAAGTAAGTAGTAGAAAATGTATGCAAAGTGAATTGCTTCAAAGCTACCTGTGCCGTCTTATTACACGCTGCGCCGCGTGTTCTCCGCTTTGAGAAGCCGAGTTAATTACGTTAATTAACATTGTTTAAAATTGTCTCCAGAAGAGACTCGGAGAAGTGTACGGTGTTTACGTGGACCACTGGTGTATCGGTGTACTATTATACGAGTTTTTAGTGGGCAAACCACCATTTGAAAGTAAAAGCGAGGACCGAACATATGCAAAAATCCTATCTTTAAATATGAAATACCCTAAATATATACCTCAAGGTGGCAAAGATCTTATTTCTAAGCTCCTGAAGCTCACTAGCACGGAACGCTTGCCGTTAGATCGTGTGAAATCTTATTTTTGCATAAATTTCAGAAAAAGAAATAAATTAATGCTCTTGTAACGGTGGCAAATGCGGGTACCGCGCACCGCCGTGCGCGGCACCGCTGCGACCGACCGCCGGCACGCACGAGGCGCGTGACCGCCACGGACGCCACCCCTCCGCACGCCGCGCCGCTCCGGCGCCCGCCGGTAGCCGCGCGCAGCGCCCTCCCGCGCACCGCACCGGCCCGGCGTCGCCCGCACGAGTCACGCACGCACCGCGTGCACCGCTCCCCTCCGCACACCGCACCGCTCCGACGCCTGAGAAGGTCCGACAGCCGCGCGCCGCACGGCCAGCGCTCCCCGCGCGCCGCACGCCGCCCAGTCACGCCCAGCTTCGAGAGCCTTCGGCCACCCGGCCTATATAAGACCGCCGCCAGCAACCTTCGGCAGTTCTCTGGTTGCATTCATCGCGCTGGCGGTCGGTCTGGGAAACTCCGGGAAGACGGTCACCGTGTTGCGTGGAACCTCAGGACTCCAGGAGGTCTTGTCCGCATCCCTGCCCGGCAAGACGCTCCGATCACCGCGACCCCGCGTTCCACGCCTGCCGTCTAAAACATAGCCCGCGCGTGAGCCGCCGCGTTGGCTCGAATCGCGCAACCCTCCGCAACCCGTGCCCGGGATAAAGCCGTATGTCGTTTCCGTCTGGTTCCTCCGGGAACCCCGTCGGTGTGGTGAAATAAGTTAAGATAAGCGAAACCCTTGTAGAACCCTAAATAAAGAATCATCTTTGTATCAATTACTGTTTCAATAAATAGTGTTCCCTACCTTCCAACGGGGGAAGGTTCGACTCCTTGCCCCCTGTGTACGTGGTGAGACCCCAAGCCCGTCCTGCCACGTTACACTCTTTTTGTTAAATCTTGATGTTAGTCTATTCAAATAAGAATTAAAAACTAACTAGTATTTATATTGTTTGTTTTTGTATTGCATAAGATATTGAGGCTGTTGAATTATTGTTAAAATTTCGAAATATAATCACTACATAGTATAAAACAAAGTCGTTTTCTCTGTCCCTATGTCCCTATGTCCCTATATCCCTATGTCCCTATGTCCCTTTGTACGCTTAAATCTTTAAAACTACGCAACGGATTTTGATGCGGTTTTTTTTAATAGATAGAGTGATTCAAGAGAAAGGTTTATATGTATAATAACATCCATTAAATAGTGGAGAAATACTGTTATTTTTGAGGTTTCTAATGTGATGTCGTAAATAATTAAATTTTTTCCGCTTACATTGCAAACGCAGGCTGAACCCTACGAGATTTATCAATATAATGTACTAAGTATTGTACACATTGAAAAGTTCTATAGAAAACTCCGCGATGGTATATGTTTATCTCTTATGGATATCCCACAATAACATTTTTTGTCATTTACTTTTTTACGACAAATAATGGCTAATTTTAGAAGCGATTTTAACCAATACAGCATTAATCCTTATCTAATTAAATACCTTAAGTACATTGTTGATTTATTATAGATCTATATGGCCCTTTACAGCATATGATTTAAATGAATATTTTCGAAGATATTACAGATTTAAAAATTGCGGGATATTGCTTTTGCGCGCGGCGCGCGGTTCCAGCCGGCCGGGGCGCGCGGTGCGTAAAGTTCTCCCTATAGCATTTTGAATTTAGCAGCGATCGGACACGTATGCTATCGGAGCTCTCTAGCGAGGAAAATAACAATCACACTAATATTATAAAGGCGTTATTAAGTTATTAAGTTTGTGTGTATATTTGTTCCTCTTCTCCGCCGCAACTACTGAACCGATTTGGCTGCAATTTTGAATGGAGATAGCTTATGCCCTGACTTAACACATAAAGTAACTTTTTATCCCGGAAAAGTATTCCTGTAGGACTAAAATAGATATAGACCTCCAAAACGCCACAGAGGGCGCTGACTGTTCTTAGGTAAATCACGCTCACATAACCCATTATTGCAATACTTTGCTGTGTAGTATGCATTGGCAACACATAGGCTACTTTTTATCCTGGAAAAATGCACAGTTCCCACGGGATTTTGAAAAACCCGAAATCTATATCTACAGCTATAGGTAGATTACTATAGCGACCTTGCTTGATATTTTAAGTATAAAGGTAGGAAAAGAGAGCGGGAACGGGAACCGGAACTAAACGATTCCCTCGGGATTTGTTCAAAACCGAAATTCACGCGGGCGAAGCCGCGGGCAGAAGCTAGTAGAACATAAAATGTATCATTTATTTATTAATGTTCTTTTTGTTTAATCTTGATATAAGTCTATTCAAATAAAAATTTAAAAAATAACTAGTATTTATATTGTTTGTTTATATTGCATGTTAATATGTTAAGGCTTGCATTGTTAAGATTTTGAAATATAATAGATCATAAAATGTATCATTTATTTATTAACAGGTTCCCTGTCCACAGACCATATGTGGTCTGTAAACGGAAAGCACTACAAGTTCACAGACCATATGTGGTCTGTGCGTCGATACAATTTTGAAGGTTTTTAGAGCCGTGGACGTGGAGAGAACTGCGTTTATTTGATGTGGACGTGACAGGACATATCATATAGAAACCAAAAAGGGTTGGGACATAGAGGACGGACGTCAAATTTTCGGGATATCGGGATCTGAAAAAAATAACCTAAATATAAGAAAACGGAATCTAACTTTACTAAATGTTATTGTTTTTCATTTACTTTTAGCTAAATTAACAATGGATAGGTAGAAAAAATAAACAAAATATTGAATATGAAAATATTTATTGAAAAAGAAAACAATTATTGAAAAAAATAAAGTTACATATTCACATGTATTTTTTGGAAACACTGTAGACAATACGGTTTGGTACAAATGTTGCATATTTGCGAAACTCTTTTAGCTTTATTAGTGGCAGCTGATGCTGTTTCACCTCTTTGACGAAAATCACTATAGCATCCGGCACACCTACGTCTAGTTATTTTTCCATCTTTTCTATCCAGCTCTTTGAGGAAATGCTGCGTCTGTGATGTGGATGGCGTAGGTATAGCCGGTGGCTGGACAACGTTTATACCCAGTAAATTTTTCACGATACTCATTTGTGCCTGTAAAAGTGTACATTTATTCTGCTGGTTCAATTTATTGAACAAATAAACCGTATTTATGACACCTACTCCAAATAAGACATCAACAGCAACCTTTTTATACCAAGTCAGGGTCTTGCGAATTGGCGAATAGTAGCTTGCCAACTCGTCAGAAAGATCGATACCTTTCTTTCGATCATTGTATTCCAGTATCATATTGGGCTTCAGACGCTGGTTTCGGCCTGTACACATCGTTTGTTCGTCTGCGTGACAAGTAGATATCATAAGGACATCCCTCTTGTCCTTCCATTTTAGAATCGTTACATTATTTTTTTGTGCAGCAATTAGCTCTCCCCTCTTCAGTTTCTTGTTTTTCACCAATAAAGGTAGGTTTTTGCGATTTTTTCTCAAAGTCCCACAAAGGTCAGTTTTGCGTTGTAGCAAGTATTGAGCTAATGGTAAACTGGTGTACCAATTATCTGCTATAATCATTCTCCCCTGGTCTAAAAGCTCTTCGCAAAGCTCAACAACAACGCTTCCAGGTTTATCGAGATTCGCAATTTGAGGATCCTGGCCGGTATAAACTTTATATTTCCAAACATATCCATCATCAGTTGTAGCCTTGTAAATCTTGAGTCCGTACTTGTGAGTTTTATTTGGATTATACTGACGAATAAGGAGTCGGCCTTGGAAGGGAACCATTGACTCATCCACAACAATGCAGTCTTTTGGCGAAAGAAGTTTTCTACAGTTTCTCATCACAATGTCTATAACTGGTTTGACTTTATACAAACGATCATTGACATCTCTTTCAGCTGTATTGTCAACAAAGTGCCAGCAACGCAATATTGCAGTAAAACGATTGTAGGACATTTTTATATTGTGCATTAGCGGATGATAAAAAATAGGGTCCTTTTTCCAGTAGCATTCTAATGTAGGGAATTTGATTATACCAGTCAGCAAGTAAATACCCAAAAACTTTTTCATTTCTTCCCTGTTTACTGGTTTCCAACGACGCAAACGACCACCAGAATTAGTAGTGATAAGTTGTTCAGCGTATATATTGGTCTGTTCTATCATCAAGTCAAAAACATTGTCATCAACTAGAATAGAAAATATTGTAAACACATCTGCAGTTTCTGGAATGTTTTCAATATGTATCAAGTCTCCTGCGCTACTAAAAATTTGCCGATCTAATGGGTGAATCTCATAACTCCATCCTTCTTGCTCATCATGTTCTTTCATGCCACGCTCTGTAGTTGGTCTTATGCCAGTTCTTGGGCCTGTATTTCTTTCAGTGTCACTGTCGTCGTCAGAATCGGAACTAGGTGGTACGGTGGTTTGAAATTGATGAGAAGGGTCATTAGAGTTGTCGTCAAAAAAATTGCGAGACGTGGATGGATGCGATGTCGCCGTACCTTCAAAAATATCGCTATCAAAAAGTTGTTCAGTCGGCATTGATTGGGATGGAGAATGTGTTTGATTGGGATGGAGAATGTGTGAATTAGCAAGCTGACTTATATCTAGACACTCTGATGATAAATCACTAGGGAAAAAATCGGGATCTGCCACACTATCGTCATTGTCAAAATCAGGTACATCACTATTCTCTTCGGCTTCATTTTCTTGTTCATCCGATGAATTTGACTGATCATTTTGTTCGTAGTCACTTTCTTCTAATATTCTTCTCAATTCTTCGTCCGTATACCCTTGTTTTTTACTCATTTTCCCGCAAAAACTCGAAATTCAAAAGCAGTAAACACAAAATAACAAAAACTTTCGTTTTTTTTTTGTTTTCTTCAACAACCGGCAGGAAACAGTATAAACAATACTCTCATTGGTCACTTAGGTAGCTAACTTCACATAATATAATCAAATAATTATATCAAATGATGATTTGTCACTGTCACTTCTAATTTGACACTGACAATATGCACAGACCGCATATGGTCTGTGGACTCATCAGAAAATTTTTAGTCAATTTCGTTCTAGAGAGTCCACAGACCATATGTGGTATGCTTGAAAAAAATACTTTTCTGATATGTCTATAATATTTTGAAACAAATAGGTATATACCTAAACCCCTAAAACACTGTTTTTTTACAAAAACACAACTGGACGTGTGAGGGACTTCCACTCTAAAACTTGGACAGGGAACCTGTTAATGTTCTTTTTGTTTAATCTTGATATAAGTCTATTCAAATAAAAATTTAAAAAATAACTAGTATTTATATTGTTTTTTTATATTGCATGTTAATATGTTAAGGCTTGCATTGTTAATATTTTGAAATATAATAGATCATAAAATGTATCATTTATTTATTAATGTTCTTTTTGTTTAATCTTGATATAAGTCTATTCAAATAAAAATTTAAAAAATAACTAGTATTTATATTGTTTGTTTATATTGCATGTTAATATGTTAAGGCTTGCATTGTTAAGATTTTGAAATATAATAGATCATAAAATGTATCATTTATTTATTAATGTTCTTTTTGTTTAATCTTGATATAAGTCTATTCAAATAAAAATTTAAAAAATAACTAGTATTTATATTGTTTGTTTATATTGCATGTTAATATGTTAAGGCTTGCATTGTTAAGATTTTGAAATATAATAGATCATAAAATGTATCATTTATTTATTAATGTTCTTTTTGTTTAATCTTGATGTAAGTCTATTCAAATCAAATAAGAATTTAAAAAAAAAAACACACACACACACACACACACAAACACGTCAACCTTATATAACACCAAACAAAGAGCATTCAAATCTTTCGAATCCAATTATTTTTCATAATTGAAAGTAAAAAAAAAAAGTTCCACTTCAAAGTAAGTAGTAGAAAATGTATGCAAAGTGAATTGCTTCAAAGCTACCTGTGCCGTCTTATTACACGCCGCGCCGCGTGTTCTCCGCTTTGAGGAGCCGAGTTAATTACGTTAATTAACATTGTTTAAAATTGTCTCCAGAAGAGACTCCTCATGAAATACGTAGTAGGCGTCTCGCGCGAGTTCTTTACAGTTTATTAATTCTTCTCTGCTTTAGTAAAATTACCTAAATTTCAGAAAACCAAAACCTCTGAACAGTGCGCGTTGTCTGTGATGGCCTCTTGTTCACACCGCCGTGGAAAATTGCGTTGCGTTGCGTTGCGTTGGCCGTGAAAAATTGCGGTTTATTAGCCGTAAAGTAGATACGATCGTCAGTATTGTAATAGCACAATGGAAGCTTGTTCACGCGCACGGCGCACGCCGTACGATTAAGGAACCGTGCTGTGAACAAGAGGCCTAAGACTCCAAGATGTGGCTGCTAAATATGGCAACAGGCAAGCTCGGTATTACGCAGGTTAGTTATTTGAGAAAGCTATCTGGAGGAGGCTCGCCCAATATTGAGCAGAATGGCGTGCACATGAGGGAGGCCTATGTCCAACAATGGATAATATAAATAATAATAAATAAGGGCTTATTTAATAAAATAATAGTAGTTTATGAAACGGTTGCATAATAGAGGTTATTAAAACGTCTACTCTAGATATCAGTTGTTAATAAACTTATAAAAGAATGTAAACTGATATAGAAGAGGAGAAGTAGGAACACCCACACCCGTCTCGCAGTCTTAAAAAGTCTTAATCATATTCTTTTACTGAGAGGCAGTGATCCAATCACAACATTTTACCAAAATTTAATTTCCATAATATTATAAATGATAGTTTCACGTACAGTTAACTTTAATTTTACGCCGTGCTGCTAAAACAACAATTTTATGGAGCAGAAACGATTAAAAGAAAGCTTACTGTAAGTCTAAAGTTTTAATTGTCAATAGAACAAAAGAACCGGCCTGCATTTAAAGCTTTTTGTCTGGTATAGTTAGCTGCAAAATTTTAATTCTATTAGGTACGCTATTCCATTTTTAAAATTAACTAACTATAAGGAATACAAATATCTTTAATCTCATAAAAGTTAATTTATCTTTAATCTCATAATGTGGCTAATTCTGTTGTACACAATCTCTAAACCTAAACTAAAATGACAGGGCTAAATATATTCTTATCTCTTTCACAGTGATATCTGCGGAAAAGGATAGCACTATTTTTAAACCTGTCAATTTAGTTTAGTTTAGAGATTGTGTACAACAGAATTGGCCACATTGACAATTTAATTATCTCTTAATCACAACACGGTTTTAAACACAACTTAAAAGACCATTCGGCTTTGCAGACGGTCACTTCCACACGTAGCCTTCATGACTATATATTTAAAGCTTGAAAATGATCTTGGTTATCTGATACATAGATATAACTTCTCTATAAGTGATGATGATGTATTCCATTGCCGGGTTCGGCAACAGCGACTGGATCTCTGTTAATTGTTTATATTATATGAATAAGGGCTTCGCTCGTGTGCCCTGATGTGACTTATGTACCCTATTTTAGCACTGAATAAACGTGCACAGTGAGGACATGATAGGGTACCGTTGACATAATTATAGGTTATATTGGAGGGAGGTCTACTATGGAGTTGGTCACAGTAATTCCAGTCCAGATCAGCCCTCCTTTTATCCTCAAATTCCGTGATGTTCTGCTGAACCAAGTGCCTCCATTCCCCTCGGTTTTCAGCCAGACTCTCCCAACGAAAGGAGTCGATCTTACACCTAGTCATATGCCTCTTTTGCACTAAGGAACCTAAGGAACTGACCGCCTTGTTTCCGCTTACCATCCCTAAGTTCAGAATAAAAGATGCGCTTTCAGTGGGCATTCTCACAACATGTCCGCACCATCGCAATTGTCGCCGCATAAGGTATGTCTCAATGCCACCGACTTTAGCCCGTCGCAACACCTCTGTGCTTCTAATACGGTCGGACCACCTGATGTTCTGGATATCACGTAGACACTTGAGGTGAAACCTGTCCAGGACACGAATATGCTTGCGATAAAGCGTCCAGGTCTCAGCGGAGTAAAGAAGATTCGGCAATACAATCGCCATGTACACTTTGACTTTAGTGCTTAGCTTAATTCCGTGTGATTGGAATACCTTATCTCGGAGTTTACCAAATGCTGCTGACGCAGCACAGATTCTACTTGTTACCTCCGAGTCTATGTCCCCTTTTGATGTTAAGGTGCTTCCAAGATATTTAAATTTGTTAACCTGCTTGAGCTCAGTATCCTCAAGCAAATACCCTTTGTGGAGTTTCAACCGAACCCACGGTGTTCATTGCCATTACTTCTGTTTTAGAGATGTTAATTTTTAATCCGAACTTCACATATGATTTATGAAGGTTCATTACAAGCTCCTGCAGACCATCCGAAGTATCGGCTACAAAGCACAAATCATACAAGACTTCTGTGACAAGATCGTAAGAGACTTTGGAATGGGCCCTTAGACGCCTCAAGTTGTATAACTTCCCATCTATATGGTATCGAATTGATACACCTTGAGCATTACATTTTAAGGCATCGTCGACTACTACGAAAAAGTATAAGGCGAAAAGTGTAGGTGCTAAGACGCAACCCTGTTTTACTCCACAAGTCACCGGAAAGCGCTCAGATTCGTTGCCTTCAACTGAAATACAACAGCTCATATTATCGTGTAACAACCGTAACGCTCTTATAAACTTTTCCGTACATCCAAGCTTGTCCAGTAACGTCCACAAAGCCTCACGAGGCACGCTGTCAAAAGCTTTCTCAAGGTCTACAAAGCAGAGAAATAAAGGCTGACACTGTTCTCTGCTCTTTTCTTGTATTTGACGTATTGAGAAAATTGCTTCACTGGTGCCTCGACTGGGGCGAAACCCAAATTGGGTCTCCGGAAGAATCCTTTCCGAAATTCCAACTATGCGGTTTAAGAGAACTCTGGCAAAAATCTTTCCAGGAGCTGATAGCAGCGATATACCAGGGGTATATCGCTGCTATCAGCTATAAGAGTTGCAATCTGCACGGTTTCCTTTGCCTTTATATAACGTGCAAATCTTTGACACTTTGAAATCTTCTGGAACCCGCTCTTCGTCCCACATGCGTGAGCAGAGCTCCCAGACTTTAGAATGCAACTCGTCTCCGCCGTATTTAAAGAGTTCGCCAGGAATTTTGTCTACACCAACAGCTTTTTTGTTTCTTAGCTGTTTGATAGCAATAGTCACCTCACTGACTGTAAGTGGGTTATTTAGAGACATGTCTTTAGGGTGTTCAGGCAGAGATTTAATGTAGTCTAGATCAGCTAACCGATCGATATTCAGCAGTTTATTAAAATGTTCAACCCAGCGCTTGAGTACATCCTCTTTGCTCGCTAATAAATTTCCATCCATGGACTTTATTGGAGCATTCGTCTGATGCTGAGGTCCAACTAGACTTCGCACTTCAGCAAAGAAGGCACCTAGTTGATTGGTGTCACTTAACCACTGCATATACTGAGCCTTTTCCTGCCACCACTGGTCTTTCAGTTGTCGAGTATGTTTTCGTACCTCTATTGAACTGATTTTGATTCTTTCTTTGATGGCCCTATTAGACACTGCGTTGTCATTTCTCAAGAGCTCTCGATGTTTGGCTATTAAGTTACAGATTGTCGAGTCATGATCGTCAAACCAGTCTTTATGAACTTTGGTTCTCAAACCCAGTACTTCCAATCCTGCAGCCCGTACACTCGATATCAGAGTATTCCAGTTGCCTATTAAATCATCATCACAGTTGCTATGAGGAGCTCTCAAAGAATGATTACTGATGGCCTGCACTAATTCCTCTTGCACGTCTGGATTACGCAGTTTCTCCAGATCCAGACGTGGTATCTTAGGTTTCTTACATCTACTAGGAAAGCGCAATCGTAGCCTTAATTTAGCCACGACTAGCCTATGATCGGACCAGCAATTGGCTCCACGCACTACTCGAGTAACTTGTACTTGTGATATGTCCCTATGACGGACTATTGCATAGTCAATTAAGTGCCAGTGTTTTGACCTTGGATGCATCCACGTGGCCTTATATTTAGCAGGGAGCCTGAAAAACGTGTTTGTTATACATAAACCGAATTGAGCACACAGACTAAGCAACTGCAGTCCATTGCTGTTCATGTTTCCAATGCCGTGTCTGCCAAGAACTTGCGGCCATGCTTCATGGTCACGCCCCACCCGAGCATTAAAATCTCCTAATAGCAGGACTTGCTCGGTAGCTGGAATCTTCGATAAAACCCGAGTCACCTCATCATAAAATTTATCTTTGATATCATCAGGCTTATCTAGTGTGGGTGCGTAAACACTGATTATGTTTAAGAAGTTATTCCCGTTCACATGCAGTCGTAACGAAATTACCCTATCAGATGTATATACGGGATGTTCACTCAATCTTTTTGCCACCTCGTTTTTAACTGCAAACCCTACCCCAGATCTTCTGAGTTCGTTTGCAGCAGTACCCTTCCAGTAAAATGTGTAGCCACCACCATGCTCTACTAGTTGCCCTTTATCAGCCAAATGCGTTTGACTCATTGCCGCTACATCCACATTATAGCGTTTCAGCTCCCGAGCAACGATGGCGGTTTTACGCACTAGGCATAAGTTGTTTGGCCCATCCAGGAGTGTGCGTACATTCCATGCGCCGAAAGTCATAGATGATGTTCGTAATTTTACTTTTGTATCTCAACCACGACTAGAAGGATGCATAGGCAGCCGTGGTTACTGCCTCCTTGCTTCAGGGGGGTGAGCACTTTTTTGAAGCACCTTTTTTAGCCTCCTCCCCGGTTAAACGGGGAAAGCAGTGCCCCTCTAAATAGAGCTGCTTTGTCGCAAAGGGTGCTGCCGAACTACACTGTCACCCCGTTGCAGTGCAAGAACGACCACTCTCCCTGAGCCGCCTTTGTGCAGGTATCAGACAAAACTCGGAAAGCATCACCGCCGAGCCTCTCTACCTCCACCCATCGCCAAAGGACTTGATGTTTCTCAGAGTCCTGAAATAACAGAGCCAGTCAACTGCGCAGGAAATATTAAAGTGCATAAGTGTACGCGCAAACACAGATGCACTCTCTCGACCATACTCCCTTGGACCCGATGGAACGGTAAACCGCTACGACCGGAGGGAGTAGGTTGCAGTGTCTAGCCGACGATAACCTTGACTCCTATCGCCGCCCTAGGCCTTCCACCAATGCCTCGCTACCCCGCCGAATCTGCCAGTCTCTGGTGCTTATCAGTAGTCACCCCAAAGTACACTCTCTATAAGTACTCAACTACTCATATATCAAAGTGTCTACTCTATGTACCTATCTATATAGTCACTTAGTGGTAGGTACAATAAGTATCTGCAGAGTGGCCTAGAGGGATAAAAATCATCTAATCAGGAATCAAACTTGGAATCTCTTCACAGCTAGACGAATATATTTTGTGTCACCATATCAACACTGTCAATTTTTCCTACAATCCGAAACATTTAATTGCACTTCAAAGAGAAATACAATCTACAATCACTCAAAAGGCTGGGTGGTCCTTTTATAATAAAATTGCCTTTTTTCAAGCTTCTTTCACATAAGGAGCTCATTTATGTAATGGAATCCTTCCTTGAATGTCATAAACCATTCTATGACGTCTTTGAGGGGGAAAAGAAATGTTTTTACAGCTTCGACGAGCCCTTTCAAAATTTTTTACGGTGCTCTTTCATCCCTTGAGTTCAGTCATCGACGGCGAGTTGGTAACGGATCTTTATGTGTTTATTAACTTTAACTATAAATGTAAATTTTAAGAACTCCCGACCTGTGGGAAAACCTGACATCCCACCACACTCCTGCCACACGAGTAGTAAATCTACAGAGGGGAAGCTTCCACAAGCGGCCCGCTGTAGGTATACTCACACAAACACACTCACCAACGGTTCACGGACGCGCGCTCGTTCCACTAACCGGTACAGTTGGTGACAAACATGCGCATATGTGTGAGTGTACTTAAAGCGGGCCGCTTACTAGAAGCTTCCCCTCTGTAGGTACTCTGTGCTCCTGCTCCATACGTCAGAACTTTGATGACTATGACGTGTCTACCGTCGAGACAAAACTATAAAAAGCACATTAAAATCTGTTCACCAGTTTAAGAGCTGCGGTGTGACAGACAGACACACAGACACACAGCGGTCAAACTTATTTAGCGGTTAACTTACTTGAAACCCCTTCGTTTGCGTCGGGGCTTAAAAACGGGCATTGTGACTGAAATATTTATTTATTGTTGCAGATACTGTTGGTGATTCGAGATTTCGTCTCTGATGTAATTACAGCGACAAGGCCACTCATCTCTACACAATTTCTTTTGTAATAGACTCCGTTTAATTCCAGTGTTAAATGTTTCTGAGCTCATTAAGAGAACATTTCCTTGTTCAAGTTATAAATAAGAATAAAAATAAAGTATAATGGAACTTAATATTTGGTACATTAATCTATACTAATATAATAAAGCGGAAGAGTTTGTTTGTTTGAACGCGCTAATCTCAGGAACTACTGGACCGATTTCAAAAATTCTTTCACCGTTGGATATGTACGTAATCCTTGAGTGCTATAGGCTATATAATATGTACCACGGGCGAAGCCGGGGCGGACCGCTAGTAGCTGATAAAATTTATAGATACTTTGAACTACTATTAGAATTTTCCATATTTTTTTCCAAGTAAAAATATCTATGTATTAAAAATTGGATGCTTAGAAGAAATCTGTGCTTATGAGATTGTTTTTTTCTTTCAGTTTTTCTAAAGGTTCGTCTTAAATTTTTTCTCTTTCTAGAGATTATCTTAGAAGCATATGTAGTGCACATGGCTTTTCTCATTTTCTTGATAATATTATACCAACAATAATCTTATAATGCAATTAACGCATAATGATTTTTTGATCCTTTCAGTCGATGAAAAATAGTCAAATCAGTTAGCTATTCTACGATAAACTGCAGAAAAATAAGCGGTAAATTTATAATAAAGCATTATTAATAAAGCATTTTTATCAGTTACAAAAACAGTACCTATCGGTAAAAAAACCGACAGCGGTATGATAGCGGTATAAAATTAGATATAGGTAGATACGCTGTAAAATTTTATCTGTCAATAATAGGGACGTTCTAATGTTGCCCTCAAAAGTGGATGGCGTGATAGCCAAGAGATTGCGCAGAGATGAGCTGGATCCGTGAAGTGGAATTGTGCAACTGCAAGATGCTACTGACGGTCTACTGCGCGATGCTTCTATGGAGGATAGACGGCGTTGTTGAGAGCACTAAAGGTAATTATAGATTTCTTATTTACTAACTGATGCCTGGCCTGATACGTGGATAAGACTTTTTTTAAAGCCCGCGGAAGCTTTTCGATTTCCCGTGGTGAAAAGTAGACTATATCCATCGTCGATTGAAGCTATCGCTGTATCAAATGTCGTAAGATCGGTTCATTGGTCCCACACAAAATGACAGATTTACGCAGTAGTATACGTTAATTTAACAAGTATAACTTAAAAATTTTAAAAAACCCACCACATTCGCTATTTTGTGGTGGCGGCCATCTTGAATTTGCATAGTGCTATTCTACTAGTTAAGCCCTTTCATTTGATACCTATATTGAGGGGGTTGTGAAAAAATATGTTATCCGCCATTTTGTGGTGGCGGCCATCTTGGACCGATTTTCATCAAACAACTAAGAACACTCCCGACAAATTCACTTTTCAAACAAAAAAACCGCATTCAAATCGGTTCACCCATTTTAGCGCTCCGGCGGAACAGACAGACACACACACGAACACACGCTAGAGCCTAGTGAGCTAATTTTTTGGGGTTCTCGGCAATGTAGTGCATCACAGATTTTTGCGTACGAGATTTTTATACAGTCTACGTGGGTAAACGAGTCGCAACTCGCAGCGCTACGGAGATCATGGGTTATTTAACGATAACCCAACCATTAACGCATACTGAGGATCTTAGTAGCCCTCATATACGCATTAGCGGTCAACCGCATGCGCGGCTAACCGCGCGTCTAGCTGATTGTATAGAATTTCGTCGCGGTTTAGTGCGTACAAAATGAGCGGTTGCATATAAAAATATAAAAGCGGCTAGCCGCGCGGTCAGCCGCGTACGCGGTTGACCGCTAATGCGTATGAGGGCTTAGTGAGAAATCAGGCCATAGTGAGGCATTGGAAAAATTTAGTCTATTCAATTTTAATATCATCTATGAATAAGTAGGCACTTAGCTAATTTACCTATTTATATTCCTATTCAATGATTTTGAGACCTACCAAAATGTTAGATCAACTATGGCATATGCTTAAATTCAAATTCAACGTTACAAAATTAAACAATTTACGCTTCAGTTTAAGCCGTAGTTTGCGAGGCTTAACTGAAAATTAGTATCGCATCGGACGAGACAGCTTTAGGACAGGACTTAAACCATCGCATCAGGTTACGTACATTATTGCATTTTCATAATTCGCAAATTAAGTAGATACGAGTACTTTGTTTCGTTTTCAGATCTAAGTAATTATGCAGAATTATAATAATTATTTTACTTCTCTTGTTAGTAATTGCTTTAATCTCGAAAAATTAAAAGCTTTAATCTCGAACAATGGAGGTTGCGTAGAAGAAGTAAAGAGACGTATGGCCATAGCAAGAACCGCGATGGACAGGCTGAAGAAAATATGGAATAACAGGAACCTGACTAAAGCCACGAAGATCCGGCTCGTAAAAACACTAATGTTTTCCCCATATTTTTATACGCTGCAGAGACGTGGACTTTGCGAGAAGTCGAGAAAAAGAAAATCGATGCTCTGGAGATGTGGTGCTGGAGGTGTATGCTGGGAGTCTCATGGACCGAATTTCGCACCAACGTCTCTATACTCCAAGAACTCGGCATTAAACAGCGTCTCTCAACATTAGTACAGAGTCGCATATTAAAGTTCTATGGACACGTCTCCCGGCGTGAGAGTGACTCCATAGAGTGACTTGTCGTACAGGGCAAAGTAGAGGGTACCAGAGGGCGAGGAAGATCGCCCATGCGATGGACCGACCAAATCAAATCAGCTGTGGGCGGTCCCTTGCACGAGTGCACCAGGCTGTCGGCCAGCAGGGAGAAGTGGCGAACACTCGTGAGGCGCATAACATCTGCCCTTAAAGAAATCACTTCTGTGTGACCACGACCGCACTGTCAAAAGTGAAACGAAGAAGAAGTTAGTAATTGCTTTGTTTCTTATCCATACGTAATTTTTTACTATCATAAAATTAACTAACAGGAACATCGAAGCCTTTTTAAACTCGTAATATTAATTTTATACGACATCGACAAAAATGGAATATTTAATATATATCATTTTTAGAAATTTTTTCTTTGCATTGTGACGAAAGTGGTTAAAGTAAAATGGGTTCCATAAGTACATTACACAACCCACTTTAACCGCAAGTATTCGTACCTCCATAGATAGGTAATGTTGAAAGGTAAAAAGTTAAAGTATCCTTTCTGACCTTTTTTGGTGGTCAAAACGTTAAGCGTATAACGTGCAACTGTTTCATAATTAACTTGAAAAACATTAATAGCCACTTTTATGAAAGCCTTAGGCAGCGATGAACGTCTACTACGCATAAAATAATTCAGAAGGATAAGCATATGTATATATGAGTAGATATGCTATGCTATAATTTAATTTATCTACTCTCATATCTTAAAATCCCGATTAAGAAATCAAAATGTGTCATATATTGGACTACTTTATTCACATACATCTATAATATTTAAAAAAAAATTAAAAAAGTTCATTATAACACTACTTTGTTAGGAAATTATTGCAAAGTAATGTTATAAAATAATTTTTTCTACATTATAGTACAGGCACTGGGTTCTGGTATTTTTGAGCCATGGCGGGTGTTTAAATTTGTTACTTACAATTATTATCCCGCTATCAAAGTTACCCTATTTGACGGACGGGCTTGGTCGACGGCCATGCTGTGTGACATTAATTGTGTATTAAACTTTGGAACATTGTGTTTTACTGCTAAATATATATGTTCTTTTGATTTATTATTGTAAAATATTATATTGTTGTTTAAAATAAATAACAGCTATTGAGAATAATTGTATGAGTAATTAATTATGAATTTTTGTAATAGTTTTAGTCGTTACAAACTTTTACTTTTTAACTGTTATTTTAACGTTAAATAATCAAAACCCAGAGAATCATCTGGTATAAAGCTGGTTTAATCTGTGAGCTTGTAATATTTTTAGGTATTATTCAAACTATTAAAATACATAACATTTTTTCCTGGCTTTTTGGATCTTGGCCGACGCAATGGCGCGGCGGCCTGTGAGGCGAAAGTGTGGCGGTGGCAAGATGCGGCCAGAGGACAGAGTGTAGTGCTACCATAATTGACCATAGACCGCACCGCACATGCGAAATTGACAATTGAATTTTGGCGCCTATTATTTAAATTTTTAATTTATTATTTATTGTTTTTGTAACACAAATCTTTGCAAGTGATTTGTGTTGCGCGGAAAAATGTCTAGCAGTGATACTGAAGAGAATTTAACTCAACCTGACCACCGACCAACAATCTTTTGCCAGCAAAATCAAGGAAAACTCACGACAAATATTACCAAGATTTTATGGTTTGGATTTTAAGATATGAGTTTAGATAAAGTAGTATATGAAACTCTACATAATTAGGTATTAAAACACTCGTGTAATACTATTAAAAAACTCACCTGCGGCTCGTTTTTTAAACTAACACTCGTGTTTTAATAACCTCTATTATGCAACCGTTTCATAAACTACTATTGTACAATACACTTATTGAATTAGATGGCGGTTTAGTTTTTTTTTTTGTCAAAGTAAAATCCATTCCTGCGACTTCATACAGAACGGTTTACCGGCTAGCATAATTGAAATGCAAGCTTATTGTGTGGGGATTTACCTGTAATGGGATATTAGCATTGCTACGAGAGTCTAGAGAGACACGCGAGGGCTTTAAGCCGCCACGAGCTTTCGTCCAACATACATAAAACACACTCGTATATATGTATATTCCAGTAGGTATACTCGTATGACGTAGGTTATTAAAACTTTTTGGTATTAGCTCAGTGTGACTTTATCTCATTTTTGGCCTTTCGCTAACATGCGATCCACGACAAAATTATGCCTATACCTACTCATTTTCTCGGCGTTTATCTCTATTGTCTTTGACGAGAAAATGAGTATCATAGTTTTCTCGTGGGTTGGATACGCTAGCGCGACTGGTTTATTAAAATACATACCTAATTGTAATTAAACCTAACTCAAAATTTATTCTCTTAATATCAGACTGCAGTTAATTAGTAACTATAATGTGCTTAACGTGTTGATATTTGATTATTGGAAACATTGTACCTATAGTTTGAATAACTTATTCTTTTTTCAAACAAATTAATATTTTAAAATTAAATAATTTAATCAAAATCAAACTTTTTGCTTCAAAATAATTATAATATTAAAATAAAAAAATTACAAAATATGTTTATGTATGTTCCCCGATTACACAAAGACGCCTGGAGTCTAGACCAATTTGGAAAATTCTTGTTTTGTTTGAAAGGGTATACTGCCGGTGGTCCCATGGCCATCAGTTCAAAATCTGATGATGGGATCCGGGATAAATCAAGGGAATTCTTCAAGTTTTATGGTATATTGAAGTCTGTTTAATTTTTCCTAAAATATAGCTTGTTTAAATTGTAGGTAGGCACTAAATAAAAACAATGAGGCAACTTTACCGCGCAATGTAAAACAACGGCCATAAAACCTGTCGCCTAGCGGTTACAAATCAGAACTGTGACATGAGCGTAAAGCATTCATGTAGTGGGAGCCTGCCGAGGTGTACCCCAGGGAGCGACAAAACGTAACGAACCCCTCCCCCCTCCTTTTATGTCGCAAATACATTTTTCTGGCGGCGGGAAAGGGCGACTTGTCTCTGGATAGATTATTTACGTTCTCCCGCCGCGAAAAGGTATGCTGATTGCTAGTGGCGACCCCTGTCAAGCGGAAAAATTGCAATTACAATGAAGGAAATATGGCCACTACAATAGCTCTTGTCCCGCGAGTAAGGAGACAGAATTTTGTCAATGTCAAAATGTAATGGCGGTGTATGTTGACGTAGGGTTTTTTGGAGGAATAAACAAATATTCTTAGAGAATTAATTTTAAACACATTGGTGAATATATTAAGACATGTACATTGTACATACCTATATTGTACAATATACATGTACAATATAGGTATACAACGTTAGTTTTACTTTACGCAAAACCTGAAAGTAGTTTGTTCAGAATCAGTAACAAAATCGAATCCAACCATTTTTATATTTTTGTCCAAAAATATTTTAAATAAATAAATATTTTAAAGCTTAGACACAATGATTTACCGCGCATCAGCTGACGGTCGGCACACAGCGGCGGTCATTCAACTCGCGTCGATCGCTAGTCGCTGCGGCGACGGCTTGCGGTGACCATTTTTTTCGAGGACAACGACGCAACATAAGGGTGCGTCCAGACTTGAACATTTCACCGAACCGAACAGCGAACATTTCGGCGAACTTGTTACGCTCAATGTGGACGGCGCGCTTGGAGCGCTTGAGATGGGTTACTGCGTAACAGTTCGGCGAAACTTTCGCCGAACTGTTACGCAGTAACCCATCTCAAGCGCTCCAAGCGCGCCGTCCACATTGAGCGTAACAAGTTCGCCGAAATGTTCGCTGTTCGGTTCGGTGAAATGTTCAAGTCTGGACGCACCTTAACAAGCTTATAACTTCGTTACTTTTCATTATATTTTTTTGAAATTTTGTTTAAATATTCTTAATGTAAAAATATTTGACACGTGTTTCGGTTTTTGCGCAAAGTAAAACTAACGTTGTATATTGCATAATGTTTAATTTTCGACCGCGACCTCATTTGACATATGAGTTATTTCTAATACGAAATCATCTGGTTAGGAGTGTATAGCGATCCTTTCAAATATTTTTGAGCAACAAACTGTATAAAATATAATTTAATCCCGAAACCTGTTTAACAAAATTTTTAAATGGCTAACAGATTTGTAGTGATGCGCATAAGAAGACTCAGCACCAAATACACGAGGGTCAGAGAGCGTCTTCTCTAAAAGACACTCTCTGACCCTCATATGAGTATTTGCACATGATATAAAGTAGCATTCTGATAGTGAACGCTGAGCAAATCAAGGCGAGCTATCAGAATGAAAACATGTTCAATAATGGCTCAATAAGAGAATGGCAGTGTAGGTGGAAATTCTACGCATTAACTACCTACCGTACATAAAATATTATATTGAAAAAATACTATCAGTAGAAGTAATTTTTTATCATAATTGGGTTGAATTAACTTTAATTATAAACTGAAACAATTTTTTTTAATTGGACAATCAATTATACGGTGACTTTGGTTTGAAATTATTTTATATCTTCTGTCCTATTCCAATGGCGTCAAATTCCAATGCTATCCTTATCTATTCTATACATATAATAATCTATACATATTCTATTCTGTACATATAATAAAATCGTAGACTTGCCGTTTCTGTACATTAAAGATTTTTGCAAAATAATAACTGGGGGATGTTAGGGATAAGCAATAGAACGTAAAAAAGCTATTTTTGAAATTTTTGTCTGTTTGTCTGTTTATCTGTTTGTCTGTTTATCTGTTTGTCTGTTTATCTGTTTGTCTGTTTGTCTGTATGTTTGTGCGCGCATCACGCAAAAACTACTGAATGGATTGAAATGAAACTTGGTATGATTTAAGTTCATACTACGGAGTAACATATAGGATACTTTTCATCCTGAAATTCAGCACGGTTCCCTTGGGAGAGGGGATGAAAGTTAAAATGTGTACTTAGCTGTAATTCATTAACACGTGGTCCGATTTCATTCATTCTTTTTTTGTTAGAAAGGATATACTTTAAAGATTACTAGCTAATCTCAAAAAGGCTGGATCGATTTTGATGGGACTTTTACTGGCGGATGTTTACATTTTGATCTACCTAAACATTCACCAGTGAACTTTTAACAGTTTTTAGCAAGTTATGAGCTCAAAGGAGCTTAGAAAAACAAAATGATTCACACGGGAATTTTAAAAACCAATATCCACGCGAACGAAGTCGCGGGTGTCCGCTTGTTTCTAACTAAAATAGAGACATGGAAATGCAATAATCTCGAATCTCGTATAGCTTTGGTTTGGAACGCCTGAATCGGGTCCATTAACATTTATTTGCTCTAGGTCATTAAGATCAACAAAAAGCGGAATGTGATCCGAGTATCTACGTGTTTTCAACTCGTTCCACCCGTATCAGACCAGCGATTCCAATTTAGCCCAGCACACAATAGGGGTTTCGATGTAAGCCATAAAACTTGTTAAATTATTGCCCGATAGCACTTTATATTATCCGAGTTTGGACTAACAATGGGAAACACTGCAGGTTTTTAATGGACCTATAATTATATGCACCATAGAATGCAACAAAAGCAGATATCAAACAGCGGGTTTAGCAATTTCCAATTAAGTTCAGATTAAATATTCAGGTTACCTCATAAAAGAGGAAACAGAAAATTCCAGTTGAATTAAAAATTTTGGGTTATTTTTTGGTTAATTAATTTTGGGTTAATACACTCGTGTGAAGCTGGAGCGTCTAGAAATTTCACAGACAAGAAATATAAAGCTGATTTTTAATTCAGTAGAATTCTGACTGTTGTCATTTAAAAATAGAATGAATTTATTTGTATGAAAAACAGTGTTTCCACCTGAAGTTCGATTTTACCCCAAACTAAAGTACCTGAAGTATCTGTCAGGAATTTGTCATATTTGCATGAGGCAATTGATTTATATTGGCAAGTTTTGAATTTATTATCTTTTTTTGTGGGAACTGATTTATCTCTGGTAATATTAAAAAACGTCAGAATTACACGGAATAAAAAATCAGAGTGTACCGAAGTTATTTTTCACCTACTTCTTCAAGTGCTCATTTTGAAATTTGCAACTAATAAGTAAGTCTTATCGTATTGTCTAGCAAAATTATTATGATTGCAATTTTTATTACATTTTCTCATCTGTATTCGGACTAACAATGCGGAACGCTGCAAGTCCTTAATGGACTTATATAATGGATTTGTCGATGAAGCCACCCAAAGTAGGTATTCAAAAAGCAATTTAACTTGCAAACTTCCAATTTAATTTTTGTACCTCGCAAACTTTTCGGGATTAATGGCTATCGTCCTTGTGACTGTCATATAGCGGCGAAAATATTGCGAAAAGATGATCTTGAGATTTTCGTGTCAAATAAATTTCGATGATTAGTTGGTTACTAAGTTTTCAGTAAGCTTCAAGATATCAGTATTTGAAATGTTCTATGGCTCAATACCTACGTGTATTGCAAAATTAGTGGTATTAATAAAACCCAATGGGTATTGTGGCGATATAATATTATGTAGGTCCCAATCTCTCGTTATAATCGGATAGATGCAATCCAGGTCGCCTATCTACAATGTCACATTCTCCACAGGGTATTGAAGTTATAGTCTATCTATGATAGGTTCCAAGGAATGTTTTGTAGTAAAAATGAATCGTTAGCTATGGGTAAAACAAGATTCAGAGAGAAATAAGTTTTTCACTGTAAAATAAAATTCACTGTAAAATAAAATAAACTAGGTAGTCACTTCAAATGTCTTTAATAAATACAAGTATAAATTAAACATTTAAAAAACCCCCGACATTCGCCGTTTTGTGGCAGCGGCCATCTTGTATTTGCAATAGTGCTATTCTACTAGTCAAGCCCTTTCATTTGATACCCGTATTAAGGGAGTTGTAAAAAAATATGTAATTCGCCATTTTGTAGCGACGGCCATCTTGGACCTATTTTCTTCAAACATAGCTAACAACACTCTCGACTAATTCACCTTTCAAACAAAAAAACCGCATTCAAATCGGTCCACCCGTTTGAGCGCCACAGGGGAACATACAGACACACATACACACACATACACACACAGACACGTCAAACTTATAACACTCTGTCGTTTTTGCATCGAGGGTTAAAAAATGAATCGTTAGCTATGGGTAAAACAAGATTCAGAGAGAAATAAGTTTTTCACTATAAAATAAAACAATTATAGGCACTTCATATGCCTCCAATAAATAAAATAAGCCATCAAATCAATCACGCCCCGAACTTTGTTATTTTGAATGAATTTAAAATAACCGATTTGCTTACCTCAGAAAAAAAAAGTAAGTCGACGCGCAAAAGCTTTCCACTAATTTTGAATTTAAATGCATGAGATCGAATAGGTATACGCAGAGTGGAGGATCCGTGCTGTTTTCCGAACGCTTACGTATTTAGGAGAGAAATAGGACTCGTACTTCAAGTCTTACAATACATTGCTGTATGCAGTGCCGGCCTTAACCATTTAGGCGCCCCTGGCGAGTCAAGCATTTGGCGCCCTTATAATATCCTACTTCCTACTAATATTTTAAACGTGGATGTCTGTAAGATGTTTGTTAATTTCCCACGCAAAAACTACTAAACGGATTTTGAAACTTTACAGTTTATAAATCAGAATAACACATCACACTAATATTATAAAGACGAAAGTGTGTGAAAAGCTGTGATAGCCTAGTGGTTAGGATGACCGACTTCTAATCGGAGGTCGTGGGTTCGATCCCGGGCACGCACCTCTAACTTTTCGGAGTTATGTGCGTTTTAAGTATTTAAATATCACTTGCTTTAACGGTGAAGGAAAACATCGTGAGGAAACCTGCACGCCTGAAAGTTCTCCATAACGCTCTCAAAGGTGTGTGAAGTCTGCCAATCCGCTTGGCCAGCGTGGTAGACTATGGCCAAAACCCTTCTCACTCTGAGAGGAGACCCGTGCTCTGTAGTGAGCCGGTAATGGGTTGATCATGATGATGAAAGTGTGTGGTTGTGTATGTTCCTCTTTAACGCCGCAGCTGCTGAACCGATTTGGCTGGAATTTTGAATGGATATAGATTATGCCCTGACTTAACACATAGGCAACTTTTTATCCCGGAAAAGTATTCATGTGGGACTATAATAGATATAGACTTCGAAAAACGCGATAGATGGCACTGACTGTTCTTAGGTAAATTACGCTCATATAACACACTAGCTGACCCCTGCGACTTCGTTCGCGTGTTTATACGTTTTATATACGATCGGATCGGATCCCATAATTATTTTATGTACCTAAACTAAATGTAGCCTAAGTTACTCCTTATAACATCACCTATCTGCCATTGAAAGTTTCATTAAAATCGATCCAGCCGTTTCGGAGATTAGGTGGAACAAAAAGGCAGACCGACAAACATAAACTTAAACGCACACCAGTTTAAAATAAGCCGTACGTTCAAAGATCCAGGTCCCAATTTATTTGAACCCAATACTGAGGGTTGTAATGTCTGTCATTTCTGAACTAAAAACCTATGACCTTGAAATATTTACGGGACAATATATCAAGTACTACCTTTCTAACAAAAAAAGAATGAGTGAAATCGAACAACGCGTTAATGAATTACAGCTAAATACACGTTTTAACTTTCATCCCCTCTCCCAAGGGAACTGTGCTAAATTTCGGGATAAAAAGTATCCTATGTCCTACCTCGGAGTATAAACTCAAATCGTGCCAAGTTTCATTTGAATCCATTCAGTTGTTACGGCGTGATGCGCGGCCAAGATACAGACAGACAGACAGACAGACAGACAGACAGACAGACAAAAATTAAAAAAATTGTAGTTTTGGCTTCAGTATCGATTATAGAGTGCCCTCCAATAAAAATTTTCAAAATATCTTCAATGTACAGAATTGGATCTGTTACAGTTTTATTATATTATAGATTATTACAATAGTTGCATGCATCTGTATGCGTTTGCACAAAAATCCACAGTTCCCACGGGATTTTGAATAAACCGAAATCTATAGCTACAGCTATAAGTGGATTACTATAGCAAACTTCCTTGAAAGTAGGTATAAAGGTTGGAAAAGGGAGCGGGAACGGGAAACGGAAATCCACAATTCCCTCGGGATTTGTGAAAAACTGAAATTCATGTGGATGAAGCCGCGGACATAAGCTAGTAGGCTATTATTTATAACGTATTTTGTAAATTATGCAGTCTACGTGAGCGAAGCCGCGGGCAGGTCCCTAGTTTGATTATAATTTTAAAAACTTATTTTGATTTCATAGATACCATTCTTTATCGAATCAATAGAAAACTACAAATATATATTTATTATTAATAATAATTATACTGGTGATATCGGATTCGGTACCTTTATGATGTACCTACTCGCCGTAAAAAATCCTTTAAAGTATTTATTAATATTCATATTATAAATAAAAAATTACAGTTTTGGTTTCAGTATCGATTAACGATTATAATGATGTATAAAAAATCCAAAATATTATCTTCAATTAGGTACATTTTATTATAAATTTACGCATTTCATTGAGTTGCATGCGCGGATTCAGACAACCCCGAGCAGCGGTGAATGGAGCACTTGCTCGCATACTGTAGTTTGTATCTCGCATACTTGTATATATGCTCATGTGTTCAAGTCCAAGGTTTATATTAAATTGAGATCTTTAAATGCTCTCCGCCGCGCTTGCGACGGTGTGCGCTGTGTCTACAGCGGCACAGTTGCGATGTCGCGCGCGGCTTGTCCGAATGAGAAAACGTTTTTAAAATACGATGAATTACCTACAAAGACCACCGCTATAAAAATGATCCAATACAAAGAACTCGACTTACTATGATACTTGAGGAAATATTTGTTTACATTACCACTAAGTATTTTGTTATGTTTTGTTTATTATTCGACTAGCGACCCGCCTCGGCTTAGCACCCGCCACGGCTTTCTAGTATTGTGGTAAAGTTGAGGTGGCGCGTGCGGCGCCCTCCAGATCCCGGCGCCCCGGGCGGCCGCCCGGGTCGACCCCCCCTAGGGCCGCCACTGGTTGTATGTACCCTTGCACGATTTTGCATACTACAACGTTGACGGTTTTCGTGAGCTTCTGTAAACCTTGAGTCCCTTCTAGCCCAGTGTCGATAATTTTTGAAACCAAAAAAACACAGTAGGTTGAAACCCATTGGAAAAGGAGGAGAATATTATAAAAATAAAAGGAAAAATAATTTACGGGCGATCTGAGCTCGAGAAAAAAAAGGTGGGGAGTTTTAAGGGTAAAAAACGGTTTATCTCGATTTCCGGCAAAACTACAAGTCCTATAGAAAAAAAACAAATGGCAAAGTTGTAGGTAACAAAAAGATCTACAACTTTTGTATTCACACTTTTTTCACATAACCTCAAAATTTATGTGAAAAGTTCAAAAAACCAAGTTTTTGGTTTTTTATTTTTATCTTTTACAATAAATATTTTTTTTTACACGGAATTTGGTGAAAACTTACCTTTTTATGTACCAAATACACTGTAATTTATTTCATTTGAAATATTTAGTTTTTCTCCTTATTTTTAACTTAATATCGATAGCCCCTAGTGAAGTAAAAGTTAAATGCAAGGAACTTGTATTACTCTTCGGTAAATGTGTATCAATTTAATTTCAGATTAATCTATGATCTTGGTTATAAGATCGAGTAATATGTACATTAATAGATTGATAATCAATATCTGCATAGTTTTGATATAATCAATCATCAATATCGATAATTCAATTGGTGTTAACAGATCGATCGTCTACATTCCACAACGTTGGGGCTAATTCTGTTTTAATTAACTAAGCTTAGATACCTACTCATAATTGAAAACCCGTCAAAGACCCATTATCCTAATAAATTTCGTTCAGTTTATATTTCAATGAAATTTATAAATCGTACTATAATTATAGGTATGCCCTGAAACATCGAACTATTACGCTTAGAATGGAAGTTTCTAACAAATTTCCGCTCGAAACGTAAGCTATAAACCAACCCATGTGTGCCCTGTAATTACATTTGCCGACACGCACACAAGCGCATGAGTACCTTGAGCACTGACGCGACGCTAGCCTTTAAGGCTTTCTAAAAACGGCTTATCGCCGCGTCGACGACTGCCTTTATTTACCTATTTATTCTAAGCCCTGAAAATATTTTTCATAATAATAAAACATCATGTTAAACAATCTCTTAACTAAAATGACAGGTCTAAATCTATTCCTTTCACAATGCTCCCCGCGGAAAAGGAGAGCACTATTTTTATACCAATCAATTTAGTTTAGTTTAAAGATTATGTGAAACAAAATTAACCACATTTGTAGTATCAAAATTCACTATCAGTGTTGTTATCCGACGTCGTATAAACTCGTAAGTACTAAACATAAAATACGAAATAAATTTCGTAGAAATACTACATACTGGGAATACTTTAACTCGGTCCAATCCGGAGTTTGAAAGCGATTGGTTTCAAATCGCAATTCTGAAGACTTTATCTCCTTACGTTTGCTGAAATCTCGGTACATTCATCGATTTTGTTCAACAACATAAGCATACTCTATGCTAAATTGAGTCGGCAACTTTGTATGTTTGCTATTGCGTATGTCGTTATTTGCTTGTCGTTAAAATAAACTGTAAATCAGTATCGGTACTGTTACATAATTGTCTCTATCAAAATAATTTTTAGCCATGCCAATGTGACAATCAATAAAGTTATGATTTCCAATAATATTATCAACAAATCATATTTTCAAATAAATAAAATATGATAACTGCTTGTGTGAAAAGCTTAAAAAAAACTTTTAATTATTTATTTATTTTATCTCAAATAAATATATATAACTTCAAAGCCAACTGCATCAACTTTTCCATTAGGTGAAATTTTACATAAAGCGTTGTTTTTTAAATATTGTTATGATACTTGAAGCACTAACTGTATGCAGTGTGAAAATAACAGATGTCTAGAGCACTCAACTAATGGGGTTGCCGATATTCAAAATGGATAT
This sequence comes from Melanargia galathea, assembly GCA_920104075.1. NCBI lineage: Eukaryota > Metazoa > Arthropoda > Insecta > Lepidoptera > Nymphalidae > Melanargia > Melanargia galathea. The sequence continues at coordinate 6,853,936 of OV049874.1, read as the reverse complement.
TTTGAATGGAAACGAGCTGTCACCACCATAAAGTGCCATTGTGGGTTACGCCATAAAGATCTCGTTCTAATTGTTTGCACTTTTTGCGTCTCCCATGAACCCTTGTGTTTCCCCTAATAGCAAGGGTCACATCATAGTACTTTATGTGTAGTATCAAAGTGCTGTTGACTATTGTTATTTTTTATCGATTTATTGTCATTTTTAGCATAAAGGCTATCAATTTTAGGATGATATCATTTAACAGAGTAAACTATTGCATACGAATATACTTAGATATTTTAAATATTAAATATTTTCATAAAAAACGCTTACACATAAACACAGAACGTAGACGTAGGGTTTTTTGTAGGAATAAACAAATATTCTTAGAGATTCGATGAATATATTAAAAAATAATTTTAAACATTAAATATTTTCATAAAATACGCTCACACATAAACTCTTATCCAAGTCAAGTTATATGGGAAGCAGTGTAAAACCGATGCAATCTAACATAGTGAAAAATAAAGACGAGACGTTGGAAGTTGGAAGAGATACAGTACCACTTTGGAAGTTTTACAGACCCATATACCTAAATGGCTTCTTAACGACATCGTACCGGAACGTTATAATGTTCGTTATTCTATAAACTTTATTAGCAGTTGATATTTTATTACGTTAAACTTACTATGGAAACGAGAAACTACCATTGTATGTTTCGCTAGTCGACTATATTTTGTCATGGCGTTCGTTCATCACACCGATGCGATTTGCATACAAAATTCTCTACGACACAAAATAAATATTGGCTCGGCTGGTGTTATCCCAATATTGTAACGGTCCAGCGAACTAACGATGACTATATTTTATTGTTAAATATTGCCCGGCATTTTATCGATATCTCGCACTGACGTCCATCACTAGTGCAGTACTCGTTGTGCGCTTGTCATTCTATCATCAGTTCATCACCCACTATTGTGTCAGTGAATCGTATTGTTGTCCAGAGATGCGATATCATTTTTTTTTCTAACCCCTATGCCTTTCCCTTAGGGATTAAGTTGGCAACGAGGAAATTGCTTTTTAAGAGTCCCACCCTTGCATCATTCCTTAAATTATAAATGACAACGCGTTTCCCCCGACGCCGCTCGGGTGCGGGATCGTTATTTTTGTCAGATTTATTCCTTTTCCTTTTTCTCCCCTGTACATTAGCGAACCCCTATTCTCATTCCCCAGTCTCGAGTAGCGGCCGAAAAATTTTCTAAATTACGGGAACTCGGAATACTTGCGGAAGAGAAAATATATATCGAAACATTTCAATTCCTTCCCTGTAAACAAGAGTAGGACTTAGCTATTGATATATGCTCGATTATACGCTTCAGATTAATTTATTTTTATCGATTCGTCATTAATCACGGACCTCTTTGGAGGAACGGGAAAAATACTTATTACAAGTCGTCTCATTATACAGATGGTTCGCTACGTTCTGCAGATTTATTTGCTGAGATGTCGGCTACTAAAAATGTTGTTAAGATAAAAGATTTCGTTCGTCGGACGTAAAAGGTTGTTATTTATTTCCGACTCTTGTTTACAGGATGCTTTTAATGAAAAGGTACACGAAATTAGCTTACTCGTGAATGTTGTTTCATTAGCTAATTCTGAACAATTTACATACCTATACCTACTGACAAAATATTTTGAAAATTTTTGTTATGTTTACCTTTTTAAACATAGTTACGAAATTTAATCTAACTACACTAGCGGCACGCTATGATGGCCGGTTTGACACATTACAATAGTGATGTGGAATGTCAATTTATTCTCGAACAAAAAACAATTAAGTTTTGTTTTTGTACCTGATTAAATAGGTTTAATAAAACAAAAATGTATATGTTTATTTAATTTATTTGAACGAACTGAATATTTGAACGAAAATGAATATACATACTTTATATGCACACAAGAAACATATGAATACAAAAGATACCAAAAAAGGTGCCACAAAAGGCCATAATTAATCAGATTCGTCCATACTACTATTTTCACTGTCGTCACTGCTATCATCACATACATTAATAATTATATGTTCGTTTTCTATAATATTATCTATTTTCACATCTCTTTCATAATCTTCCCTTATTAATTTAACAGTTCTATTCACAACCTTTTCCCAGTCTCCTTTAGTCACATGTTCACAAGCTTCTTCTAATAATTTTAGCATTTTTTTGTGGTAAATGGGGGTTCTGTATTGTGTCTTGCAGCATATCCCTTAATTTGAGCCCACACCAACTCAATCGCATTATACTCACAATGGTAAGGCGGTAACCGTATAACTCTGTGCCCATGTTCTAATGCTATTTCGTCAATGACGTATCGGATCTTGGTTGGTTTGTTTTCTTTTAAAAGACGTACTAATTCCGCTTTTAACATATTCATGTTTGCATCTACGCCATTTTTACGAAGCCATGCGACGATATCAGCTTTCTTTTGGGATTGGGCAGGTGGCTTGTCAATTTGCATCGAGTGGTATGGGGCGTTGTCCATAATTATAATAGATGGTTCAGGGAGGCTACACAACATTGAGGTAAACCATTCAGTAAACTTTTCTCCATTCATGTCTTCATGATGATGATGATGAGAGAACCTTCGACAAACCCGTTGATGGTTCCGGCGTGACAAATTATAAGTCGCGATCCTTTTCCTACAGGAACTTTGGAAGTAGATGCTGCTGTGTCATCGTTCCAAGAACGGCCTACAGTATGGTTAGCATTAAGCCATGTTTCATCCAAGAACACAACATTTTGCCAATTTTTGATTTCTTTCACTTGCCGTAAAAAAGTAATACCTTGCCATCGCTATATCAAATCTTTCCATCAATATTTTGCGTTTGTTACATTTTTTGTATCGAAATCCAATGGTCTTCAAAATCTTCGTTAAAGAACTTTCCCCACCGAAGAATAATCCAGCTTCCTTCAGTGAATGCACCAACTTTTTTCTTGTTGGATACTCCTTCTGTAAATAGTAGCCGTAAACATGTCTTCGGATAGCATCGGCATCAAAGCTATCGATGCCTACGACTGGTTTTGCTCGTTTTCTCTTTTTTGGTGTGTGAAGTTTATTTTCTTCTGTGCCAGTCTCGCCATATTTTTTTTTAGTTATCCGTCTAACAGTTCGTTGTCCAATATTAAGCGCATCAGCTACGCGTTCAACCACTGACGTTATAGGTAAAATTGGCCCTCCATTTTGAGCTTCACGATCGAAATAGTTACGAAGGCGTATTACGAACTCACGTGTCTGACTATTTAGAACAGTTCTCTGCGTACGTTCGGTCATATCGACGAAATCCACAACAAAGGGCTTGAACAGAGTCCAAATTAACGAGCAAGGGTCAACAGTAATGCAGTATCAATATTTGAAATCCAAAGCCAGGTCAAAACTATATCACAATCGCATTGCACTGACAGTTTATACTTTTCGAAGCAACGTCAATTCGAAACTGCTTTGTTTTGCATTGAGCATTGACGCGAGTTTGCCGGAGGTAGTAGTTGTGCTAGCCAGCGATCCTATGTGACGATCGTATTAGATTCCATTTTTAAAAATTTATTGATATTTTTTTGCGATTTCAGAGGTTTGTCCACATAGTGAAAATTGTTCATATTCACAAGTACATTCACCCCTTAAATGGTGCAAACTGATTTTTCTACACTTGTATACATTTAAGAAATCAATTTAATAAATAAATTTTGAGTCCTAAACCTAAAACTACATTCGATAAAATTTATGAATCTCTGCACATCACTATCGTCAATAAAGTAATACAATTATTTCCTTCAAAGTCGTTATCAATTAATACGGAACTTCATGAGCGGACAAACGTCAAACCGGCCATCATAGCGTGCCGCTAGAGTACTTATTAATCAAGCTGTAATAGCCTAGTGGTTAGGACGACCGACTTCTAATCGGAGGTCGTGGGTTCGATCCCGGGCACGCACCTCTAACTTTTCGGAGTTATGTGCGTTTTAAGTATTTAAATATCACTTGCTTAAACGGTGAAGGAAAACATCGTGAGGAAACCTGCATGCCTGAGAGTTCTCCATAACGTTCTCAAAGGTGTGTGAAGTCTGCCATGACATGACTTATGACGTATAAGTCATGTCATGACATGACTTATTAATCGTTTAAAAATTAAATAATTATTTGTGTAAATTAAAATAAATCAGGGTGAAAATATAATTATGAAAATATCCAAGTGTTTTTTCTACAAAGTATCTTCTACACTGTTTACATTTTTAGGTTAAGAAACGTGACTCCGAAGTTACAGTAATGTGCCAAAATACGTACCTACTAAATGACGGATTTACGACGCCAAAATTCACATTTTTAACCGACTTCAAAAAAGGAGGAGGTTTCTCAATTCGACCGTATAAGTATAATATGCTTTTTTTATGAGTGTTCGCGGATAACTTCGTCGTTTATGAGCCGATTTTGATGATTCTTTTTTTGTTGTAAATAAGATATTTCAAAGGTGAGGCCCATGATAAGGAAATCAGGGTTTGATGATGGCAGACCAGAGAAATCGAGAGGACCTTCCGAAAATCGAAGGGGCGACTAGTGCGGTTGTAAGTTTTATTAGCTTATATTTACTCCAACATAGAGAACAGTGAAAGTTTCATCAAAATCCGCTTACTAGTTTTCGAGATATGGACATTTAAGTGCGTGTTGAAGTCGGTTTAACTTTCAATATTTAGATTAACACTTGTTACCTTTGTTTTCTGCGTCATAAACTCATAACCCCCATCTTCATCCGCAGCGCGGTGGAAATCCACGACGGATTCGTCAAAGTTTCTGTAGAGTTAGTACGAGTTTGCACATTGCGACAATATTTATATATTTATTTAAAAAATTATTAAAACCTAAATTGGCTAGTTTAAGGTGGAAGTTCGTCCATACATCAACAGCCGTACCTACCTACAAGTTCCCTAACAGGAAATTTTACGAAATAAAAATTATGCTTCTAATTTTTATGAACGTACAACTTCAAAATACGAGACTTCAGCCGGCCATCAGCCATTATAGTTAATCGATATTCGAAATCTATGAAGTAACGTTGTCGAAATGTGCCAACTTATACTAATAGTCGGGCAGCCCTGGAACAAAATTTTTAGTGATTAATAACAAGCTGAATTTTCGTGAGCAGATTCGTTTCGACGAGAAGAACAACTTTTTTATCTATGAAAATTCTCGATGGAGGTAGCTAATCGAGTGGGGAGGTGTTAAAAATTTTGATTCGCTCGGGTGGGAAATCGTTCCACTAAATTTGTAGGACTATGTAGCCATTTCATTATACAAGTAATTACTAAGCGGCATACAAAAAATCAGCTAGTTATTAATAATGTTTAATCATTTTTATAACCTCATTTTTTGGAAATATTCGGAGTGGAGGACACTGTAGAATATTATTAATAACCAGCTGATTTTTTGTATGCAGCTTAGTAAATACTTCTATAATGAAATGGTCATATAGTACTACAAATTTAGTGGAACGATTTCCCACCCGAGTGAATCGAAATTTTTAACACCTCCCCACTCGATTAGCTACCTCCATCGAGAATTTTCATAGATAAAAAAGTTGTTTGTCTCGTCGAAACGAACCTGCTCACGAAAATTCAGCTTGTTATTAATAACTAAAAATTTTGTTCCAGGGCTGCCCGACTATAAGGGTTACTGGATTTAAGGCTGCTCTCCTCACGCGCTTCTTCATACAAACGTATTACGCCTATTATTCTAATATTTGTCACAATAGATCTAAAGTTAAGCCAGATATCAATTTATATCAGCTATTATCTATGCCATAAAATAAAAAAAAAATTAAAATTATATTTATTTTGAAAGTTATGACGCTTGAAAAATCACTATTTTTGAGCAAATTTTGAGGCAACTTCGTGCGTAAATAAACTATATAAGAAACTATAAAATTGAAAAACGACCAAAGTCATATCATACGTTAAGTACTTCATAATAATTTCAAATGTCTTTAGTTTATGTAAAAAAATTGCCAAATATTTGCGTATTATACATAGGCGTAATTCCAAACCCAGATTTGCATCTTTTTACTTTGCCGTTTTTCACTAAAAATCATGATATCTCAAGCAAAAATTATTTATTTAATTAATTTATTATTTATATATTTTTAGTACTCTTCTTTACTGAAGCCTTCTCGCTCTCTAAATGCAGAAATCACTGTTTTAGACTCCACCCACCAATGATTTGTCGCTGCCATGTAGAGGGCTCTTAAATCATTTATTCACACGTAATACTGAATTTCGAATTATGAAAAGACAATTTTATGACAGTTTTAATCGGAGATATTGAAGATAAACTGTCAAGGAGCGATATATAGCAATCTAAAGTGATAAATCACCTTGTGCCTGAACGTATCCGAGCTGCTATCAAGGGCATTCGAGCGTTGCTATTGTCTGTCCCCTGCCAGGTTGCAATCTGGATGTATCGGACACTTGGCTATGTCGTTACTCTGGAGTCCGTATAAATCGACCATAATCTCATGAAAAATACGGAAATGAAATTCCAAAGTTAGCAACACTACGGCTGCCCTAGCGATAAACAAAGTAACTGTCATTTTTTGTGAAATTGACTTTTTTGCATTAACAAAAGTTTTATGTCGAGTAGTTTTTTACCACAGTTTAATATTTCAAATAACTTGAACCGTTTACTGAAATTTGAATTGCCCAAACAAAGTAACTGCACACACTAACCCGGAATATAAATGCAAAAACCAAGTAAACCACAAGCACAACACAAAAACAAAGTAATTGGATGTTGATTAAGTACTTTGTTTTTGTATTTAAAATGCAGTTGTTTGATTTTTCGTCTCGTGAAACGATCCCAGGTAAGGTGTTCTGAATGTATTTACTTTGTTTATCACTAGCGCAGCCAAGTTAACCTAGTGTTGCTTACTACAAAATTTAATTTCCCTATTTTTCATGAGATTCTGGTCAACCTATACCTCCTAGGGGACTGCTATTGTTTGGTTGTATTACGATAGTTTACGTTATAGTATGAAAGTTTATACATAGACGTATCTATATAGATACCTACCTTAAAATAAAATGCGCTCAAACAGCTAAATTAATTAAATTGTATCTACTCAAATTCAAATCATTTATGATTTTATAGACACTATGGTAGATCGAGACTCTATTACTGGTTTAGAATGCAGATTCTACTAAGAAGAGCCGACAAGAACCTCAACAGTTACTATTTACAAAAGGCAATATGTGTTTACAACAGTGTGCTTAGTCTAAATCGGAGCACTCGAAAACGAACTCGAAAACTATTGATCGATTTCAGAGTAAAATAGACCTAAAATAGCTTGTATTAAGGTTTGAGTTCGCCAATACATTCAGCATTCGAACAATGCTGAATGTATTGGCGAACTCAAACCTTAATACAAGCCATTTTAGGTCTATTTTACTCTGAAATCGATCAATAGTTTTCGAGTTCGTTTTCGAGTGCTCCGATTTAGACTAAGCACACAGATAGCTTGCTTTGCGGAGATGGCTCTTTTATATCAGAAAATCAAAAAATTCTTACGGGATTTAAAACACCTAAATTCACATTGACAAAGCCGCGAATATCAACTAGTTATTAATAACTCATCTGAAGTAACAGATAAAGGAAGCGAAAATAATATTTTTTTGAGATCATGATGATCTATATTTTGAGCGTGCTTTTTTCATTAACGTCAATTTCTTTATTGAAAGTTGGTACTGCGCAGTTTTTAATGATAATTTTACGAGAGAACTGAGTCAATGGTGATATAATTAATTACTACGACAACTTAAAATTAGGTTTCCAAACGCGCCCCTAGTCTGAGAATTTAGATAAACTTGCACAAATTGAAATATGTGTTGAACAGTGAAGCGACAATGGTTCTCCCTTGTCAAAGGGGACACTGCTTAACTGCGATACAGCAAATATGCGCCGACAATCCGTTTAAGGTGTAATAAATCACCTTGTCCGTGCATGTATCGGCGTTATTATCGGGGGTATTGGTGCGTAGCTATTGTCTGTCCCCCTGCCGGGACAGATGCGCGGGACAATTTGATTATGTCATTACTCTCCCCACCCTGGGGGACAGCCATTGTTAGCAGTTTGCGCTTTAATGTTGCACGTCATAACAGTATATTTATACTTTATTCTGTCTTTATTGCCAACTAATTTTTAGATCGTAACGTTAGCAGATTAGCTTTAGCTGTAGCTGTTGTTATGGAAATAAGTAATGCTTTAATTAATGACACATTGCAAAGATAACAAAAATATTGAGGCAAACGCGCAACAAATAATCTCGACTAATCCACAATCTTTTGTACACGCTAAATCCAGGGTTAGAAAAACTTTGATATAAAAAAAAATACGTTTTTACTATCACCACACGCAACGACCACGCAATGTTACAAAGGGCTAAAAGATTTGTATGTAAATCCATGAGTCCGTATGACTTTTAAAATCCTACATACTCTTACAAAAATCTGACAAACCTGAAAATGTTCTAGAGCGTGTCTCCAAATTTTTTTTAACTTTAAAATTCAAAAAGTAATTAATATTCCAATAAAAACCAGCCTTCGTCTGTATAAGGCGAGCTCGTAAGAAAATCCTATTAAAATAATTCCAATGTATTTTCTGGCATAAGTATATTTTCTGGCACACCTCGGTACCGATCGCTACCCAATCGTATACCGTCCGATACTGGGATATATGAAGTTTATGAAACGCTCGCCAGGACCTTTCGGACACAAATTGCATACACTTATACAGGATAATGCGAAAGCGCTCAAACAATGCCGAGAAGATTTTATCAGCGGATCGTTTTGTTTTGTAGAGCGTGACGCCGGACGCTTGCGAGCTAAAATATGGCGCTCATTGTCGCGAGCTAACAGCCCTCCATTCTGGCTAACAGCCCATACTGATCTCGTTGTGCGAATACGTCCGCTGCGCTGTCTCAATATAATGTTACAAACGTACCTTGTCCTCTCAGTTGAGTTGTATTTGTGTTGTTTGAGATAGATTTATATAAAAGACGATTAGCAACATTGTTTAGGTACTATTTTGTTTATGTATGTGTGATGTTGTATGTTACGCATGACGTGTATGATTTGGTCGACTGCGGATCACGAGGTCTTGGGTTCGATTCCCGGATCTAAGATCTAGAGTATGGAAATATGAAAACAGAAACGCATAACATAACTAAACAAACATCATATGGGTACCTACTCGTATGTGATAGATTATTGTAAATACAATAAATTTATTTCGTGTTTTACTTATGTCAAATAATTAATTAATTAATTGAATATTAAAGTGTGTTGTTTATTTTGTATTCTTACTTGTTAAGTTCGTAATATTGTGCTTATTGACTGACCCGTTGGCGCGGTTGGCAGTGACCCTGCTTTCTGCTCCGGAGTTGCGGGTTCGATTCCCGCCCTGAGTCTGGGTGTATTTATGTAAGTATATAAGTATGTATTATGTATATACCTATACTATATATTTAATAAAAAATTATATATATCTACTAGCCGACCCCCGCGACTTCGTCCGCCTGGATATAGGTTTTATATAGGATCGGATTGGATCCCATAATCCTTTTTTGTACCTAAACTAAATGTAGCCTAAGTTACTCCTTATAACATCACCTATCTGCCATTGAAAGTTCCATTAAAATCGATCCAGCCGTTTCAGAGATTAGTTGGAACAAATAGACAGAACGACAAACATAAATTTAAACGCACGCCAGTTTAAAATAAGCCGTACGTACAAAGATCCGGGTCCCAAGTTATTGGAACCCACTAAATGCCTGTCATTTCTGAACTAAAAAACCTATGACCTTGAAATATTTACGGGACAATATATAAAGTACTACCTTTCTAACAAAAAAAGAATGAGTGAAATCGAACAACGCGTTAATGAATTACAGCTAAATACACGTTTTAACTTTCATCCCCTCTCCCAAGGGAACCATGCTGAATTTCGGGATAAAAAGTATCCTATAACCTACCTCGGAGTATAAACTCAAATCGTACCAAGTTTCATTCGAATCCATTCAGTAGTTTCGGCGTGATGCGCGGCCAAGATACAGACAGACAGACAGACAGACAGACAGACAGACAAAAATGAAAAAATTGCAGTTTTGGTTTCAGTATCGATTATAGAGTGCCCTCCATTAAAAATTTTCAAAATATCTTCAATGTACAGAATTGGATCTGTTACAGTTTTATTATATTATAGAAGATAGATATTGTATATATGTTAATAATTAATATGTATATCGGTTAATATGTATGTCGGTTGTTACCTATAACACAGGCATTAAGTTGCCTACTTTAGGAACAGACGACCGTGTGTGTATGTGCGAATATTTATTTAAAAAAAATAGCTTTATTCAGAGAAAAGACATTATGAAAATAAATAATTAATAATTTTGCAATGAAAAGTGTTGATAGTTAGTAAGTAGGTACTTCAAAGAAATAATGTTAATTATAAAATAGGTCAATTGAGTTGACTATCATTAGAGCTTCGTCATCATAATTTTCAAGTTATAGAGTAGCTATTTAATAAAATTAAAATCTTGTTTTAAATATAGAAAACTATGTTTTGATAGTTATTTAAAATTTAGTAAAAGTATATTAAGTTAAACACTAAACACTAACAACTAGTTAAACACTAAACTATTGTTAAACACTAGCTGCTGTCCGCGACTTCATCCGCGTGGATTTAGGTTTTTTACAAATCCCTTGGGAACTATCTCCGGGATAAAAAGTAGCCTATGTCCTTCTGCAAGATCTAGTCTATATCTGTACCTTTCGTCAACATCGGTTCAGCGGTTTAGGTGTGAAGCATTTATGTATGGATTGCATAGTAACTATTAGGTCCTAATAAATTTTACCTTTACCAACTATAATTTAAAACATGCATTTATGCAGTGTGTCCGGGATCGAACTAGCGAAATTTTAGGGGCATATTCTACAACTCATTACCACTCAAAAAATATCACTTAATAGGGCCTACCCCCCTCCTCCCAGGGACAGCCATTTTAATTTGGTGTGCGTTTCTGTGGGTGCACAAAAAATATTATAACTCGAAAGTCTGTTGCTCCACAGATCAGGGTTGTCTCTGGGAGGGGGAGGGGGTAGGCCCTGTTAAGAAGTATTTTTAGAATGGTAATAAGTTGTAGAATACGCCCTAAAATATCGCTAGTAAGATCCCGGACACACTGTATAAACCAATGCACAGCTTTGTTAATTACGAGCACAGAAATTGCACTAAACAATTCCCGAACAAACTTGTTTAAGTGGTTGCAGAAACACGAGCGTTGCGTGTTTTTTAAACTGCACAATTGTTGTTCGAACAACAACTAGTATGTTGCTCGCATTTAATTCAGTACACGACTAATGGCTTTCACTCTGGATGGAATGTACAAAAATACAAATGCGACGATGAAATGTTTTATTTCCTGTATGTAAATACAAAACCGAATGTAAAATTTTAACTACAATTCTGCATGACGTGGAACGTATACACATCTTCCTAATATATAAAACAAAGTCGGGTTTGTTCGAACACTTATAACTCGAGAATCACTGGATCGATTTTCATGGTTTTTGATTTTTAACCCCCAATGCAAAAACGACGGGGTGTTATAAGTTTGACGTGTCTGTGTGTGTGTGTGTCTGTCTGTTCCCCTGTAGCGCTCAAACGGGTGAACCGATTTGAATGCGGTTTTTTTTGTTTGAAAGGTGAATTAGTTGAGAGTGTTGTTAGCTATGTTTGATGAAAATTGGTCCAAGATGGCCGCCGCTAAAAAATGGCGGATTACATATTCAATCACAACACCCTCAATATGGGTATCAAATGAAAGGGCTTGACTAGTAGAATAGCACTATGCAAATCCAAGATGGCCAACATCACAAAATGGCGAATGTCGGGTTTTTAAATTTTTTAATTTATACTTGTTTGTATTTGTTTCTGTCCCGTATAATAGAATAACTATTAAAAACATTGTAAAATTGACGAAAAAATAAAAGAAAAAAACATTTTCCCATACGAAATGTTCATGAATTTCGTAACTGTCAAAAATTTAATGTTCATCCCGTCTTCACCATAAACTCTCTCACTAGTACCTTCTTCTGTAGATACATGTGTTTGTCATCTAACTCCTCCTAAACGGCTGGACCGATTTGGATGAAATTTTGTGTTTATATTTCAATGGGTTCTGGATGGTCTGTAAACACAATAACCGGGTAAGTACAGGTAACCTACCGGGTGTCAGTAGGTGGCGCCGATGTCCGTATGTCACCGAGCAGGATGAAGTCTGCCGGGTCCACTAGTACCTATATTATTATAATCAACTTCTCGTAATATAACCTGAACCCTGAATGTAACTTTTCAAGTTAACCTTGACTGTGTGTTAATCTATCATGTGGTAGGGAAATTAACTTATGAGAAAATCTCTGTCATATTCATACAAAGAGAGTAATTAGGGTTCCGTACCCGAAGGGTAAAAACGGAGCCCTATTAATGTCACTCGGCTGTCTGTATGTCTGTCTGTCTGTCTGTCTGTCTGTCCGTCTGTCCGCCGGTCACAAGTCTCTAGCTCGCAGACGAAATGAGTTACAAACCTGAAATTTTGGTATTTAGTGTAAAACGTTAACCCAAAATCAAATATTGAATTAGAAATTGAATTAAATTATTTTTCAGGGGGGCTCCCATATATGAAAAAGGAGCCGGAAAAAAAAAATTTTTCTTTACCCTAGCTTGTGGGGTATCATTGTTTAGAGCTCATTAAGTAGAGTACAAATATATATTTTTTTAATTTTTATCTCAAAAAATAAGGGAATGGGAGGCCATCAAAGTTGTCAGTTTTAGACCATTTTTGTGACGGGGGCTATCTCAAAAACTAAACTAGTTGGGAATATGATATTTCACTATATTATGTACTATATGCTCTATTTAAACAACAAATACTGAAAACAACGATTTATTAAATAGTTTATAAGCTGTGACCAAAATAAACGAACATTTTTTTGGGTTTTTTTTTTCACGGTTTGTTGCGATGTCTAGCTCGGAAATTAAATATTTCTTAGACCCAAAATATTATATTGTTCATAATTATGTACGGAACCCTGAAAGAGCGAGGCCCGACTCGCACTTGGCTGATTTTTTTTCAAGCTAACGTTAAAAACTTTCACCTCCAAGTGATTTAAAAAGAGGAGAAAAGTTTGTATGACATTATTGTAAGAATCAACGCGTACGAAATCGTTGGCATCAGCTAGTTAAATTATAAAATAGTTAATTAATCCAATAGTCGATCCGTTCAAAAGCATATTATAGTTATTAGATAGGTATATCGATTAGTGATCACATTGAGCTTCTGGGTATTGACATCTCACCCAAACTCAATTTCGGGAAATGCATCGAGTTAAAGGCCAAAACAGCTGCCAAAAAACTTGGTATCCTGAACAAGGTGAAGCGGTACTTCACACCTGCACAGCGCCTCACACTCTACCAGGCTCAAATCCGGTCAGGCATGGAGTACTGCTGCCACCTCTGGGACGGCTCTGCCAAATACCAACTCGACGCATTAGACTCGGTTGATCGCCGCGCCCGTAGAATTATAGGCGATCGGTCACTAACGCAGGCGAAATTGCTCAGTTTACAGCACCGACGCAATATCGCTTGTCTATCGGTCTTTTATCGGATATACTTTGGAGAGTGTGCTCAGGAACTTTTTAACCTAGTTCCTCCTTCACCATTTCACCACAGAACAGCGAGAAGTCGTGAGCGATGGCATCCCTATGTGGTTGACGTTCAGTCAGCTCGCACGAAGCGCTTTCGATCTACGTTTCTGATACGAACCGCTAGGGTGTGGAACGACCTTCCGGCTTCCGTGTTCCCCTCCTCGTACGACTTGAGTACCTTCAAGGCAAGAGTGAATAGGCATTTTCTAGGCAAGCGCGTTCCAGCTTAGACCTCATCATGGCTTTTCAGGCATGATTGTCGTCAAGCGTAAGCCTATTATACAATAAAAAAAAAAAAAAAAATAGGTATAGAATAGAATAATAGTTATATACATAGTAGTTATAGAATACGTATACTAACACGTATGTACGTATTATATAAAGCTTTTGATCTTTTGATCTTAGAGCGCTCGTTAAAGCGGTTATATAGCTTCTGATGTCAACAGTCTTCATAGATTATTACAGCTCTGTGTAGAATTATGTCCTTGCTTGGATTTGTAGGTCATCTAGTATTGGATCTAATATTGGATGAATGGACATTATTTTATACACAGTTATTCATGGTATAAAAGGGATCATAAGGGACCTTTCAGATAGACTGGCGCGGAGAGCAGAGCAAATTTTAATCGCATTTAAAATAGAATCTTAAGACATTGAAATAAGCTTTATTTTTACATTTTATCTCTTTTATGATAAGAGGATGCTCGAGGATGCTCCCAATACGCTCTGTGTGAAATATTAAGAGCAGCCGCTCGGCTGCTCGTCGAGCCGGTCGGCTGTTCTATGCTCTATTGCTCGTGCTCTTTCGCGCTCGAGCATCCGACCGGCTCCGTTCGCGTGCTCTTTCATGCTCGCACAGCCAACCGTAGGCCGAATTGCTCTGCCGTCCGGCCCAAGAGCGTACGCTCGGCTCCGAACGCATCCGCGTGTCCGTTCACACAGACCGGCGCGGAGAGCAGAGCAAACTTAAACGGCCGGTCTGTGTGAAAAAAGAAATGCTTTCCGATGCTCTCCGCGCCGGTCTATCTGAACGGTCCCTAACGATCTTCGAAACGGTTGATTCTGAGTTCACAGAATAAACAGCAACTCTCATATTATACCAAATATTATGTCATTCTGCCTGCACTAAGTAGTCACGTTGTTCCATAAGAATAACGCAGCCGAATTATAGTCCATTGAAATGTTACATGAGCTTTGCATTTTTTAGAGGACGCAATTTTAATTTTGTGGGGGTCAATAGAAGCTTAACCTCAAGTTTGTGGGGTCGCCACACTTGTCCCCCGGCCGCCATCTTGGAAAAAGGGGTGAAAACACTTTTTTCGCGATATCTCGGAAACTATGCGTCTTACAAAAAATTCGTAAAGATATCATTTGTAGCAAATTGTTTTGCCTACAAATATGTTTATATAACTTTTTGCCCATTAAAAATTAAAGAAAGTAAAAGTAATAGAGCAAAAAATGAATTTTTCCGAGTCTATCCGTCCGTCCGTAACTGAGTCCGTCCTGTCCTCGGCTTTCCTCAGGGCTGTGGTCACTTCCCCACATCATATTTTGCTACAAAACAAAATCCAAAAATAAACAAATGAGTATGCATTTAAGTTCCATCCGTAGGCTGTTCCCTAGTTTAAATTAAAAAAAAAAACAACAACAACTAGTTGTTAGCTACATCTGGAGCGCGTAAATCCAACAACGGGGGTTATATTTCAGCCCGCGAGAGCCACGCCGTACGAAAGGAAAACGATCCACCGATAATGGCCCCATCAACGCAATAAATAGTAATGACGAAATATAATTGCCGTATCGCTGTACTCTATGTCGCGTTTTGCGCTATTCCGGGCCGCTTTCGATGGACGTTTTGTGTTTTTAGTTCTGCCGCTGGACACTACGATGCTATTATCAGAACGCACAGCGTTGCATCCAACGCTGAAACAGCGATAAATTAAATGGATTAGACTTAATTTCCACGGGTATATTTTTCGTATGACAGTCGCAGTCGGACGTCGAAGAGCACGCTAAGCCGTCGCGTTGGTCCTGGTTATTATCACTACCATGTGACAATAGTGGTTAAAACCGACCAACCCGCATCAGATCAGAGTATGGAGGGTCTTCGTCTAAGCATTATATGTATTCCTTTCTCTATGCGGTTCCGTATGCGAAGCATAACTTACGTTACCGACGTGGTGAATTAATAACTAAATGTTACTGTTAGTCCGAGATTTATAGAGCGTGCTTTGGCTTTACTCGTACTCATTTTATCGTACTCATGTCCTGAGATATATCAGTCTCGTTAAAGTCTAAGCAAAATTAAAGTAAGTACGTTTTATATAGTTCTGCTTTAAGCGTGAGATCTTTACGAAGATTAAAATCTCAATTATAATTGAAATAAATAAATCGTAATATTAATGAATGCTTATTAAACGGCTAGATAATATAATCATTTCACGAGTGATACGTTTTAACGACGACTTCAATGACGATTGCAGAGTGTTATAGAATAGGTACACGTAATATCGGCATGGCAATTTGGCTAACTAAATACGACGATATTGGGGACATGATACCATATTTGGATGTAAAACAAGCATCCTTTATTGCCGGATGATAACGTTTATTATATTTTGGTTGCAATTTATCCGTGAAATAAGATTTTAGTGCTTATATTTTTCAAATATCATGTTGATAACATTGTTAGGTATGTTAACCAAGTATTCGTTCGTTAATGTTTTATAATACTATAAATCAGCCAAGGAAAATTGAAATATTAAGGGCCTGTTTTACCACCTTCTGATAAATGTCGGTTGGCTTATTCATAACGTTTGTCTGTATCACTTGTCATAGAGTGAGAAAGTGATAAAACTTACGTTTAGATTATCTGACACTTATCAGAAGGTGGAAGGTGATGAATTGTAATCACTACAAGTGTAAATTGAAAATTTAAAAAACCCCCGACATTCGCCATTTAGTGGCGGCGGCCATCTTGAATTTGCAATAGTGCTATTCTACTAGTCAAGCCCTTTCATTTGATACCCATATCAAGGGAGTTGTGAAAAAATATATCATCCGCCATTTTGTAGCGGCGGCCATCTTGGACCGATTTTCATCAAACATAGCTAAGAACACTCTCGACTAATTCACCTTTCAAACAAAAAAAACCGCATTCAAATCGGTCCACCCGTTTGAGCGCCACAGGGGAACAGACACACACACACACACACACACACACACACACACACACACACACACACACATACACACAGACACGTCAAACTTATAACACCCCGTCGTTTTTGCGTCGGGGGTTAAAAACTGGTCTCGTTAAATTTTTTTTTTTTCAATAGTCAAAAGGACCTGGCGTACCTGCTGCTCAGATTTCGGCCACGGCATCCAATCTTGTGTAGACTAGCCAACTACTACCACCACCATCACTATAGCCTTCTAACGTCCCACTGCTGGGCACATGCCTCCTCTCTCATAGGAAAGGGATTTAGAGCTTAGACCCGCCACGCTACTCCAATTGTTGGCAGGCTATTAACGACTATTGGCACATGATAGTGATAATAACAGGGACCAACTGCTTAGCATGCTGAGCATCTGAGGCACGGGGGTGAAACACTGCCAACTAGCAACTCCAGACTGGCACTGAGAATTTCTTGACAGAAAAACCCAATAGGTACCTAACAATTATATGCCCGACCCGGAAATCGAACACGAGACCTCGTTAAACTACATAGGAGATAATTAATATAATACAGAATGGTGTGCATATAGGTGTACACATACTCTCTATTCCCCTAATCTCGCAGCTTGATGGGACAGCAATCCGATACAACCGGAAAAAGATCAGACCTTGCGTAAGGTACCTACTACCTAGTAGGGTATTCACAGATAGAAATAGAAATATCTTAATATGAGTATTAAACAACGTTACAATCTGTGTTTGTCTGAAAATTAACCTACTAAGTGGATTTCAATTAAGTTTTCACCGCATTTAGAAGGAGAAAGATTTTTATGTACGTTCACTTACAACTTAATAGAAGTCGGTTGGTTTTCATAATATTAAAGCAATTTAAAAAAAAATATGCTAAGCGTGAACTAAATGTAAGTCGGTCAGGTGGACCGTTCGTGCATATTTCACTCTTTGTGAACTAATACCGCAGAAACTGAATAAGATTGAACAAGTTTGACCCGTGGGTATGATTTTATGAGTCAGCCTCGTTCAATCTCGTTCAGTTTTCCATTAACAGAAATAGTAGGCAAGCTGATGATGCTAAATGGAGATTCACTCGAGCGTCGTCGGGACCTATTAGATTTTGTAGATTAGTTGATAGGAAGAATAAAAGGTTACATTATGTTTCCCCTTCCAGTGGTGGGGAAAGCGTCTAGCTGCACGCTCTTATTTTCATATACGATTTTTATTACTTCGGCTTGTGGAAATCGGCAGATTATATATTTTTGTTATTTTTGAATCATTTCCTTCACAATTAAAAAAAATTCATACACGCTGGGGAATGTCAAGATAATATTTTTTTTGCAGCTTTGTATACCTCGTACTCTCGTACGTTACGTTAGATTTCTAAATACACTTTTTTTAGCTCGTAATTGACCCACCATACCATATTCTGACGCGCTTTATTATTTTTGACCATCGATTTTTTTTACTAATCTGATGGACTACCCTAGACGCGCGGCCCTATATATGTAAAGGGCTTGTTTATGGTAGAGGTTACTCAGCAGGATGCAAGATATCCTCCCTTATGTTAATCTGCCGCGCTCGAGTAAATCCCAAAATCCCCTCATTGGCTCCCCTACTAAAACGAGACGTAACCAATTTAAAACTTGGTATTTTACGAAGTCTAGGTACAGTAAAGTCTGTTCGTTTACTTATGATCAACGTTCGTTTACTTACCACATTCGTTTACTTACCACGCTGGCCAAGTGCAGATTGGCAGACTATTTGGAGATTCTGTTTTATTCTTAGAATAGAAAAAAATTACAAAGTGTAAAAAATAATAAAAATAAAAGCAGAATAATAAGAGCACCTGCGCCTGTACCGACAATATGTTACCGAACGGACTTTACCTTTTGTTTGAAAGCGGTGCCTAACTAAGCTGATAGTCAGATCAATTTAACTGACGGATTTAACTTTTACGATGGCATATTGGTGCTCAAAGACTAGATCCGGTGGTAGGATGTCATTTACGCACGATGTTGACTCATCTTGAGGGTGATCACGATCCACAGACTCATTTACCAGAATCGTCTGGAGATAGAGGGAGAAGAGAGAGAGAAAGACATAGAAAGAGATATAAAGAGAAAAGAGAGAGATAGAGAGGGAAGCTTAGCTACGACAGCGCATATCGACATCCGTCACTGCTCTTATGCTGGTAATTGACCCAAATCCGTTGGTCTAGTGCACAGATAAGGGAATAAGTATTGGGCTCGATTCCCGAGTCGGGCCAGTAACTGTCAGATATTGCTGGTTTATCTGACAAGAAATTTCAATTTCAGTCAATTCCAGCGCCAGCCCGGATTTGGTCGATGCCGATGTTCCACCCTCGTGTCTCAAATAGTACGTTAAGCCATTAGTCACGGTAATTATCACTATCTTGCGACAATAGTCCTTAAAGCCCGTCAATACGAGCAAATAAATATATCATGGTAAAATACGTACATCAAAATTTACATAATACCTAAATGATTATTGTGTTGCAAATGCTAATCCTAATTGGGATATCGAGCGAACAATTTCATTGATATTTCAATCGCTCATTATTGGTTCATACATCAATCCTATTTTAATAATAAATTGATTTAAAGGTAAATTTAAGTGTGATTTTGCACAACTGTTCAAACAATTTCAATATCCGAACATATTAAACCCACGACATTTTCAATGACCACAACTTTTAACATAATATGACATTTTCTCACTCTATTTATACGCTATTTATTAATTTTTCTTTTTCTATCATAATATTAAGTCTACGAGCTTTTCTATGGCCACGATTTTTAACATAGGTACCTACTCCTCTTCTTTTTATTTATCTTTTTATCTCTTTTTATTTTAGGTGACTGAGTCTTTTAGGCAAAGATTTGTACTTCACTCAATCCACTTTAGACTATTATTTATTTTTACTATGAAACTGAACCCCCTTTGTTTTTTTAAGCTTATAATAATGAGATGACCAACTTTTTTATCTATGAAAATTCTCGATGGAGGTCCGTACTCGAGCGCGCAGGTGTTAAAAATTTCGATTCACTCGAGTGGGAAATCATTCCACTTTTGTAGGACTGTGTAGCCATTTCATTATATAAGTATTTACTAAGCTGCATACAAAAATCAGCTAGTTATTAATAATGTTTAATCATTTTTATAACCTCATTATTTGGAAATATTCGGAGTGAAGGACGCTGTAGAATATTATTAATATCCAATATAGAATATTATTATTTTAACACCTGCACACTCGAGAATTTTCATAAATAAAAAAGATGGTCGTCTCGTCGAAACGACGAAACCTACGAAACGAACCTACTCACGAAAATTCAGCTTGTTATTAATCACACTAAAAAATTTGTTCATCGGCTGCTGGACTATAAGTATCAGTTTTCGATGAAGCTTAATCAAGCACAGAATAGTCTACATCGTACTGCGTAATAAATTGTTTTGTTACTTGTGTATCCCATAATTAATTAGGTCGAATTTGTAAACAACGCAATAATATTGTGATTCCGACCATAAATCTAGTCATTGTTCGTTACATAATTCAACGATACCTTATTAACAAAGAGCACGCCCACGGCGCGCTAATTGCGTATTAGGAACACGTTTATAATTTAGGCTTTGTTCACACCAAACCAGCCGCGGCCGTGTCTGTGAGCCGACTCACTGTGAGCCTCAGTGTGAACGCGAAGACAAACTATACCCTGATTTCTAATTCCGTTTCTTTCTAATTCTGACAGCTATCATTGTCATTTACAGATGAGTTATTTGTATGGAGAACAGGGTTAACATCTACGAAGTAGGTACGATTTTACCCCAAACTACTTTAATTCCCTGTCATCATAAAAAGCCATATGCCGAATAATAATAATATTAGTCGTTTTGCCCTAAAATAGAAAACACCAAGAGTGGAAACTAGAAAGTGCACACTAACAGCAATAGAAAACAAAAGAAGCACATTGAAAAAATTCATTCAAAAATGGAAGTCAAATGATATTCTCACTATGAAATGTCTGTTAGGCATTTGTCATATATGTACATGCGGCAGTTGATTTTTATTTACATAAGTTTTGAATTTTGTATCTTTTTAGTGGGAATTGTTTTATCTCTGGTAACATTACGAAACGTCAGAATTCCACGGAATTAGAAATCAGGGTATATATTTTTCGTTCACACTATACCGACAATACGCTCGTACAATGCGCCACTGAGTCTGTGATAGCCTAGTGGTTAGGACGACCGACTTCTAATCAGAGGTCGTGGGTTCGATCCCGGGCATGCACCTCTAACTTTTCGGAGTTATGTGCGTTTTAAGTATTTAAATATCACTTGCTTTAACGGTGAAGGAAAACATCGTGAGGAAACCTGCATGCCTGAGAGTTCTCCATAACGTTCTCAAAGGTGTGTGAAGTCTGCCAATCCGCTTCTTCTTCACCCTTCTCACTCTGAGAGGAGACCCGTGCTCTGTAGTGAGCCGGTAATGGGTTGATCATGATGATGATGATGAATGCGCCACTGGTGTGATCGAGTCTGTCTTATTTACGTTCACACTACATGTGTACCTTGAGCCGTCGTCGTCGTCATCAACTAATACACGTCCACTGCTGGACATAGGTCTCTTGTAGGGATTTCCACACGCCGCGGTCTTGTTCCACTTGTGTCCAGCGGCTCCCTGCGACTCTTCTGATGTCGTCAGTCCACCTAGTGGGGGCTCTACCGCAACGCTGCGTTTTCCGGTGCGAGGTTGGCATTCTAACACCTTGGGACCCCAACGCGTATCGTATTGTTATTTTTAAAAAGAACAACCGCCGAGTTTCTTACTGGTTCTTCTCGGTTGGAACGGCATTCCGAACCAGTGGTAGATTCAATTGACGATTCAAAAGTACTTGTAAAAGTTTATTTAAATAAAAAACTTTTCTATTCTATTCTATCGGTTCTTTGAACTATATGTCCGGTCCATTGCTACTTCAGTTTAGCTACTCGTTGAGCTATGTCGGTGACTCTGGTTCTTCTACGGATCTCCTCATTTCTGATTTGATCGCGTAGAGAAACTCCGAGCATAGCTCTTTAGTCTCTCCATCGCTCTCTAAGTGACTCTGAGCTTTCTTCTAATTCTGGTGGCTAACTATGGGCTTCATAAGAAAGCTCAGAGTACGCTGAGCGGCTGACTGTTATTCATATAACAAGTATATTAAATTAAAAATTTAAAAAACCCCCGACATTCGCCATTTTGTGGCAGCGGCCATCTTGGATTTCCATAGTGCTATTCTACTAGTCAAGCCCTTTCATTTGATACCCATATTAAGGGAGTTGTGAAAAAATATGTAATCCGCCATTTGGTAGCGGCGGCCATCTTGGATCGATTTTCATCAAACATAGCTAACAACACTCTCGACTAATTCACCTTTCAAACAAAATAACCGCATTCGAATCGGTCCACCCGCTTAAGCACCACAGGGGAACAGACAGACACATACACACATACACACACAGAGACACGTCAAACTTATAACACCCCGTCGTTTTTGCGTCGGCGGTTAAATATAGTTATTAGTCTCTCTCTATTCCAATAGTGTGAACAAAGCCTTAGTGTTGAAAGCTCGCATGATATATCATAATATCATCAAGAGTTATAGTCGCAAGAAGTAACTATTCGAATTATTCAATGGAAATTTTCATCGCATTCACAGTCAGTAGTTTCTAAATTGATTACGTGATGAGTGATGATATAGATAGTACGACTCTGAAACATGTCGTTATCTACAAAAAGCTCAAAGTCACTCAGCAGGGATGGTTACTAGGAGTATCGTTACGTAATCAAATCAGAAATGAGGTGAACCGTAGAATAACCAACTTAGCTCAAACACACAATATAAAACTCGGGTCTTAACTTCCGGGTTGAAACTTATTTTATTTTTATTTTTTGTATACAAATTAAAAGTAAAATATCGTGCGATGGCGATAATATTTAAAAAAATGTACTTATAATTATCATTTT
Source organism: Melanargia galathea (assembly GCA_920104075.1). Taxonomy (NCBI): domain Eukaryota; kingdom Metazoa; phylum Arthropoda; class Insecta; order Lepidoptera; family Nymphalidae; genus Melanargia; species Melanargia galathea. The sequence continues at coordinate 6,830,928 of OV049874.1, read as the reverse complement.
TTCGGATATTATTGTTACAAGTCACGGCAAATAAGTCGAGCGGTGACCTTCAATGCGCAGAAGTCGAAAATGAGGTATCTCGGTGGGTGAGGGGGTCGCGGGGAGGGCGTGGGGATCGTTCGTTAGCACTGATTGGCTCTCGCGGATCCCCCGTAAGCGCTGATTGGCTCTCCAATCGTATTGTGTCCCGCTCACTCGTACGACGCTGCGCGCACTTGAAGGTCAGCGCTCAATTTACGTGTCGGGGGTTATACCATATAATGTTTTACTACCGGTATCCATACTACCTAATATTACAAATGCAAAAGTGTGTCTGTCGGTCTATCCATCTGTCTATCTGTCTGCTAGCTTTTCACGGCTCATACAGTTTACTTTAACCGATTTGGATGAAACTTGATACAGAGTCAGCTTACATCCCGGGCATTCCCGGGAACGTACATACGCTACTTTTATCTCGGAAAAGCAATGAGGTCCCGTGGGGTCTTTAAAAACCTAAATTCACGCGGACTAAGTCGCAGGCATCATCTAGTAGCTATCGCTAGTTTAGTATATCTATAACTAGCGGATCCGGCAGACGTCGTCCTGCCCGCTATTAGCGCCACCTACCGGGTCCAATTTTTCTACTTATAAACCTTCCTCTTGAATCACTCTATCTATTAAAAAAAACCGCATCAAAATCCGTTGCGTAGTTTTAAAGATTTAAGCATACATAGGGACATAGGGATATAGGGACAGAGAAAGCGACTTTGTTTTATACTATGTAGTGATATTTCCAGCCTGAATATTATACCACCATATTTTATTATAAAAAAAAATCTCGCGTAAAATAACACAGACAGCACTATAAAATGTGTTAGATTTGTTTCGGCCACACATTAATTACGTACGCTGAAAGTTCACGTGACAGATCACTCGTTCACCAAGACTAATGTCCATCGGCGTAACTTGGAAAATTATTCCATTCACAGCGGAAAAATCAAACTCATCTTCACTAGAAGAACGTCTTTTTTATAGCTTTTTAGGGTTCCGTAGTAAACGAGGAACCCTTATAGTTTCGCCATGTCCGTCCGTCTGTCTGTCTGTCTGTCCGTCCGTCCGTCCGTCCGTCCTCGGTTAATCTCAGAGACTATTAGTACTAGAAATCTGTAATTTTGCATGGATATAAATATTAATCACACTGACAAAGTGGTGAAATAAAATTTTGATAAATATTTTTTTTTAGGGTAGCTCCCCCCCTACATGTAAAGTGGGAATGAATATTTTTTTTCTCGTCTACCCCATAGTGTGGGGTATCGTTGAATAGATCTTTTAAAAATACTGTGGGTGTGGGAGCATCATTTTTCGATTTCTAGATCCGTTTGTAAAATATGATGTTTTAAAGTGCTAATTTTAGTTATATAGGAACTTGAAAAAATTCACAGCAGTAGTATATATAATCAATTTTAAAGGAAAACTATCATGGCTAAGTAGGGTTCACAGGTTAAGGAGTTATATCTGTTTTTCGAGGATTGTGACTACGGAACCCTACACTGCGCGTGGCCCGCCACGCACTTGGCCGGTTTTATTTATCAGACTAGCTGATCCCCGCGACTTCGTCTGCGTTGATATAGGTTTTTATATAGGATCGGATTGGATCCCGTAATCCTTTTTTATACCTAAACTAAATGTAGCCTAAGTTACTCCTTATAACATCACCTATCTGCCATTGAAAGTTCCATCAAAATCGATTCAGTCGTTTCGGAGATTAGCTGGAACAAATAGACAGGCTGACAAACATAAATTTAAACGCACGTCAGTTTAAAATAAGCCGTACGTACAAAGATCCGGGGCCCAAGTTATTTGAACCCAATAAATGTCTGTTATTTCTGAACTAAAAAACCTATGACCTTGAAATATTTACGGGACAATACTTAAAGTATTACCTTTCTAACAAAAAAAGAATGAGTGAAATCGAACCACGCGTTAATAAATTACAGCTAAATACTCGTTTTATTAATTGGTAATGTGTGAAATGATCTGATGTAGCTGTGATAGCCTAATGGTTAGGACGACCGACTTCTAATCGGAGGTCGTGGGTTCGATCCCGGGGCACGCACTTCTAACTTTTCGGAGTTATGTGCGTTTTAAGTATTTAAATATCACTTGCTTTAACGGTGAAGGAAAACATCGTGAGGAAACCTGCATGCCTGAGAGTTCTCCATAACGTTGTCAAAGGTGTGTGAAGTCTGCCAATCCGCTTGGCCAGCGTGGTAGACTATGGCCAAAACCCTTCTCACTCTGATAGGAGACCCGTGCTCTGTAGTGAGCCGGTAATGGGTTGATCATGACTCGTTTTAACTTTCTTCCCCTCTCCCGAGGGAACCGTGCTGAATTTCGGGATAAAAAGTATCCTATGTCCTACCTCGGAGTATAAACTCAAATCGTACCAAGTTTCATTCGAATCCGTTCAGTAGTTTCGGCGTGATGCGCGGCCAAGATACAGACAGACAGACAGACAGACAGACAGACAGATAGACAGACAGACAGACAGACAGACAGACAGACAGACAAAAATGAAAAAAATTGCAGTTTTGGCTTCAGTATCGATTATAGAGTGCCCTCCAATAAAAATTTTCAAAATATCTTCAATGTACAGAATTGGATCTGTTACAGTTTTATTATATTATAGATCTGGGCAGATCTAGGCTTGAATTTCTAATCAGATGCTAATTTCTCATAATAATGCCCTGCCGACCGAATTTTGGCCACGGCGGTCAATTTCAAGCGGTGATTAGCCAACTACGCAGCAGATGTTTTATGGCACAAGTATGTGCGTAAACCCAAGTGCATTCTCTATTCCCTCACTCTAACAGTTAGCTATAACTTTCCTTACTTCGTTCTGCTACGGCGAATTTTTGAAACAATCCTTATAAGTTGTAATAAGACCTAGATTTACTATAATTTTCAAAGTTAGTCCCCTAACTGGGATTATCTTGTGTTATAACTTATAATTTAATTTAATCTATGCCATTGTCTATTTCTTATAAATTAAAATCTTCGCCTCACTGACTACCCTCAAAATAACAACCTGTATACATATAATATCATTAGTAAAATACAGTCTCAAATTTCATATTTTCTAGAAACCAGTCTCAATATCTGCTTAAATTGCGTATTTAGTTGTTGTATCATTATCAGAACAATAACAATTAACGAGGGTTCGTCTTTGAAAATGAGTTTCCCTTGTTCTTTCTTACTTTATCTTCCCCGCAATTTGGCGCTTATTTTTATTGTGTGCACATCGGCAGGGTTCCGACAGGTTATTTGTCCCAGTTTCACGAACATTTCTGCGAGCACAAAAGTGTTGCTTAGCTGTTCCTAATTAATGTTATTGTTTTAGTACTAATTAACCTATTATTTTTGTTATAAACTGTCTTTCGCTTGTTGTTACTTTGACAATTTTTTTTTGTTATTTTCATTTGTATTTTTCAAGTCTTTCTTTGTCTTTTTATTAACATTTATTTTGTTTTGTATCGTAACTAATCATTTTAGATTCACATTTTAAGAGTTTTAGATCACAAATTTGCAACCCATTTATAAATTAAGCCCCACTTTGTAAGATCTATTATTTCCATACTTTAATTCTGTACGTATACTATCTGATGCCCTCGACTTCGTTCGACTTCGTAATTCCCGAGGGACTTTTTGATTTTCCGATTTTCCAGTAGTCTGGATCACTCTATCTAGGTACCTGAAGGTCCCATGAAAATCGGTCCATCCGTTCCAAAGATAAAACCGGACAACCAAATAAGCAGATTTTAATCATATGAGCGTATTAAGAGACAATTATTATTATGGCCAAACATACACTACAATTTTGTTTATTTGTATATACGAGTAGATATTCTTGTCTATGTCTGCAATTAGTTATATTTAACGAATCAGTCAATCTTTTTTGAGTTATACAGCAAGTTAGACTTGTTGATACTATATGTACAAAAACCTCACAATTCTGCTGCTTCAGCCGATAGCCTGGTAATAAAAGTGTCATTTTTCTGCCATCTATGATTAATCTACCTACTTTCATTACGGACGACGCTGGCGGATGAAAGTGTTAAAACACATCCGAACTGATTGATGAGCTCTTCCCGACATTCGACATACTCGTAATTTAGGTCACCTATAGCTGCTTCGTTGTTCTTTTATTATACTTTCATTATAGTACTTTCAGGATGAAAAGTATCCTACTCAAAGCCTAAATACCAATTTTCGTCGACGACTTGATACTTACAGACTTCCATACAAACATTCATCCCTTACTTCTACCCCTATGTCCTTTTCTAAGGTCTAATCTATCTCTGTACCATATTTTATTACAATCGGTTCAGCGGTTTAGGCGTGAAAGCGTAACAAACAAACAATCTCACTTTCTCATTTATAATATTAGCTGGGATTCTACATACTGCTCGTATACCGCAAAGCGACTATAGCAACTATTGCGTGATGATTGTTAACGTAGAACCGAAACCATAAAGTGAAAACCAACCAATTTATGTTAGTAGATTCCTTTTGTGAAAAGGGGGAGAAATAATAAGATATTATTTTGTAAATATATATCTGAAAGGGACCACTGGGATAAAAGTTTGTGTGAGCGTTTGATTTGAAGTGATGAAACCATTGAAATGGCTGTTCAGATTTTGATCGTAGGCTGTACTGGTACTTAAAAGAAAATAAATGAAAGAATGGTAATAGAATTATCTAAAAGGTCTTGAAAATAAACATTTTATTTTTAACTATTATAAAAATACTAACTTCTGCCCACGACTTCGCCCGCTTGAATTTCGGTTTTTCACAAATCCCGAGGGAATCATGGATTTGTTACGCCTATGTGTTAAGTCAGGGCATAATCTATCTCCATTCAAAATTTCAGCCAAATCGGTTCAGTAGTTGCGGCGTTAAAGAGTAACAAACATGAGTAACAAGAGTAACACACACACAAACTTTCGCCTTTATAATATTAGTGTGATCTCTTCTTCTTCTTCGTGCACTTCATTACTTAATGATTAAACGAACTTACCTGTAAGTGAAGTTCGATCATAATTATACGAAGAATTCGTCCGAAGAGATTAGCAGTATATATTTGTAGTACCGTGTACGTACGGCCACTTTCACACGTTAGTTGAGGGTAGCTGAAAAACAAAAACAAGCTCCCCTCTCCCGACCAACAGCAGGCTCGCCCCGCCGCTGCACTATTCGTCATTTAGTTCCAAGCTAGAATATATTTTCATGACACTGGGGTAAACCTGTGGGAGGGTGGGTTGCTAATCTCTTCGGACGAATTCTTCGTATAATTATGATCGAACTTCACTTACAGGTAAGTTCGTTTAATCATTAATTATACTCGTATTCGTCCTTCGAGATTAGCAGTATATATTTGTAGATATTGAGAGATTTGTCATGAAATAGTCGCATTTTTACAATCAGAGTATTGAAATCATTAAATTTATGCAATACATGTTCGATATAACATTTGTTTCATACTTAATAATTCTGTATAAGTATAATTATTAATGTAATAAATTATTAATGTGAGTAAAAAAGTATATTTAAAAATATGCTTAATAATTCCGACTTACTATTATTATTATAAGTTCTTAGTATACTTGCAACAAAGGGATCAACTCTATCTTAAATTTCTTTATCGTAAAATTTTCCAAAAATATTCGAAGAATAAATAAATACCCAGACTGTGGGCCGTAGAGGTCATAGTGTGTCGTGTACTATGGACAGAAAAAATAAAGACACGTCAATGCCACTGCAACGTAAAAACATTTTTGACCTAACGACCTAAGGTCTGTGAGGTAATGGGCAGATAATGTCGATAATGTACCACCCTTGTACCTACTTAAAAAAAGGTGAGCTTGATTGTGTCAAAGATGTTTAGTTTTATCAATAAAACTTTTTAGAGGTACGACGGGGCATATTTGGATTTTTCCTCTAAAAATGAAGAAAGAAATGAATTGGACTGCAATGATCCTATTCAGGAAATTTTAATTTTTGGTTTCTTTTATTTGTACTGGGGTTAAATTTTCATTAAGAGACCATTGATACAAAAAAAATTCAATACAATTGAAGTGTCCCCAGTGGCGTTGTATTTTAGCATGGGGGTCTGAGTTTAATATTATACTCTTGAAAAATCTGTTTATACTCGTATAAACTTCTAAACTTCGTTTTTTCCGATAAAACTGCCTAATATTAGGGACAGTGAAGATCTACAGCTTTTAATTGTGCTGTAGCCAGCGTCTTTGTGATAATGTTGTGACGAAAAATCAATAAAATTGGATGCTTGATAGAAATCAACCGTTACAATATTTTTATAAATTATAACTGTTTAAATACTGTAAATTATATTGTTATACGTATACAATTGTAATCAGCATTACAATATTGAAACTGCTTATTTTAAACAACAGTCATATTGTTTTAAAGAGTTTTCTGGCAGAGAAATAATCATGACATCTATGGATGAGAGTGGGATACCTCTTTCCAATAAGAACTCCCAGAGAGTAGTCCTGCAACCACGGTACACCGCTGATGCACATCGCGGCTGCTGGGGGGGACGCAAAAAGGACAATTTCCGGAATATCAAGTTGTTTTACGATAATGTTAAAGCTACAATAGAAAGCTCCCACTCTACATCTGGATGAATTCTTCTTGATTCTCTGGCAGCTATAATATTGTCACTAGAGCGTGTATAGGTCGCGAACTTTCTGCTCGCACCATTGCTATGTCTCTCGTAGCCTGCGTGAGGTGGGGAAAAAACTAAATACCACTATACCATGGATAAGCACCATTCCGAACCTGTGGTAGATTCATTTGTCGATTCGTAAACGCTTCCGAAAGTTTATCTGAATAAAATTATGATTACTTATATAAATGATAAAAAGGCGTGGATTTGACTCGTTCCAGCAATGCGCGAGACGGCAATTCAATCATGTACTTACCATAAAATTGTTATATTGATATTGTAAATTTGGAAAAGAGCAACCGCCGAGTTTCTTGCTGGTTCTTCTCGGTTGGAACGGCATTCCGAACCAGTGGTAGATTCATCTGACTATTCAAAAGCACTTGTAAAAGTTTATTTGAATAAAAAACTTTTCTATTCTATTTTCTATTCTATTCTATTCTATTATATATGCAATTACAGTGGTATTATGAATTTGTATACTTAAAAATATTTAACTAGCGTGTAGTTTTTAGCAATCATTTTTAAGCTGGAATAAGCTACTAGGATTTCTAAATGATTAATGTGAAATATGAGTTCAACCTCATTCCATTAACTGCTAGTAGTTTCCCTACCATAAGCAGCCCCCCATCCCGAAGTTGAGGCATCAGTGAAAATGTTTAAATCATAAGGTTCAATTTTAATTTTGTTTACCGAGTTATCTATTAATTTAAACCACCATTTAAAAAACTGAAGCAAGTGGCAACGGGACATCCACGCGTTTTATCATTTTCTTCTCTTATTAGATTTAGAAATTTACACCTTTTAATAACGTTGGTGGTACAGCCCGCAATATTTAATAGCAGGGCAAGCTAAAGTGAAAAAAGGCCAACTAACCTAGTAAAGTCTAATTTTACAATTTTTTAATACTGAAATACTTTTTAATGTATTTTTAATTTTTTAATACCGCAGGGGGTAATTTGATTTCAAATGTTTTTAAAATCAATTATATATCAATAATTTACAGTGCGTTGATGGCAATATATTGCTATTTTCTTCATTGATAATGAAGTTCAAAGCAGTTAAGTGTAAGATATGTTATTAAAACATTAGTTTCGTGATTTCCCAATCAAGAGGATGTCATCAAGATAACCGGTAGATAGAAATAGAAATAGAAACATGCTAGGTAATCTTAGTAATTTTAAGACAGGTTTCATGATCTTCGTGAATACAAATGGTACTGCACCATTTGCTCATTGGTTCAAACCAAAGAGCAAAACATTCTAAAACTTCAAAATATTTTATTCTCTCGAACAAAAGCAATACTTTTTGGAATCTTATGTATTCGGACCGAAAAATAAGCATCTTGATATCAATTGTGGTCATAATTATAGTACTTTTGACTAACTAATTTAACCACTGTTCTAAAATCTTCAAGTTTAAAATGTACAGTATTATAATATATATATAATTATCCACATCTGGAAAAATCTACAGAAACCGAAATCTACAGCTACAGCTATAGGTATAGCTATATATTATTACTTCCTTGAAAGTAAGTATAAAGATTCGAAAAAAAGGAAGTGAAAACGGGAACCAGAAATCCACGATTCCCTCAAGATTTGTGAAAAAACCGAAACTCACGCGGGCGAAGCCGCGGGCAAAAGCTAATATAGTATAAATTTAGTACAGAATTAGTATAAATTTATTTAATTGTTTTAAATTTAAAACAAGCTTGTTTGCCTTGTCTTGGATACCAAAAAAGGAAAATCAGATAATATAATTGATTAACCAATGATTCACATTGTGAAATAGCTCCTATAGCTTGGAGCTATCGATAGGCTCTTTCATATGTTTCCTGTCCTGGTGGGAATATGTTCTGTTTTTGGAACTTGTTTTTGAAATACAGGAGTACTTAAGGGAATGTTGTAACCATTTATCCAACTTAAAACTGTAGGATCCTTGGTTAATCGTGACCACTGGTTTAAAAAAGGCTGATAAAATCTATCAGTACTCCTTACCTCGGTTAACGATGGCTGCGCTTGGACGGCGTGCGAAAGCTTCTCAAGGAGCCCGTGGGCCGACTCCCAGGGGCACGGGGCAGGCACGTCAGGCCTCGAGCCCCTCGGCAACCTGCGCCTCGAGAGAGGTGTCCTCAAACATAAATCATTGTTCTTACAAGTTTACTTGTTGGATCTAGATTTCAACTGCTGTTCTTCAGAAGCCTGCGCCGCATCCAGTCATTGCTTTAGCAGACTCCCAATGGTCTCCGAAAGATCCTCTCCAAATAAAAAAGAATAAATCAATTTTAGCGAGCATTAAACGATCCTTTATTTCCTTCTTTAACGAAGATAAGACGAAAAACGTCAAAAAAAATGACTAAGAATCGCTGTGTTCAACTCTGGTTCTACTAAGGCATCACCATTGTGGGCCCCCTTAGTTATCTCATTAGTAAAATCTACATTTCGAGTCCATCATCCGGTAAATCAATCGGCTCAGACAATGAAAGTGTATTTGGCCCTGATGTTGAAAAAAAACAACATGAATGTCTGGATCAGAGCGAGCGTTAGAAAAAAAATAAACGCATAAGGGTTTTATACGTGAACACGTATTAATATCAAAAAATTGATTTTACTTTCGTTAAAGTATTCAAAACAAACGAAATATAGATATAAATTGTGGGTATTTTGTATAAATTTGTGTGCGAAAAACACACTACAATTGCTAAGATTTCAAATACCCAAACATTATGCGCGAACACGCATTACTCGCCAGTTGTTAATCCCAATATTGAGAAGAAGTGGGTACCTTGCGAAATTCCATTACGCAATAACCACAACATTATGCGTGAACACGCATTGCTTGTTAGTTGTTTATCACAATATTGAGAAGAAGTAGGTATCTTGCGAAATTCCATTACGCAATACTCAAAATATTATGCGCAAACACGCATTGATTGTCAGTTGTTTATTCCAATATTGAGAAGAAGTAGGTACCTTGCGAAACTTTCATTACGCAATGTCCACAAATCTATGTGCGAACACGCATTGCTTGATAGTTGTTTATCCCAATATTGAGAAGAAGTAGGTATCTTGCGAACATTCCATTACGCAATACCCACAACATTATGCGCGAACACGCATTGCTTGACAGTTGTTTATCCCAATATTGAGAAGAAGTAGGTATCTTGCGAACATTCCATTACGCAATACCCACAACATTATGCGCGAACACGCATTGCTTGACAGTTGTTTATCCCAATATTGAGAAGAAGTAGGTATCTTGCGAACATTCCATTACGCAATAGCCAAAACATTATGCGCGAACACGCATTGCTTATCAGTTGTTCATCACAATATTAAGAAATAGGTAGATATCTTGCGGACATTTCATAACGCAATACCTAAAAATTATGCGCGAGCACGCATTGCTTGTCAGTTGTTTATCAAAATATTGAAAAGAAGTAGGTAGGTACCTTGTAACAATCGTGGCTGATGCGAAGCGGCTTGTCTCGGCTGGATGTCGTTTCTCGATGCTGGTCGTTTTGACTTCTGCTCCGGAGAACTTGATAGCACTCTAATTCGGCGGTAACGTTTACGTGAATCTTCTTGTATTTTTTCATCACTCACTTTACGTTCACTCACTACTTTACACTATTTATATTATTTATATTATATTTATAATTTTTATAATTCATAAATAAATATATATAATATATATCACTGAACGTAACATGAAATTGAAGACGTGCGAAGTGGCTGAGCACGAAAACACGAATGACGAATAGTGCAGCGGCGGGGCGGGCCTGCTGTTGGTCGGGAGAGGGGAGCTTGTTTTTGTTTTTCAGCTACCCTCAACTAACGTGTGAAAGTGGCCGTACGTACACGGTACTACAAATATATACTGCTAATCTCGAAGGACGAATACGAGTATAATGAAGGTCGTGCTTGTCTTGGAATGCCTTTACTGAAGAGTCAACCAGCTGCCTCCACGCCACTCTGTCTTCGACTTGTCTCAGGGCAGTCGGAATATTAAGGCCCAATATAGCCTGTATCTGGTCAGACCAGCGGGTAGGTGATCGACCCCTTGATCTTTTGCCCTCGATCTTTCCTATTATAACCAGTTTATCCAGATTGTCTGGTTGTCTCCGGGCAATATGACCAAAATAGCTGAGGACTCGTTGGTAGCAGGTAGTGAATAGTCTGGTAGTGATGTTCAGTTGGTTGAGTTTAGTGTGATAAACTACAGTAATATACAACGTTAGTTTTACTTTACGCAAAACCTGAAAGTAGTTTGTTCAGAATCAGTAACAAAATCGAATCCAACCATTTTTATATAGTGTTATATTTTTGTCCAAAAATATTTTGAAATCTTACAAGCTTAGACACAATGATTTACCGCGCATCAGCTGACGGTCGGCACACAGCGGCGGTCATTCAACTCGCGTCGATCGCAAGTCGCTGCGGCGACGGCTTGCGGTGACCATTTTTTTCGAGGACAACGACGCAACATAACAAGCTTATAACTTCGTTACTTTTCATTATATTTTTTTGAAATTTTGTATAAGTATTCTTAATGATAAAATATTTGACACGTGTTTCGGTTTTTGCGCAAAGTAAAACTAACGTTGTATATAACTATTAACTCTACATATACATACACTTCTAAACACAAATAACGATTGTAACTTCACTGCACGACACGTATTGCTGTAATGTCCTATAGCAAAAGCGTCGTGAGTCGTGATGGTTGAAGTCTAGTCTAGTCAAGTTTCTGAAGTGTAACGTAAGATAAGGAACTTCGTTTCAAGAACTAATGTCCTTTCACTAAATCTCGTATCACTCCGGAGTCATTCAGAAATCGTAAACCCAAAGTTGTAGTCAAATAAAATTTTATCTCAACCGCTACATGAAATATTAGTTACATAAAACGTTGTTAACCTCTATCAAAGTCAACTAAGGTGTCAGACGTAATAAGCCTGATACTATAAATTCGACCCTCAAACGGCCAACTACACTAAACAAGTTTCGAGTGTAATATAATGCTTAATTACTTAGCTGAAACACCGTAATAAGCCCGGTTCACACCAATAGTTACACTGGTAAACTATTCTCATGACTAGAATTTGAAGAGTATGTTTACTATCGACGTTTACTTACGATCGTAAGTACGTACCGTGTACTGCTTCTAGTATAGTAATTCTACCCGGTACTACCTAGTAGTTCCTCTTAGGAGAATCTCAAAGGCTACAAATTTTGAGGAGATTTAGATGCTATTTTCGTCTTTTCTTTTATACTCGTTTAATGATTTTTATGCTGGTTACAATCAGAAAGGCTTGTTTGAATGAAAAATTATTAATGTAAACAACATAGATGCAATTTGCAACCTATTGAAAATGATCACAGCATGCGTAAATAAAAAATAAACTGAAGCAAATTGAACACTAAAAAAAATCAAAAATAAGAAGAGAAAATAAAATTTGCTCTTCACAGATTAAGTAATATACGAGTAGTTAGTTTCAAAGTTTCAAATAAATAATTGAAAGTCAATCATTCAAATTGATAGATATTGAATTTCAATTAGAGCTTTTTATTCCAGTCAGTTTTTACCGTTTGCTGTTAATTGCATTTCGATTAGCATTTTTATTGAATTTGCATGGTTAGTATGTACTAAAGCAGTAATAGGTACTGCTTATACACCTTGTTTATTCTGTACCAGGATCTCAGAGCAGTCGCAGAGGTAGTTTATACCGGGGCTTAGAACGTAATGTATGTTTAATTACTTAGGTAAATATACCTTATTTGGCAGACGTTACAAGGTAACTAAATTTGGCCTGGAGCCAACGCCGTGTTTCAAGTGTTTGCTACTTCGGAGTACGGAATATTGTAAAGCGATTGATGTTGTTTTATTATCGAATACGGTTCAAAAGGGTCTCCAATAGGATTAATAAAAATAAAAGCTTTCCTGGGGAACTCGACTGGATAGTGGCACTCTGAAAATCTCTTCACTGATCATTATTAATTAGTGAATCAGTTGAAAATCGACAATCATTTCCAAATTACGTAGCAGTAAGGAACATTCCTCAACGAAATAGAATAGAATAGAATAGAATAGAAAAGTTTTTTATTCAAATAAACTTTTACAAGTACTTTTGAATCGTCAATTGAATCTACCACAGGTTCGGAATGCTGTTCCAGCCGAGAAGAACCTGCTCGAAAAAACTCGGCGAAAGATGTATTAAATAACTTAATGTCAAATATGAATATGAACATAGTTTAGTTAGTAAGTTAGTTTAGTTTTATGTGGTAATTAAATCAGAATTTAACACTTCACTGAGAAAACCACTTTGTACCATAAGACCTAAAGTACTCAATTAGAGATAGATTGATGTTCATTTTCTGTCTTTAAGTTTAAATTTACTTCATAAACTTCATTTAACGATGACTCTTTATGCGATTTATGCAGATCCTGAGTGACGATGCAGTCAGGTAGAAGGGAGCTAACCTGGAGGAGGTAACGCCGCTAAGATTTAGCCACAAAATAAATAGTTCTTGGGGATACCATACCAATTTAACACACGAACCCATAGAGGCGTAGCTAATGGCCTCGTAAAAATCATGAGGAGCGATTGGCAATCACACGTGAGATTAGAACACGGACCAAAATATAGACGGTAGCGCCGCATTCAATACCCTTACCGATCCAGAGACAAAAAAAGGTGTATGGACGCGTAAGAAGTTATATTTCTTTACATGCAAATAACTAATTAGAATTAGACACTAAACGGCGCCACAGACAGCTATGCAAAGTTCGGCCGGTTTGCGAAACATCTGACAGTCGAGAGGTTAGCGAGCAACTTCAACATGTCGTTTCACCCTGTGTGCACGCATCGCACAAAATTCACTTTTATAGTCTGATTTTTAATTCGGTGGAATTCTGACACTTGTCATTTAAAAATAGAATAAGTTATATGTATTAAAAACAGGGTTACCACTTGAAGTTTGATTTTACCCCAAACTAAAGTACCCACCTGAAGCTGTGACCTGAAGTATCTGTCAGGTATTTGTCATATCTACATGAGGCAATTGATTTTTATTTATAAGTAAGTTTTGAATTTATTATCTCTTTTGTAGAAACTGTTTTATATCTGGTAACATTAAGAAACGTCAGAACTCCACGGAATTAAAAATCAGAGTTAATCATTTTTCATAATGCGCCTAAAGAAGTATAACTTCACAGAGGATAGACGTTCACAGCTGGAAATAGGTATTTACTATTTCGCAAGAATTGACACAGAATACTGCGTTGCAGAAAGGGGGTCATCCCTAGAAATATCAGAGTTACTGATATCTTGTTACGACATCGAATTCCAAATTTGCAATTATTACTGTAACTTATTATTATTATGTCTCTTTTTTACTTGTTCTCTGAATTAGTATTGAAGGCACGAACTCATTAAATAAAAAGCTACCAGAAATTACAGACTAACTTAGTCGATACTTGTACAATACAATCAATATTTACTAGAGTCCGACCGAAACTGGTTTTCCGGCCGAAACCGAATCCGAAACCGAACATTCGGCCGTAGCTTCAGTTTCGGCCGAAACCGAAACCGAAACCGAAACTCACGTGGTCAAGTATAAACTTTAAATAAACCATATAACCTAACTAGCTTTTGATGTATCACTGATGTTTTTCACATTTTTCATTTACAATCTCTTTTTTACGTGCGACTTTATTCGTTAATAATAACAAAACAAAGTTACTGACTCAATATTTAATTAACTAAGTATATAAATTATTCAAGTACAGCAATGAAACAAAAACTTACATGTAATCAGTTCCATCAAAACATAACCTCTAAAGAATGTTTGTGTCGGGCGACAACGCGCTGACTAAGTTTTGTTGCTACAAAGCTATACTACGGGAGGTCGATGACCAATTGAAAAAGTCATTTCATACCGACTGGAAATTTTAACAACAATAGTTTAGACCGAACCCATCACAGCTCCGAACGTCAGCTGCCGCACCAGTGGTGGAGTTAAGAGTGAGAGCATGTGAAAGTGCTTGAAAATCAAAGCGCTCCGAGTGATTTTATCCCGGACAAAAATGGTCTTAAATCATTGTTCCGATCATTTTTGATACAGAAACAATCGTCAGCTGCGGCGCCGAGGGTGGGTTATACGTCCGCTACGCGCATGAAGTGCATTAAAATTTTGGCAAAAAAAGTTATTTTATACCTTATGAAATTTATGCAGCAGAATTTTCACACTTTTAAAATAATAAAGAAAATCGTCAGCTGCACTTCTGGTGGGGGAAAGACCGTCAGTCAGCGTGATAAACATTTTGCGCGCTCATTACATTTAGCCTAGTAAATCTAGGAAAAATATCCTATAGTTTCAAAAATTAGCCAAATGTATTCTTTGGGCCTTCCTCTTGAATATATCCAAAAACCCCATATGGGGGATGCATAACCAGCCGCCATTTTTAATTTTGTCCTTTTTTTCGGTTTTTTTCTCATATCACGAAAATCTCTACGAATAGCATCATAATTACTTCTGACAAAAGTTTTAACATACAATTTGCCACAAATGTAGTCTCTTGCAGTTTTACTCTAAGTTTATTACTTTAGGAGCTATAGGGTATTTTAGGTCCCTTTTTCGTTTTTTTTGCTCATATCTCGAAAGTCTCTACGAATAGCATTATAATTACTTCTGATAAAAGTTTTCGTATAAAATTTTCTACAAATTTGGTTCCATGCATTTTTACTCTAAGTTTATTATTTTAAGAGCTATAGGATGTTTAAGTTAATATTTGAGGTCCTTTTTTTAATTTTTTGCTCATATCTCGAAAATCTCTACGAATAGCATTATAATTACTCCTGTAAAAAGTTTTTACATAAAATTTTGTACAAATTTGGTCATGGTAATTTTTACGCTAAGCTTACTACTTTAGGAGTTATAGGGTGTTTAAGTTTATATTTGAGGTCCCTTTTTCAGTTTTTTGCTCATATCTCGAAAATCTCTACGAATACCTATAAAATTACTTCTGACAAAAGTTTTAATATAAAATTTTCTACAAATTTTGTCCTGTTCATTTTTACGCATTTCAAACAAAAAAAAAACCGCATTGCGGTTTTTTTTGTATTAAAGGTGAATTAGTCGGAAGTGTTCTTAGCTATGTTTGATGAAAATTGGTCCAAGATAGCCGCCGCCACAAAATAACGAATGTCAGGGGTTTAATCTATACTAGTTTATCTCTCTGTTAATTTTAACACTCTGTAGCTCCTAAATTAATAAGCTCAGCGTAAATTAAATAGGACCAAATTTGTAGAAAATTTCGTTAATAATAACAAAACAAAGTTACTGACTCAATATTTAATTAACTAAGTATATAAATTATTCAAGTACAGCAATGAAACAAAAACTTACATGTAATCAGTTCCATCAAAACATAACCTCTAAAGAATGTTTGTGTCGGGCGACAACGCGCTGACTAAGTTTTGTTGCTACAAAGCTATACTACGGGAGGTCGATGACCAATTGAAAAAGTCATTTCATACCGACTGGAAATTTTAACAACAATAGTTTAGACCGAACCCATCACAGCTCCGAACGTCAGCTGCCGCACCAGTGGTGGAGTTAAGAGTGAGAGCATGTGAAAGTGCTTGAAAATCAAAGCGCTCCGAGTGATTTTATCCCGGACAAAAATGGTCTTAAATCATTGTTCCGATCATTTTTGATACAGAAACAATCGTCAGCTGCGGCGCCGAGGGTGGGTTATACGTCCGCTACGCGCATGAAGTGCATTAAAATTTTGGCAAAAAAAGTTATTTTATACCTTATGAAATTTATGCAGCAGAATTTTCACACTTTTAAAATAATAAAGAAAATCGTCAGCTGCACTTCTGGTGGGGGAAAGACCGTCAGTCAGCGTGATAAACATTTTGCGCGCTCATTACATTTAGCCTAGTAAATCTAGGAAAAATATCCTATAGTTTCAAAAATTAGCCAAATGTATTCTTTGGGCCTTCCTCTTGAATATATCCAAAAACCCCATATGGGGGATGCATAACCAGCCGCCATTTTTAATTTTGTCCTTTTTTTCGGTTTTTTTCTCATATCACGAAAATCTCTACGAATAGCATCATAATTACTTCTGACAAAAGTTTTAACATACAATTTGCCACAAATGTAGTCTCTTGCAGTTTTACTCTAAGTTTATTACTTTAGGAGCTATAGGGTATTTTAGGTCCCTTTTTCGTTTTTTTTGCTCATATCTCGAAAGTCTCTACGAATAGCATTATAATTACTTCTGATAAAAGTTTTCGTATAAAATTTTCTACAAATTTGGTTCCATGCATTTTTACTCTAAGTTTATTATTTTAAGAGCTATAGGATGTTTAAGTTAATATTTGAGGTCCTTTTTTTAATTTTTTGCTCATATCTCGAAAATCTCTACGAATAGCATTATAATTACTCCTGTAAAAAGTTTTTACATAAAATTTTGTACAAATTTGGTCATGGTAATTTTTACGCTAAGCTTACTACTTTAGGAGTTATAGGGTGTTTAAGTTTATATTTGAGGTCCCTTTTTCAGTTTTTTGCTCATATCTCGAAAATCTCTACGAATACCTATAAAATTACTTCTGACAAAAGTTTTAATATAAAATTTTCTACAAATTTTGTCCTGTTCATTTTTACGCATTTTTACGCATTTCAAACAAAAAAAAAACCGCATTGCGGTTTTTTTTGTATTAAAGGTGAATTAGTCGGAAGTGTTCTTAGCTATGTTTGATGAAAATTGGTCCAAGATAGCCGCCGCCACAAAATAACGAATGTCAGGGGTTTAATCTATACTAGTTTATCTCTCTGTTAATTTTAACACTCTGTAGCTCCTAAATTAATAAGCTCAGCGTAAATTAAATAGGACCAAATTTGTAGAAAATTTTATGTAAAAACTTTTGTCAGAAGTAATTTTATTGGTATTCGTAGAGATTTTCGAGATATGAGCAAAAAACTGAAAAAGGGACCTCAAATATAAACTTAAACACCCTATAACTCCTAAAGTAGTAAGCTTAGCGTAAAAATTACCATGACCAAATTTGTACAAAATTTTATGTAAAAACTTTTTACAGGAGTAATTATAATGCTATTCGTAGAGATTTTCGAGATATGAGCAAAAAACTAAAAAAAGGACCTCAAATATTAACTTAAACATCTTATAGCTCTTAAAATAATAAACTTAGAGTAAAAATGCATGGAACAAAATTTGTAGAAAATTTTATGTAAAAACTTTTATCAGAAGTAATTATAATGCTTTTCGTAGAGACTTTCGAGATATGAGCAAAAAAAACGAAAAAGGGACCTAAAATACCCTATAGCTCCTAAAGTAATAAACTTAGAGTAAAACTGCAAGAGACTACATTTGTGGCAAATTGTATGTTAAAACTTTTGTCAGAAGTAATTATGATGCTATTCGTAGAGATTTTCGTGATACGAGAAAAAAACCGAAAAAAAGGACAAAATTAAAAATGGCGGCTGGTTATGCATCCCCCATATGGGGTTTTTGGATATATTCAAGAGGAAGGCCCAAAGAATACATATGGTCAATTTTTAAAACTATAGGATATTTTTCCTAGATTTACTAGGCTAAATGTACTGAGCACGCAAAATGTTTATCACGCTGACTGACGGTCTTTCCCCCACCAGAAGTGCAGCTGACGATTTTCTTTATTATTTTAAAAGTGTGAAAATTCTGCTGCATAAATTTCATAAGGTATAAAATAACTTTATTTGCCAAAATTTTAATGCACTTCATGCGCGTAGCGGACGTATAACCCACCCTCGGCGCCGCAGCTGACGATTGTTTCTGTATCAAAAATGATCGGAACAATGATTTAAGACCATTTTTGTCCGGGATAAAATCACTCGGAGCGCTTTGATTTTCAAGCACTTTCACATGCTCTCACTCTTAACTCCACCACTGGTGCGGCAGCTGACGTTCGGAGCTGTGATGGGTTCGGTCTAAACTATTGTTGTTAAAATTCCCAGTCGGTATAAAATGACTTTTTCAATTGGTCATCGAGCTCCCGTAGTACTATCCGAACGGTGCACGACAATTCCCGAACAGGGCCGCCAGCGTCCGCCAAAGCGTTGCCGCGAGAAAAGAAGTTAGGCGAGCGTACACAACTTTCGAAATCAGTTTCGGTTTCGGCAAAAGTTTCGGCTAATTTTGGCCGAAACCGAAACTGCCGCCGAAACTTGATTTTTGGCCGAAACTCGGCCGAAACCGAAACCGAAACCGAACTTTCGGTCGGACACTAATATTTACACAATCGTTTTACACACTATTGCCGTAATGTGAAACAGTATCCCGCATTCACCGTTCCACTTTTATAACCGTATCTAGAGACCCTGATGGAAAAGGATGATAAAAATAATACACTTCTGCAACTGTTTACGAGAAGACCTAAAAACCCGCGCTCCGGGATTTCCCGATAAACATGGAAATAAAATTATCCTGACAACACCTTCAAAACAACATTGAATAGGTACTTAGTTCTGCTTTAGCATTATTACATACCTACTTATTCTACCTAAATGTTTATTTTGTTTAAGCTGTATCTTTCTGTATGTACGCATTATTTTATGGGTGTTCTGAGAAATAAATTAGAGGAGTATCTTTGTTTTTAACGATTATATATATTTTCCCGGAAACATTACAATTCCCACAAATATAATAATTATCATGTTATTACCCAACTTTATGAAAATAGAGGACACTGGGGAATTAATGCGGATGAAATTACGATTAAGTAGCCAAATTATTATTTAATAAAAGTATTAGTATTTAATAAAATTAGGTAGATACAGCTGCTGTTATCAATCTTATTGTACCGATTCAAAATTTTAACTTTATCAGATTTTGGGACTATAAATCAAGCAGTCCTAATCCGTGAGAATGTTGTAAAAGGATTGGTGAAGTCCATTCAATTAACTAATTTATCTTTTTAGGGTTCCGTACCCAAAGGGTAAAACGGGACCCTATTACTAAGACTCCGCTGTCCGTCTGTCTGTCACCAGGCTGTATCTCATGAACCGTGATAGACAGCTGCAATTTTTACGTATGATGTATTTCTGTTGCCGCTATAACAACACATACTAAAAAACAGAATAAAATAAATATTGCAAGTGAAAAGACCTAATTATTTTTATTTATTTATTTAATACTTTATTGTACACCAAAAAACATAAATTAAACAAAAGAAACATTTTAAAAGAAATTGGTACAATTGGCGGCCTTATCGCTTAGAAGCGATCTCTTCCAGGCAACCTCGTTGTGGAGAATATAAAAACTATATTATAGTGAGAAGAGTATAAGGGTGTACGCTAAAATTAGAGGAAATTAAAAGTATACATATATACGAACAATAGACATATAAATACTTACATACGAAATTACATAAAATGTACATATTAGACATATATATAAATAAATATATATATAAAGAGGGTAAAAATTTGTAAAATAAAGCTTAAAACACGCTTATTAACAGACTTATTTACTTGTGTACAATTAATTTATAACTTGAATTTCGTATGTGTATTGTTACAGTGGTGAAGAGCGGCATGCGGTACCAGACAACGTCGCCGCTAAGCAGGGTGGGCCCGACGGCGTCTCTACGCGATGCTGAGCCCAACTTTGTCGGTCCAATCGAGAACGTCACAGTGGCACTTGGCAGGGAAGCCGTGCTCACTTGCTCCGTGTCTGACATCGGGGACTACAAAGTAAGTATTATAATACTCGTGAATAAATATTAATGTTAGAACAGGGTGTGTTTGGAACCCTCGTAGTTTTAGATTTCGTACCTCACTACCTCACTTTCATGTTCTTAAATTGACGTTCAAAAAGTGTACAGTGTACCAATTTTGAATAAATAAAGTTTGACTTTTGACTTTGATTTTATTATTAGTATCCCTGCAGGGTCAAATCAGAAATAAGATCCGCAGGAGATGCAGAGTTACCAACATAGCTCAACGAGTCACGTGACAATGGTGTGAATGGTTTTCAGAAGTGACAATGGGCACATCACTCGAAAAACCGAGAATGTTGGTCCCAACTTCCAAGGTACTTGCGTGGCGACCTCGCACCAGCAAACGAAGCGTGAGAAGATCCTACTAAGGTTGTTTCTAAAGAACGACTTCAAATGCCACTAAAAAGTATAAAAGTGATTTATTTTCGTTGCATAATAAGTTATTTTTGAAGTCGGACATATTAAATTACAACGGAACAGTCGATCAATCTATTTTTCGAATTCCTCTATCTAACAAATAAAGAATCACGCAATCATACAATCTTATCGGTTGTAATGGGTTACATAATCGGTTTGGAAATTTTGGAAAAATAGGTGCTGAATTGAGACCTCTCCTTCTTTTAGAAGTTGGTTTAAAATGTTTACAATGTCAACAGCGCAAGTCACAACGCCGTTTGACTACGATATCACGTCTTGATACGTGACGGTACTTTCTAACATTGGAATGTATTCCGACTTATACTTGTGTCAGATTATTGTTGAAAATCAATTAGAATTTTTAGAAATGGTTTACAGATTATTAATTTCATAATGGAAAAAGGTTAGAAGGAACTGACATTTGATTCATTCAATGGCGCCGAACCGCCATCTTGAATTATTGGTATAAATACGGGCACTTCGAAGCCATGAATTCAGTCTCCTCCATAGACTCAACCGACTATTAGATGCTTCAGCATCTAGGTCGTGATATTTGATTGAGGGTTGCGATAGCAATCACACCCTAATCGAATAAAGTGCTGGACATTTTGGACTTGGCTGAGTGTAATTAAATTAATTAGTATAAAATAGATTTTGAAAAGAGATCTCGGTTAAACTAATCTGTGATTCGATATTAATTAATTTTGTGCGGGTGATACTTAAATAAAGATATTTTAATAATAGTTTGATTTAATTTTAATATTAAACCTTATCCTGCTTCTGTAATGATGATGTTTACACTTGGAAATAAATAAGCTCGCTTAATTTACGAGATATATTTCTTGTGTTTTTCCTTAAGCACTTTCTAAATTATCTTATCTAATAACTTCCCTAAACCATCTATTGAGGGCCGATTAAGTGTCCTCAATGACAAACGAGGGAACTCTCCAAGAGGGATCAATCACTCTAATGACATTTAAACAGTGTTTTAGGGATGCTCCTCATGACTGGCGGATTATACCCTATAAAGGAACTTTCGCGGGGAAAATAAACTGCCATTTTTACCTACTTCAGCCATTTCACGATAACCTTACGGTAAGCTTGAATGAAAAGAGTAAGAGTCAAGAAGCCAGAGCAAAAAGAGACCTTTCAGCCAACGATTAAATATTTTTGGCAAATGAAAGAAATCCCTCCGACGCACACAATATCATCATGATCAACCCAGTACCGGCTCACTACAGAGCACGGGTCTCCTCTCAGAGTGAGAAGGGTTTTGGCCATAGTCTACCACGCTGGCCAAGCGGATTGGCAGACTTCACACACCTTTGAGAACGTTATGGAGAACTCTCAGGCATGCAGAGGTTTCCTCACGATGTTTTCCTTCACCGTTAAAGCAAGTGATATTCAAATACTTACAACGCACATAACTCCGAAAAGTTAGAGGTGCGTGCCCGGGATCGAACCCACGACCTGCGATTAGAAGTTGGTCATCCTAACCACTAGGCTATCACAGCTTTGCTTACGACGCACACATGCGCAATTAATATTGTACATTGTACATTGACAGAAAAATGATGTGTCACTACGACGAATACAAACAATTCACGCACACTTCTTTATAATGAAATGATCATGAATGCTCGCTAGAAATTACCGTTGTTTACCTATATCTAAATTTTTTAAAGTAATTTTTATTCGACGTAAGTTTTAAAGAGTACCGTGTTAAACTGATACGCATTAAACCCGTAATACCTCGAGATAGAATATCATTTAAATTGTCCAAGTTTCGTATATATCTAACGTTTCAAAAGTTATTTACATAAATTATGCAAATAACACCGATAAAGGAGAAGTAAGAAGCGATTTATTATTCGCTTAACAAACATCTGCAGATGCAGAACCCCTCAAAGTGTAGACCGCGGAGTAAACAAAATTAATGATCGTCCAATGTGAAACTCCTGCAAACATTTTATCCGTTGGATTTGCTCTTTGGTGTGTTTTTTCTTTCTTAAGAAAGTGCTCCGTAAATAACCTCGTCTAAGGGCGGTGTTTCACCAGACGTAGATGGTTGACTGACTGTTGGTCGACTCTGATATGCAAATCGGATTCTACTCTGTTGTGCTGCCGTGCCATGACAAAACACTGTATCTGAAAATCATGCATTTTTGGCAAATCGCGATTTTTTTGATTTTTGGGAATTGGCCATAAAATCTTCAATATTGAATTTGAAATATGTTTTGAAATGGATTCGTTATTATGCAGCCATATAGAAAAACCTCATCAAGAACTAGCCTTTTGGATTATAATCGCCAAAATCTGAAAAAAAAAACCGAAATTTTCGCGGTTTTTTCGATTTTTGACAAAGTTCCGTTTGGCTAACATCATGAACAAGTCTGCAAAAAATCAGAACTACACGATTTGACGCAAGGTTGGGTTATTAAGGTTACTGAACTATCTAATATACTTAGTAATGAAAAAACTGTCGTTAGCTTCCGAGTCGCGAGTTTGTTATGACAAAACACTGTACGCATATATGGCGGTCGACAAAATCAAGAGTTGTGTTTTGACAAAACACTGTAAGTATTTGATGATGCAGTGTTTAGTCAAAACAGATACACATACTTTACAAGATACAGTGTATTTTTCTATGGAGTTTCACAGTATTTATTATCTATACTAATATAATAAAGCGGAAGAGTTTGTTTGTTTGAACGCGCTAATCTCTGGAAGTACCAGTCGGATTTGAAAAATTCTTTTTGCATTTGGTAGTACAATTTTCCGGGAAGGTTATAGGCTATTTAGTATCCCTAAAATCCTCCCCTAAGGGGGTAAAATGGGGGTAGAAAGTTTGTATGAAAGTCCTATGTTTTTAAAGTTACAGACCTGAAAATCGGCATTTAGATTATTAGTTTTAAATAATATAAACCTGTATATTTTATTCTGAAAAATCTTCCCTTAAGGGTGGTGTAAAATAGGGGTTGAAAGTTTTTATGTTAAGTTTTAATTATTGTTATTATCGACTTGAAATTTGAGACGTAGGTTTATTCTAGGGCTTAGATATCAGCCTAGAAAAGATTTCACGAAAATCCTCCCCTAAGGGGGTAAAATGGGGGTAGGAAGGTTATATGAAAGTTCTATGTTTTTGAAGTTACAGATATGAAAATAGGCATTTACATTATAAATTTTAAATAGAAAACTTTATAAGTTGTGGTGGTGTGGTGTGGTGTGGTAGTGTGTGGAAAATATCCTCTTAAGGGTGGTAAAAAAGGGGATGAAACTTTTTATGTGAAGTTTTAGTTATTGTTATTATTAACTTGAAAGGAAGTTAGGTTCTTTCTAGGGGGTAGGCATCAGCTAAGAAAAATTTGACGAAAATCCACCCCAAGGGGGGTAAAATGGTTTACTTTCGACATATTATTACTATCGGACATTTAACTACAGATTGACGTGATTTTTTGCAGTTGCATTTTTTTAGTTGAAAGTTGAAAGTGACTGGCTACTATTTTATCCCGGGAAAACAAAGGGTTCCCGTTTAAAATTTTTTAACGCGGACGAAGTCGCGGGCAACAGCTAGTAATTAATAGAAATATTTAATAGCCATTATATGTAACTTTGTGCGAGGAGCTTATTTATCGATGTTACGACAAAACACTGTATCTGAATATACAGTGTATTGTCATGGCACGGCAGTGTGTGTGTGAGATAGCAGTTTTCCGTTGTACTGAATTAAATTGTATTTTGCAACAAATGAGCTTATTATACGAGTTAAGGTAGAGTTTTAGTTACACAACCGCAACACTTCATTTATATACATAGTATGTTTGTATATTTGCCTCAATTTGGACCTTACTGAGGCAACATAGTTGTAAACTAGGTATACATGCTTTGCTTGCTATTGCTTGTTTTTCCTGCATAGATATTTAACAGCAGGAGGGCTGACAGGGCATAGCACATGCTGCTTGTTGTACCATACAGATTTGACTGTTTTGCGAATTATAGCAAAATAATTTTGACTTTTCATCATATTTTATGGATTTCCGCAAAGTAACGCCTCCTTCTATTCAACTAAGTCTACGTCTACAAATTATCTTGACATGTCTCTATTGCATTACTATAACAACGCTAACAAAACTTCAGTAGTGTTAGAATGAGTTTGCACATTTCGACTGATATATTTCGAATATCGTAACACTTTAATGTCAGAGTAAAATGGTCCGTAACCATCTAGTTTTAAGGCTCGAGTTCGTCCATACATCTACGGCCAGCGGCTCGAGCGGAAACGTTGAAAAATAAAAATCGGTAGTACTGTTTTCAATCTTAAAAAAAGTATCTTTATTCTATAAGGGCCCTTTTACTCTTCCGTTATGAGATTTCGTTATGAGATTTTGTTTCAAAAATCGAAATGTATTAGCGTTGAAAACTTGTGCAAACTTGTATCTACTATCTATACAGTTTTGTATGGAGAGTTGACAAGTCGCAACTATAGCGCGGCAGTCGCTGATATATTAATGTAGTTGACAAGTATAAAGTTCGTAAACTAAAACCCGACTACGCAAGCGAAACCCGAAATCGCGGGGCAAGCAGCTAGTGGTGCCATCTGCTATGTATATCCGGAACTATATAATGCCTGCCTATGCCTATGTGCCTATGTCACCCAGAACATAACAAAGGATTAATTGACATAATCATCAAAATCGGCCCAGTAGTTTGGGCGCTACGGTGGTATACATAGCATCTCATACTAAAATCGGCCACATACATTCATACATACATACATACATACATACATACATACATACATACATACATACATACATACATACATACATACATACATACATACATACATACACACACTGCTAAAATCATAACGGCTTTGCCGTAGTCGGGTAAAAATGTATTGGAATCAGTGCGCTATTGAGACCACACCCTAACGAGGGCCCATTTTAGTATCTTCAATGACAAACGAGGCAACGTCCTGGTCCTGAGACGATCGATCAGTCTAATGACATTTAAACAGTATTCCACGAGTGATCCGCGTGACTCGCGAATTTGTGGCGGATAATCGAAGTTTCGGTAGGTGAAATAAATTGGCACTGTCCTTTTTCTACTTTACTTCTTTCATTTCTTTTACATGGCAATTTTTTTCTAGTTTTTAAAAATCTGTATTGGCGTATGTTGATCATAATTCATGTTATACATTAATTCATGGAAACTATTTTTTGTAATTTTAACTATATTTTGCTCTCGACTTTGTTAATTTTGGATAAAAATGCAGTTTGCAGTATTTAGATT
This sequence comes from Melanargia galathea, assembly GCA_920104075.1. Taxonomy (NCBI): domain Eukaryota; kingdom Metazoa; phylum Arthropoda; class Insecta; order Lepidoptera; family Nymphalidae; genus Melanargia; species Melanargia galathea. The sequence continues at coordinate 6,804,697 of OV049874.1, read as the reverse complement.
TTTTACCGCCTGATGAATGAGAGTCCATGCGGTGCCATCCTCATGGATTTTTAGCTGAAGTTGGTAGCGCCGGTATACTAATTATTTTAAGGATCACAAAATCAAAAGTTTCAATTTAATCGATGCAGTGGATTTTGCATCGTGTACACACAAACTAATAAGGCGACGTACTGGTATAATTTTGGAATATTAGACACTGATATTGGATATAATTTTGGATTTTGAAGGCGTATACGTAGAACAAAATATGTATCACACTAGGACTATCATTTGAAAAAAAAAAATTGTAATAAAAAATGTACCTTTTGTTCACTACTTCAGTTACATGAAACGAACTTTGTACTTACTTTGTAAACACCTTTTGAAAATTTGAATACGCGAAAGTATTTTAGCTTAAACACAAAAATATAAAGGCTGGCAATCAAAAAGATGGAGAGCAATAATTACTTTTTAGTGATGTAGCCGTAATTTTGAGGAATCAGCGGAAACAAAGACCATTCAGGCCGTTTGCTTTTATTACTTACGTAAAATTAGCTCGCTTGCAATCTTTTTGAAATTCGCGCTTACGAAGAATTAAATGCATTTTTACCATTCAGAGAGGGAATAGGAACGAGCTGCGCGCTTTTTAACTCGCTCTTTCAGATATTATTTTTTAAACGTTCAATGTTCATAGCGTATCAAATGGCTAGCGCAACGCCTTTTTGTTGAAGTGATTTAATTGAATTGAGTTACTCTAAATTTCTGTATGTTTATTGTTTTTTTTTATTATTCCTTACAAAAATTATATATTATTATCCTTGAAATAATATAGCTGCATCATAAGATGGCTGCATCATAAGATGGCTGCAACCGGTATTTTTTTTTACTTACGGAATATTTTTTAATCTTCTGGTTTTATGCTCTACCTTATAACATTCAAATCTAGCAAATAGACGAATTGAATAATGAATTACAATATAATGTTTTTATTTAGAATTTGTCAAATAGGTACATATCGCACTTTGTTTTCAATATTGGTTCAGTAATTTTTTATCCATGTTGCGCCCACTAACAAATCTACCTACTAGTACAATTTTATAAGAATACTTACTGTTGCAGACATATTTAATTCAATATCACAATAATATTATAAAGGCGAAAGTTTGTGTGTGTATGTTTGTTCTTCTTCTCCGCCGCAACTACTGAACCGATTTGGCTGAAATTTTAGTGGCGATAGATTATGCCCTGACTTAACACATAGGCTACTTTTTATCCCGGAAAAGTTTTCCTGTGGGACTAAAATAGATATAAACTTCCAAAAACGCCATAGAGGGCGCTGACTGTTCTTAGGTAAATCACGCTCACATAACACATTATTGCAATAGTTTGCTGTGTTGCATGCATTGGCTACTTTTTATCCTGGAAAAATGCACAGTTCCCACGAGATTTTGAAAAAAACTAAATCTATAGCTACAGCTATAGGTAGATTACTATAGCGAACTTCGTTGATAGTAGGTATAAAGGTTGGAAAAGGGAGCGGGAACGGGAACCGGAAATCCACGATTCCCTCGGGATTTGTTTAAAACCGAAATTCACGCGGACGAAGCCGCGGGCAGATGCTAGTGAAATATACTGCGGTGTAGATATAGGTACGAGTGTATTGAATAGATAAGCGTAAAGTTTAAACTCGAAGTGGACAGTTCAAGACAGTACAAGATTTGTAGGGGACGAGATACGCGATAACAAAGAACTTTTCTTTTATAAACACACGAAAGTAGGGCTCTCGCTGTAAAAATAAATAGATCTCTCCCCGAGTACAAAAGGGAAGTGTTTATCGGACGCAAAGTAGAGTATTTATCTTTTGTTGGCGTAAATGGTATTTCAAGGGCCGTAAATAGAAATAAAAGTCACAGAAAGTAGACCAAAAACACTGTTTAGGCTTAGTTGAAATTTAAGCGATGTGTTGCTTCAGTGCTTCAAAACTTCAAAACTCACACTTTTTTTTTTTTTTTTTTTTAAATATTCGTTTGACTGCAATTACGTTTGTTATTGAAGTAAAACACGTTTGTTTAGAAAATGCCAATTCACTTTTTATCTTTTGTCTGGTGAGAGGCTTTAGCCGTGGTTAATTACCACCTTACCGGCAAAGCCATACCGCCAAGCGATTTGGCGTTCTGGTACCATACTGCGAAGAAACCGATCAGAGGTATGGGTTTCATAAAAACTGCTATACCTTTTACAGGCTAGCCCGTATCCATTTTAGACTGCATCGTCACTTTCCATCAGGTGAGATCGCAGTCAAGGGATAACTTGTAGATGAATAAATAAAAGTTTGAAGAGATCTATGACAGTACAGGTAATTTTAAAAACGGAAACCAGATGAGCATTCCCAACAATCATCAAAGCAGGTTCATAATAAATAGAAACGAGGAAGTAAAACATGAGTACGTACGTATAAACTACGTAGCGGAATATGTATTCTGTGGTAGTAGAGGTGCAAACCTTAAGGGACCGTTCAGATAGACCGGCGCGGAGAGCAGAGCAAATTTTAATCGCATTTAAAATAGAATCTTAAGGCATTGAAATAAGGTTTATTTTTACATTTTATCTCTTTTGGGAGCATCCTCGAGCATATTCTATCATAAAAAAGATAAAATGTAAAAATAAACCTTATTTCAATGCCTTAAGATTCTATTTTAAATGCGATTAAAATTTGCTCTGCTCTCCGCGCCGGTCTATCTGAACGGTCCCTTACGATGCCTCGCGGTCCGATGGTAGAAATGTGCGAGAGGAACTAATTCGAGTATTTGTGGAAAACGATGTTTCGAAAAGCTTCGATCTTTTTCAATTTTTTATGTTTTTCTTCTGTTCCAATGAAGACCATACGCTATACCTATGCTCCCACCACAATTTACTTTTTCTATAACTGTGGTTCCAAGTTTAGACACTTTTTCTTCATTTCTCTCTAGATTAGTCTATTCTATATCTTCTTCTATCTATACATATAATAAAATCGTAGACTTGCCGTATCTGTACATTAAATATTTTTGCAAAATAATGACTGGGGGATGTTAGGGATAAGTAATAGAACGTAAAAAAGCTATTTTTGAAATTTTTGTCTGTTCATCTGATTGTCTGTTTGTCTGTTTCTGTTTGTCTGTATGTTTAGGCGCGCATCACGCAAAAACTACTGAATGGATTGAAATGAAACTTGGTATGATTTAAGTTCATACTACGGAGTAACATATTATGATACTTTTTATACCGAAATTCAGCACGGTTCCCTTGGGAGAGGGGATGAAAGTCAAAATGTGTATTTAGCTGTAATTCATTAACGCGTGGTCCGATTTCATTCATTCTTTTTTTGTTAGAAAGGAGATATTTTAAAGATTATCGGCTAGTCTCTGAAAGGCTGGATCGATTTTGATGGGACTTTCACTGGCGGATGTTTACATTTTGATCTACCTAAACATCCGCCAATGAACTTTTAACAGTTTTTAGCAAGGTAGGAGCTTATCCACTTGTTTTCGTAATAAATCCGCCCTTGAGTACTCACTAGTTATTACAGTGCGATTATTATTTTTATATAAGTACATATTTTTATAGTTTTAACATAAGATTCTGCTACTGTTGCTAAAGTAAACATAGTGATTTAAGGCTTATTTCGTGGTTTATGGACATATTCTAATGTAAAAATTACGGGTACATACCACGATTAATTTGTTTTTTGATTTTGTCGATATTTCGGTCCAGTTACATGGACCGTGGTCGCGACGAGACTGATCAAAATCAATCAATCAATCTGTCAATCAATCAATCAATCAATCAATCAAAATCAATCAATCAATCTGAAAATCAAAAAACAAATTAATCGTGGTATGTACCCGTAATTTTTACATTAGAAAAGTAAACATAAATATAAACTATTATAAACTATAAATTTTTATTTTGAAACAGCGAACGCTGAAATCTTTGATCAATTATTGTGTTCATAAATCTATACTAATATAATAAAGCGGAAGAGTTTGTTTGTTTGAACGCGCTAATCTCAGGAACTACTGGACCGATTTCAAAAATTCTTTCACCGTTGGATATGTAAGTGATCCTTGAATACTAAGTATATAACATGTACCACGGGCGATATAAGCCGGGGCCGGCCGCTAGTATTTTTATATATGAAAATCATCTATCTCACATAAATAAATAGAATTTTATTAAAACGAATTTCAAACCTTTTTCTGACAGGAGGTAACTGCCATAAATCAGTAGGACGATCTCCTAAATGAACGTATAAATTTTGCCGTTTTACAATGTAATTCCCGTTTTCACAAAAATGGTAACGTAAAATAATGAAACTAAAATATGAGGCAGAGAAAAACGTGTACCTACCCCTGACTTTAAATATGGGTAAGGAAAAACAAATCTTCGTATAGGTAGGGAGAAAAACAATATCTTGAATCTAAATATATAAAAGGAAAAGGTGACTGACTGACTGACTGATCTATCAACGCACACCTCAAACTACTGGACGGATCGAGCTGAAATTTAACATACATGTGCTTAGTCTAAAGCGGAGCACTCGAAAACGAACTCGAAAACTATTGATCGATTTCAGAGTAAAATAGACCTAAAATGGCTTGTTTTAAGGTTTGAGTTCGCCAATACATTCAGCATTCGAACAATGCTGGGTATGAGATTTATATGAATTCAACACCGACAAAGTCGCGGGTATTAGCTAGTTTGTGTATAATATATATTCAAAATATTTTTTTTTCCAAAGTTTTCCATCTTGTAGGTGGTGACATGATACCGATACCGTAAGTATATCAATCTCTATAAACATTTAACGAAGAAATTCACGTGAACCGAGATTAAAAAAATAGATCGGATCACTCTTTTGTGCAATATAAAAAATAGTTTTGACATAATCATCTCTGCACGCAAGTGTCTGTATCTATATGACTGCCCGCCCTACCCAGAACCTACGAAGCTCAGTGTACGGACCTTGCGTGTGACCAGTTACGACCTTGTATAATAATAAGATTTTTTTTCTTCAAGTTAAATAAATAAACGTTAAATCTAATTTTAGACGCTTTTTATTAGCTTCACCTGTATGTTTTTATGTTTGTAACCGACTCCTTTGGGCGTGATTTTGACCCACTTTAAACGGTCATATTTCCTTCAAACTTTGTAGATTTATCGAGGACCGATGACAATAATTTGATAAGATTACTCCATTATTTAAATTTGAGAACTAAATAAACTACCTATATTATTTAAGGCGTGGAAACTTGGACGCCCGCGTCAGCTCGAATTCACTTTCAATCCGCGCTCAGCTGTGACCGACGAAGTGGAAAATTCACTTGCAACTCGAACTTCGTCGCCTTATTATCCTTCGCTTTCTTTGCTTTTTATTTGATTTAACGTAAAATGTACAGATATTGAAATAAGAAAATTTGTGCTCATTACGGTCCTCATTAAATATCTGATTTAATTAATCGGAAGGGAATAAACAATTTGGAACATAATTTTGGATTTAAAGCATAATTTTATACTCCTTCCAAATAAGTATTAAAAGGTTCATGACAAAGACAATGCGTGTAACGTATGAGGTTTGGGTTCGTGATTTCTTTTCACCATAACAATTTTAACCGTGTGTCAAAGTAAATAAAGCTTACTTTCATTACAAGTTGTTATCATTAGAAGACTACTCCATTTTGTTGGTGGACCTTGGACTGCTCTAATCTAGACGCACGGCACTGCGTCCGGCAAGTTTCGACCTTGATGCATGCCAGTGTGTATATTTATAATATATTCAGGAATACCAACAAACTAGACACTTGTTAAATATTAATACAAAATGCCTAAATATACAAATCAAAATAAGTTATTTCACGGCACCGGGAAAACTTGGCCGTCAGCGACAATTTACTTTTCAATCTGCTGCCGGCTGCGACCATCCAAGTGGCAAATTTATTAGCATTTCGAGGCGTTACCTTATTAAACCTTTACACTTTGCTTGGTTTTTCATTTTTGAAATTTGAAAACGAATTTCAGGAAAATCATTTTCTAAACACAGTTTTAATAAAACTCCAATTTCTTATTTGTTTGGAATATTGCGAAAGATTTTTAAATTAGTTCTAGGCCTAGCCAGCGCCAAGCGATTGAGCGTTCCGGTACGATCCGCGTAGAAACCGATTAGGGGTGTAGGTTTAGTAAAAATTGCCATACCTCCTCCAAGATAGCCCGCTTCCATCTTAGACTGCATCGTCACTTACCATCAGGTGAGATCGCAGTCAGGGGCGAACTTGTAGATGAATAAAAAAGCTGATTCTTAGAGAACTTCGCATAATCGCGTACCTACTTTCGTCCTCATGATACTACAAGATTAAACTCCCAGTCATTTGGGACTCGAAGTTAACATAATCTTGTATTGTCAGTCTAAATTTAACTCAGTCAACCGTGGGGACTGCCTTTGAGTTACACTGTGAGTACCAAATATAGATTTTATCATTGAACTCTGGGTTCATACTCTTCAATCTTGATGCTACAGGGTTAATGTCCGATAAGAATGATGCATCGATTATTTCGATTATTTATTAATTAGTATTGTGTTTAAAATGAAACTGTTTTTAACTTAAAAGTGTTTACATTCATTTGCATTACATAGATATCATAAATGAATACTAAGTAATTAGAAATTACATTTTCATAATCTATACTAATCTATACTAATAAATAAAATTGAAGTGTCTGTCTGTAATATCGAAATAACTACCTCATATTAAGCTCATATGGTTATTTGAACGCAACCATAACCGAATCACACGTTTTTAAAATTTTTGTCTGTCTGTCTGTCTGTCTGTCTGTCTGTCTGTCTGTCTGTTTGAACGGGCTAATCTTCGGAACGGCTGAACTGATTTTGACGGGACCTTCACATACAAGTAGAGAATTAACCAGGGAGTAACATAGGCTACTTTTTTAACCGACTTTCAAAAAAGGAGGAGTAGTGTTTTTCTAGCTATGTACACCGATATCTCCGAGATTTCTGAACCGATTTGCGTAATTTTTTTTTAATCGATAGAGAAACATTGCGACCCTGTTCTATAAAAAATTTGGATTCCAACTCCTCAATCCTGATGCTGTAGGGGACCTAATCCCCAAAACTAATGGGTTTTAGAAACTTTCGGTTATTTAAATTGATATTGGGGGTACCAATTAAAGACTTTATCGTTGAATGAACTCGAGTACATATCCAACTCCTCAACTCTGATGCTGTAAGGAATTGTATTCCGAAATCGTGGGGATCCCACGGGATTTTTCCGTTTTGGGGACGTGTTTCTACAGATAAGCTACTTTTTGTTCTGGGAAATCAAAAGTTCCCACGGGATTTTTAAAAACCTAAATCCACACGGGCGAAGCCGTGGGCATCATCTAGTGCACAATATAATAGGTACCAAAATGTTTTCACACAATATTTGTCAGCCTTGTGGCCCCCAATTGTGCCGTAGTGATGACTTCAATAAAACGTGTACATGAACACACTCATACATTGGAGACATCATAATGAGCATGCGCCATTTTTAGTGCTCGGATTGTGCTTGTGCGAGTGTTGTTTTGACACGTATAAAGTGATTGTACCAGCTGGGTTATTCTGTAACTTAGTTAGCAACTGAAAATAGTTGCCAACGAATTAGTTTGATATACATTGCTGCTTTACTGTGGGAAATATAAAGTGTTTTCATAATTTCACACAGTAAAGCAGCAATGTATATCGAACTAATTCGTTGGCAACTATTTTCAGTTGCTAACTAAGTTACAGAATAACCCCCCAGGTCTGCTCTTTATAATATGTCTGTGGTTGAACAGTGAGAAATGTTCAACAATTCAAGTTTTCTGTAAGTTATTTGGAAATACATATTATAGTACCGTGTGCCACAAAATTCTTACGTAGATACGAGCCTTTTGAGACAGCAAATAGGAAAATAGAGTGAAGGTATGAACCAACTTATGATTGGACTGGATTTCGAGTTTAATTTAATAAAAGATAACGCCTCAAAAAGCAAAAGAATTAGCCGCTTGGCTGATTGCAGCTCGAATTGAGAGCAAATTGAAGTTGACGGCAAAGTTTTGAAAAATACCTCTTTTCATACCACAATATTACAACCGCAAAATATGTTTTACGAAACTTCGATAAACTCTTGAATTGTCAAAGAAATTAATTCTACCACTGCACAGGATCTAATTCTTCACTATCGGTAGGTATCCGAGATTTCATAAAATTATTATTTTCAATTATTAAACGTACAGGTTTTATGCTTGAAAACTGTGACTATAAATAAAGAGAAAAGGCATGACGTAAATCTTTAGTATAATTTCCTCTTTTAAATCTTAAAAATGTAACTATCGGTATACTACTTATTAACAAGAATAGATCTCGTCTGTTCACGAAGCCCGTATCCTATATTAAGCACTTTATATAAAGTCCCTTTTAATATTCACCGGTAAAATCATGTCAAGTACGCTGACAGCACACAAGTAGAAAATTGCTAGCGCAAGGAGCTCTGTGAAATAAAACCAGAAAACGAAGTAGCTACGCCGAGGCGAGCCTCCTTTATGAGCATCATCTCTGCATTAACGGAAATCGTATATTTCAATCTCGGAAATGATATTATAATCTCTATTTAGCATGGAAATGTGGGTTTTAATATTCAAAGTGGATTTTGCGCTTGGTAAAATTCTATTCAGGGCCTGATGCTTATATTAGCCGCTAATATTGGTTACATAAAGAAGCCATGAGATTAATAATGATTTATTATGCTTTTCACACTCGAGGATTATGCGAAGATTATGTCGTCGTCGTCATTAACTGATAAACGCCCACTGCTGGGCATAAGTTACTCGTAGAGACTTCCACACAACCCGTTCTTGTGCCTCTTGAATCTCTGTGACTCTTTTTGATATGTTGTGTCCACCTAGATGCCAGAAGTTAGGTGTAAAGTTGAAATTCTAGCATAAATACTACTTCCCTGATGCAGTGGTCAGCGCTGTGGTCTGAGTGGGAGGTCCCGGGTTCAATTCCCGGCAGGCGCAATTTGCAATTTTATAATTTCTAAATTGTCTCTGGTCTGGTCTGGTGGGAGGCTTTAGCCGTGGCTGGTTACCACCCTACCTTCAAAACTGTGCCACCTAGCGATTTAGCGTTTAGTTACGATGCCGTGAGGAAACCGATCAGGGGTATGTATACCTTTTCCAAGTTAGCCCGCTTCAATCTTAGACTGCATAATCACTTTGGTACCATCAGGTGAGATTGCAGTCAAGGGCTAACTTGTAGTTGAATAAAAAAAAACCTTGCGACCCAAAAGTTTATTTTCTTCTTCAAATTATTTACCCTGTTCAAGACGTGTTCAAAGCTACTTTAGCTTTGCAACCAGTTGAGCTGCATTGTGACTCTGGTTCTTCTACGAATCTCCTCATTTTTTATCACACTGAGAAACTCTGAGCGTAGTTCTCTCCATCGCCCACTAAGTATAGTTTTCTCGAGTGACTCGAGACTTTTTTATGAAGCCCATAATTAGCGACTTAAGTCTTGGAGTCGTTAGTACGCCATCACTGGCAAAAACACTAAAGTGTTTTCATCGAAAAACTAATTCTAGCTTTAAGCGCTCTTATGAGGTTCATTCATAATGATAATAATGTTATTTACTTATCTTTCGTCCGCCACATTGGCAGCAAGTTTTTCTTTCTACTTATCTAAATAATAAAAATCATATCTACTATTTAACGTAAATTATTTAATTTTAATATTATAACTTTTCAGATCCAAGGGTAATAGTTTAATCATTGTACTAATATCTAACGTTTTTGGGACACCATTCAAATAGATAACGCCATTTCAGTGCGGTCTGAACAAAGGGTCAACTTTGCTACAAAATGTTTCTGACTTCTGACCCCATTTACATAATTTCGGCAATCGCGATTGCGTACGTATAAAGCCTATCTAATATTATATTAAACTGAACTGGAAGTAGTACAAAGGGGCCATAATAGAAATAAGTAATTTTCTTTTTTCCGCGGGATTCCCTCTCGTGAAATTTAAAGTAATGCGATCCCACTCGGCCTTTGACCCCGGACTCAATTGCAATTGGTTTATTTGGACATTTTGCAAATTTCCCTCTTGTAAAACATGATGTTACAGTTTTACGGAGCTGTTTTTAACCCCCGACGCAAAAACGACGGGGTGTTATAAGTTTGACGTGTCTGTGTGTGTGTGTGTGTGTGTGTGTGTGTGTGTGTGTGTGTGTGTGTGTGTGTGTGTGTGTGTGTGTGTGTGTCTGTCTGTTCCCCTGTCGCGCTCAAACGGGTGGACCGATTTGAATGCGGTTTTTTTTGTTTGAAAGGTGAATTAGTCGAGAGTGTTGTTAGCTATGTTTCATGAAAATCGATTCAAGATGGCCGCCGCTACAAAATGGCGGATTACATATTTTTTCACAACTACCTTAATATGGGTATCAAATGAAAAGGCTTGACTAGTAGAATAGCACTATGCAAATCCAAGATGGCTGCCGCCACAAAATGGCGAATGTCGGGGGTTTTTTAAATTTTCAATTTATACGAGAATTATTTCGGGACCTTTGCTTTGTTGCGAAGAATCTTTTGTCGTATCAACTTTTCCAGGCGCGTTCATCTTAGATTTTTATGCATCGTAGTTTGAAAAATCCTCAACAATTTCTTAAATACTGTATTATTGTACGTTGTAGAAAATCTGGAGAGGAAACGAGATCGTTTTTTGACGTGATAACGTCTTATAAATCGATAAACGCCGGCCGCACGCACGAATAAGCACGAGTCACTGTCACGTTCCGCCTAGCCGTGCATGCAAGCGACAGCGCGGAACAAGCGATGGAGAGGCAATGTTTTCTTATGACGTTATCACGTAAATTTATCGTCCACAAACCGGCATTACAGACAACCAATATTTTCTTAATATCTGTCCATCCAATCTTCTGGGAAGTCTTTCAGTGATGCAACTATGGGGTCGCCATTTGGGTACCTTGAGACCCCAACCAACGCCAATTTGTTCTCCGAGCTATGTGGGCTCCCATCGCCACCCAAAACCCTGAAAATTTTCAAATAAAGAACTGTTTTGTTCCAAGGTCGCATGGATCCGAGCCGACGACCAGACGATCCTCACTCTGCACACACGGCTGGTCACCCACAGCACGCGGTACGCGGTCACCAACGACTCGCCGGGCTCATGGCAGCTGCACATCCGGCCGCTGAAGGTGGAGGACCGGGGGTGTTACATGTGCCAGATCAATACCAGCACCATGAAGAAGCAGATAGGCTGTGTTGACGTATTAGGTATGTATGTCCCATCGAACTATTACGCTTAGAATGGAAGTTTCTAACTTTCCGCTCGAAACGTAAGCTATAAACCAACCCATGTGTGCCCTGTAATTACATTTGCCGACACGCACACAAGCGCATGAGTACCTTGAGCACTGACGCGACGATAGCCTTTTAGGCTTGCTAAAAACGGCTTATCGCCGCGTCGACGACTGCCTTTCTTTACCTATTTATTCTAAGGTATGTCCATATTTTTATTTAATACATGTTGAACATAACTAGTATTTCCCTGCCTTCTCCAACTTCAAAGAGTTGAGTACCTTCATGGCAAGAGTGAATATGCGTTTTCTAGGCAAGCGTGTTCCAACTTAGACCTAATCATTGGTTACCATCAGGCATGATTGTCGTTAAGATACAATAAAAATAAAAATAAATTTATGCAAAGAGTAAGGACAGCAATAAGACAACTGTCGGACTCTCTCCTTGAACAAGCGTCGAGGGAAAGTAGATCATCAAGCAATCATTTCCATCATCTCATTCTCATTCGTCATCATCCGTCATGTACCTACCCTATTTCATATCAAATTAGTGGAACTGAAATCTATATTATCCTATTCAAATGCCAACAGGCGCGGCTTGACACCTCCTGCTAAATTTATCCACAAATGTAATAATGTGGGTAACATAATTAAGTTGTAAGCGAAGTTAGTAGAAGGCGCAAATCTGCGCCTGATATCATTCGAACAGGATAACAAATAATAATGATGCTCCAGATAAAATTAACGGATTTCTCTTACAATCGTATGTACAATTTTTCCCAAAATACAGGTTTTCTTAAACGTACCTGTTAAATGTATCCTACTAATATTATAAATGTGAAAGTGTGGATGATTGGGTGTTTGGATGTTCGGATATTTGGATTTTTGAATGTTTGGATGTTTAGATGTTTGGATGTTTGTTACTCAATCACGCCGCAACTACTGAACCGATTTGACTGTTTTGAATGGAGATAGATTATGCCCTGACTTCAAACATAGGCTACTTTTTATCCTGAAAAAATACACAGTTCCCACGGGATTTTGAATAAACCGAAATCTATACCTACAGCTATAGGTAGATTACTATAGCAAACTTCCTTGAAAGTAGGTATAAAGATTGAAAACGGGAGCGGGAACGGGAACCGGAAATCTACGATTCCCTCGGGATTTGTGAAAAACTGAAATTCACGGGCAAAAGCTAGTTCTTAATAAATCAGGCGTTCAGAATTACGTATGACGGTATCACAGTTTGCTCGTAATTTCGCTTTGTATGGTTAATCTTTTAAGCCTCCATTCTCTCACAGTTTCAAGTCACGAGTTTGCGAACACGCTCCCTAAGCCCACATCCCGCCCTTAAATCATACACAGCATTAATAATGCGTAGATATTGACAATATTGATGCAGGATATTGTACACGTAATATCCACGAAACTCATACCAATACAACTTTTTGCCTGACACCAAACACAGCGTTATGTTTTTGACGCATATGTAGTTATTTAATTATTTATTTATACACACACAGAAAAAAAAACAGTAAAAGAAGCTTATGTACTACAGTTTCGTATGGAGAGCTGATATTATCAGTCAGAGCGATCTCTCACTGGAAACCTTTGGTGAGATGAGCATGGTAAAAGAACGGAATTGTGAACTCAATAAAATTTCTGGTTCTGGTTTTATATCAAAGAATTCCTATACTAACTAAAGGATGGATTGTAGTATCAGACTTCACATACATATATTATATTATGTATTTACAACACGTGTTATGCAATTAAAAGGTTTGCACATAAATCCGTATACCCCAGTAAAATGAGGCAAGAAAGTGAAAGAAATCTCCGAATTTCAAATAATTTGCTAGAAACTTTACAAAACTTTGCCTAAGACCAAATTTATAGAGAATTGTACCACGTATGCTCTACATCCTTTCTATTAAAACTCCAAATGTCATTAAAAGCAATGCAAATACAGCATTAACACATGTGTAGAATTGTAAGCACCATTCTGAACCAGTGGTAGATTTATTTGTCGATTCGTAAGCACTTGTAAAAGTTTAACTGAATAAAAAATATGTCTATTCTATTCGGCTTTGCTTCAGCTGCCCACAAGACACTTAAGCAACTTATTGTAACATTTGTGTTGAAAAGAGCAACTGCTGAGTTTCTTGCCGGCTCTTCTCAGCAGAATCAGCATTCCGAACCGGTGGTAGATTCTTGACATGTCATAAGAGCCACACGTTGGCCTACGTGAAATAAATGATTTTGAATTTTAATTTGAATTTGAATTTAAATACAAAGCAAACGAGATGACTTTGAATACATATACACCATATTTTATGTGACTTTTGAGCTATCTTTAGAATTTCAAAACAAAGACTTTTAACAAGTTTCTAGCATATTGTCTAAAATTATCTGAAGTTAAATCCGAATCCAAATTTGGAATTCCCAAGGTAAATATTGTCAACATACTAAGACAAATATTGTAATACTTAATACTAAAATATAATACAAAAGCTGGAAGATATAATCATTTTTCTTCTGTATTTGTTCACCACTCATGTTTATTTAATATTAGATACCCTAAATATCTTATTTCTGTTCCTCAGCTAAGTAAATGTAATATTTGGTTACACACGTGGGACTCATGTTATCTTCAATCTGTTTCGATTTTACCGTACCAGCAATCCTAGATAACCTTTAAGTTTTTATGACTGGTTTTTGCAAATACACTTTGAATTAATAATCTTAATGAATAATAATCTTCTTAAATATATAAAAGGAAAAGGTGACTGACTGACTGACTGATCTATCAACACTCAGCTCAAACCACTGAACAGATCAGACTGGAATTTGGTATGCGGATAGCTATTATGACGTAGGCATCTGTTAAGAAAGGATTTCTGAAAATTCAACCCTTAAGGGGGTTAAAAAGGGTTGAAAGTTTGTATGAAATTTATATAAATCCACGCGGATGAAGTCGCGGGCAATAGCTAGTATTAGATATGGCCTTTTTAACTCAAGCTGTTTTCGAGAGAGAAAGAATCTTGACACACGGACAGATAGGTGATCTTATAAGACTTCCTTTTATTTCATTACTAGGTACGAAATCCTAAAAAAATCAATTTTGTTAGCTTCCAAAATAATGTCACTACGTAGCAAAAGTCAATAGGCACTCGTGCAAGGTGCTCAACAAACTTAGCTAACAAAGCAATATTACAATACTACAACCAGTAGAAATCAATCAATCCAAATAGACAAAAACAATATTATAGTTGAAAAGTCCTGGAGAATGGATATTATGTACCTAATTTAATAACCTAATTTAACAACAATAGTAAAATGAATATTAGAAGTTTATACTTCTAATATTCATTTTACTATTGTTGTTTTTGTTGAAGTGTTAGACGAAACAGTCTTGACTGAAAATTTTGATTTAGATTGAAAAAAGAAAGACTTGAAGTAATTAATGAATAATTTAATTAATTACTTCTAGTAAAATAAAACATTTAAGTTATTTATTAAAGTTTTACAATGAAACTTATAGCTACCTTAAACTAATTAGAGACGTGAACTCTTAATCCTTAAAGATTTAAGTATGTAATAACTTAACAGTATTGTAATCACTACAGTGACTAAATTTTAATTCAAAATTGTGTTTATCTTTATTTAAATTTCAATACTGCTATACTTTATAATGATCCAGTTCCAATGAACGTAATTCATTGTACTGATGAACATTGAAATGTACCTATTTATCGTTGTCCGACGCTAGCCATTCCACAACATTAAATCCTAATGCGATTTATCGATCCAGACAAAACAACTAAATAGGTATCACGCAAATAGATTGTATTGGCTAAACCACAATTGAAATAGATATCTACTTAAAATTAAAGTGTATCTTTATAAATTTTATCTCAATTTAAAACTTAACTGATTTATAAGAAAAGGCTTTCTTAAAATATTTGCACCTCTTTAAAGATTTTATAAAGATTATGGTTTATCAAAGTAGGCTTTTAGACAAAATATTATATTGTAATTAACATTTTTAGGGATTCTCGATGAAAGTGGTTTTTAAAGAAATCTGTTGAGTAATTCTAGGAAAATTGTTTGCTAAATATTTTGTGTTATAAGGATTTTTATGTGGAGTAAGAAGTTATTCGCACCTCCTTAGTCTCTAGTTCTCTATGGTCACAAAAACTCTTATCAAATCGCTTGGTCTTTCCCGGCGGGACCGATGGCAAATTAGAATAAGACCGTTGTATCCACTGTGTGCTAGCGGTATCGAGGTGTCCGAAATATTTCAACTGTAAATAGTTTCTATAGCCGCTTTTGCAGGGCTTAAAAATAAAATAAGAAGAATAGAAGTAAAGGCTATTTGGGCGAGGAATATTTTTAGGGCCAAATATTGAGCTTGACTCTAAAAAATTCAATGCAACATTTTGATACAAAATGTAGCCATATTTCTATGCGTTCGTATCGGCTTTATTTACCGGCGTCGAACTACACCTACCTACTGTGTTCGTCCTAAATAAATGACACGTACTGTAAAATGGATTTTGGAGTGTTTCTGACGGGACGTAAATTATATTGAGAAAATTGTTGGCAATTTTAAAGAATAGTGTCGCGGGGAATTCCCGTTGAATAGGGAATTCTCAAAGAAAATCTTTTGTTGGAAATTGATTTACAGTTTAGTTGTTAAGGTGTTTTCAAAAGTAATTTCATTCCAAAGAGAGTTTGTAAACTATTTTAAAATACTCGTACCTAGCTATAAAAAGAACGATTCAAATAGGTATTCAATCTGAACAGCTCTATTATGTTGATTTTATCAAGTTTACTTTTATTTTGCTCAAGACTTTCCATTAAGTTTTCTCTGCCACTTACCGTAAATGAAATCATTTTAACATGTTTTTATATTATCTACGTAGGTATTTATATGTGTAACATTTAAACAATGTTAATTCAACCATTATTCTTTGCTGAAAGCAAAAAAAATTATACGCGCCGAATTGAGATCAGGGGGGTTATTCTGTAACTTATATTAGTTCGATATACATTGCTGCTTTACTGTGTGAAATTATGAAAACACTTTATAATTTCCCACAGTAAAGCAGCAATGTATATCAAACCTATTCGTTGGCAACTATTTTCAGTTGGTAACTAAGTTACAGAATAACCCAGCAGGAGGGCGCTCAATTCAGCGCGTATATCTACATTTTTTCCTTTTCGGGGAGTCAGTCAAAAAATTTTTATTAGAGTCCGTATAAAACCGTTATAAATCAGACATTCAAAATAAGTACAGTATTAAAAAATTATACGGATAAACGTCAAATAAGAACGAGAATAATGACGAAAATGGCCATTTCTGATTTCACTGTCGTTTCTTTAATTTTAAGGAGGGCATAAATATTTATGCATAGATCCTTATCCGTGGATTTATGCGTTCATTCTGACTAAAAAGGCGAATAAAAAGGAAATTATTCAGCTATACTTTATTTCCTCGGACGAGAATAACGATTCTATGATGTTTAAATCACTGTTGTCACCTTGCAAATACCATTGTTTAACACCAGCCGTTTTTGAACGGAAAAACCGCAAATTATCCACATACCTACTATATTTTATTTTCAAAGACGATAAATTAACAATCTTAAAAGCAACCTTATTCTTTCATGTAGTTTTTCATACATTTTACTTGCTACATCCTTATTAAATAAGACGACAAAATCATGCAGTTCCTAAGTACGATCTTCTTAAGATTCTTAAGCTGAGATCTATTGGTGAAATCTATAGAGCATACTCTGACTTAACTCAGACTCAAGACAAAATTAGAACGGGACATAAATACGTCCATGACATAAATCTGTCTTGTTCTAACTTTGTCTTGAGTGTGATTTTCCGGAATGTAAAGTAGCCTATGTCCTTCTATAAGGTTTAGTAGTTTATCTCTGCACCCAATTTCGTCAAAATCAGTTTAGCGGTATAGGCGTGAAGACGTGACATACAGACAGACATACAGTGTTACTTTTGCATTTATAATTATAATATAAGCAAGGATTGTAAAAGGAAATGTCACTAGTATCGATTGTTAGTATTATTGGAATACACTAGTCACTTTGCAGTTGACCTGGTTTCACACAAAGCGTATTCCGCAGGATCCTCGTATGAATTACAAAATACGATCTGATTAGATATAAGCTGGTGAAGGATCGTGTTGATTCGCAACCCAGAATCGATGTGCTTTGATTTCTCGATTGAAATTAAGTAGATTAATTATTTATAGTATTTAACTAAAATGGTTACAAGTATAAATTAAAAATTTAAAAAACCCCCGACATTCGCCATTTTGTAGCGGCGGCCATCTTGGACAGATTTTTTTCAAACATAGCTAACAACACTCTCGACTAATTCACCTTTCAAACAAAAAATACCGCATTTAAATCGGTCCACCCGTTTGAGCGCCACAGGGGAACAGACAGACACACACACACACACAGAGAGAGACACGTCAAACTTATAACACCCCGTCGTTTTTGCGTCGGGGTTAAAAATAAATTGAAACAAAATTTTTTTTTCCGATTTATAAAACAATATTAAGTATAATGAAAAAGAAAAACAAAAGTTAAATTATCCCAAGCGTGAATTGGAGCGAATAACTTTAAATATTTCAGGTAAAAAAAAAATACTAAGTTTGAATTAACATCGTTCGGTATAATTTCACAGTACCGTTCCAGATATTACAAAGTAACGGCCATTTCCATTGTCGTTATTTAATTTCAAGAAGGGTGTAAATATTTATGCAAAGATCCTTATCCAATAGATTTATGCGTTCATTTCGACCAAAAAAGCGAATAAAACGTAAATTATCCCGCCGGAATTTATTTCCTCGGGCGAGAATAACGATTCTATGATGTTTAAATTACCACTGTTTCCCTTAACGGCCATTGTTTTTACTCCCGGCAATTTCAATGAAAACCATCAAATACCGCGAAGTGCCACTTCAAACAAATATCGTTAAACGTATTGGGGATTTTTTTATATTTGTAATTCTTTTCAACGGTTTGTGTTTTATAACGTTTGTTTTACGATGACGTTTAGAATTTATTGGTTTTGTTGTGTTTAGTCTCGTTGAAAATTAATGCTTTATCGATCGAAAAGTCGATCTCTTTCTACTGTTTATTGTGTAAAAAAATCCGGCTCAGTTTGTTGTGGGCTCTTCTCAGACCAGGACGCGTTTGGAACCCAAGTTTTATGTTCTCATAAGTACCTAATTATTACTATATTTACAATAATAGTTAAGTCATTTTGAATAAAGTTAATTTGACTTTGACTTTGACTTTATTAATTAATGCATAATATTGTGCAAACTCGACGTAGTTTAGATGGCTAGTGTAGCACAAGTTAATCGTATTCGACCAAAAAGCAGAATAAAGAAAAAGAATCAAAACTAGAATTGAATTACTTATTATGAGAGAAACCTGACGTTCCTTCTGATTTTTTCTTTCCAGAAACGTTTCGTTTTCAAAAGGGAGAACATTCCCGTTTAGCTTTCAAAATCTGGATTATTTGGAGGAGAAAAAATCGTTAGAACGTTAGAAAATAATTACTTTTGGTGTAACAGTTAAAGAAATTCATGTTATTACGTGAAAAACTTAGTTACTTATCTAATAAATAAAATAAAGTGAAACATGTGAGACAGCTCAAAATTCTACTGTGTTATTTAGATAGCCAATAATTTAATGACAACAAACATCAACAGATTATACTCTAAGAACTCGAGGGTTTGCTGAATTAATTCAGCAAAACGTAGTTTATTGTAAGCTTTTTGCTGAGCGGCCATCTGCTGCAAACGACAGTGTAATCTCTACACTGTCGTAGAATGATACTTAAATCTGGGTCTATTGTACCTATTTGAAATGTTAAAATATGATAAACGTAAAATCTGTGTTTAACTTAAAAACCCACACTGACTTGTGATTTGTATTTATAATTCTACCTGTCATGTCGTCATGTAGTAAGTCTGAAATTTGAAAATAATAGAATTCAATATTAAAACTAAATTCGAAGTAAGTTAAATAAATGCAAGTAAGAAAGAAAGAAAACATATTTATTTACCAATGGTGTCACAAACAAACAATATTATACAAACATAGGGTAACATTATTCGTCTGTGACACCACCCAGAATGGGTGTACAGCTCAGCTATAATGCCTGCATTGTATATGCAGACCATAGAATAATGAATAAGAGGGAGAATTGCCCTTTACATCAAATTGTATGGAAACCTGCTGTCGTTAGTTTGTCCCCACCACTTGCTACAAAATGCTATATTGCATACTGATAGATCAGTGCAAGCAGCACCAGCAAATATAGACTTTATCGTTTAGTACACAGCGTTCAATTTCAATCACCGTACATCACACGTTATCGATGTTGAGTGAAGGCGCCCGTTCCATGAAAGGTCTAAAGTTTTAGTGAAAGAATATATTTATATAGTACAAGTACCATTGCGTCCTAAGACCGACCGATTCAATGTTTGATTTCTACTAAGCAAGCAATGGTTTTTGTTCATAATGAGATACAGACTTCTCAATTTAACACTTTTTGAGCATAATGTAAATATACATAATAATGTTTTCTTGTTTTTTATGGAAAACTAGATTCTGCCCGCGGCTTCGCCCGCGTGAATTTCGGTTTTTCACAAATCCCAAGGGAATAGTGGATCCCGGCTCCCGTTCCCGCTCCTTTTTCAAAACTTTATAGGTACCTACTTTCAAGGAAGTTTGCTATAGTAATCTACCTATAGCTGTAGATATATATTTCGTTTTTATCAAAATCCCGTAGGAATTACTGTGGATTTTTCCAGGATAAAAAGTGCATACGCATACAGATGCATGCAACTATTGTAATAATGTGCTATGTGAGCGTGATTTACCTAAGAACAGTCAACGCCATCTATCGCGTTTTTGGAAGTCTATATCTATTTTAGTCCCACAGGAATACTTTTCCGGGATAAAAAGTACCCTATATTTTAAGTCAGGGCATAAGCTATCTCCATTCAAAATTTCAGCCAAATCAGTTCAGTAGTTGCGACGTGATTGAGTAACAAACATCTAAACATCTAAACATCCAAACATCTAAACATCCAAACATCCACACTTTCACATTTATAACATTAAGTATAGTAGGATTAGTAGGATTGGTATTGTGATTATGTGTGATAGCTTCTGTCCGCAGCTTCGCTTGCGTGAATTTCGGTTTTGAACAAATCCCGAGGGAATCGTTGATTCCCGGTTCCCGTTTCCGCTCCCTTTTCCAACCTTTATACTTTCTATCAAGGAAGTTCGCTATAATAATCTACCTATAGCTGTAGATATAGACTTCGGGTTTTTCAAAATCCCATGGGAACTGTGCATTTTTTCCAGGATAAAAAGTAGCCTATGTGTTGCCAATGTATGCAACACAGCAAACTATTGCAATAATGTGTTATGTGAACGTGATTTACCTAAGAACAGTCAGCGCCCTCTATGGCGTTTTTGGAAGATTATATCTATTTTAGTCCCACAGGAATACTTTTCCGGGATAAAAAGTAGCCTATGTTTTAAGTCAGGGCATAAGCTATCTCCTTTCAAAATTTCAGCCAAATCGGTTCAGTAGTTGCGGCGTGATTGAGTAACAAACATCCAAACATCCAAACATACAAACATACAAACATCTAAACATCCAAACATCCACACTTTCACATTTATAATATTATAGTAGGATAACAACAATAACTTGTACTTAAGTGTGAAATGAGATGCCATCTTTCGTGTGATTCCCTTTTTTTGCTTGATTTTTTTCAAACAACCACTGAACAACACGGCATTTTGTTAAAAATCGAGAGCGGTGAAGCGATCGGTGGACAACATTCGACTAAAGACAGAAACGGTTCTCAGGTGTATTTAACACCAGAAAAGTTCTCAGGAACCACGCCCCCTTGCCATATCTCTTCTTATTCATTTATCTATGATGCAGACACACATACAAATCAGAGCGCTGATTTTCAGCTGTCACCCGGGTGGCGTCACGGCTATATGTAAATTATAACTAAACTAAATAAAATTAATTAAGTAACAACACAACAACACTGCCCTCCTCAAGCTATAACGTCGTTAACCAACATTTGGCCAAATTCGATATTTTAACGCTGTCTTACTTAGAATTTTTTTTTCTATCGATCAATCTAACCCTTATTTTCCTAGCTGCTATAGTTTTTGATATAGCAATAAGAAGAACGTCGTTACATAACTACCTACTTATATGATAACAATACTTAAACGTATTTAACTAACATTGCTAGTCTTAAATGTCTCAAAGCGGTGTTAATTTTCAATTCTATGGGGTTTTTTTCTTCAATTCCTTAACTAAAATGTCGTTTGTGGATTTTTCTTAGCTTTAATGTCTCTAAAGTCACTTTGTTCATTTTTAAATTTAGCTTTTCTCCAAAATTACGGTGCACTATTCCATAACTTAAATGTCTTTTAACGAAAATGCTATACTAAAATGTCGTTAATGACACTTAAACGCGTTACAGTCTAGTAATATTTTGCAAAAAGATATTGTTTCCTAAACTGAAATGACTCTATCCCGCAATACATAACTTAAATGTCTCTAACTATTCCCACATCTCGCGAGGCTGTGGACGCTGTGGCTAATAAATGCTCAATGATTACTGCGAAAAATATCCCGAAAAGAAAGTGTCGTACAAACTAAGTACAACAACTAAGGCAACACTTAAAAACTATAAATTTCATAAGTTTTTTTTTATATTATTTTATATGTTTTACCCGTCTCGGTAATGGGGAATGCGAGATATGCGAGACATGAAACCTGCATAAAAAACTAAAATCACAATATGATGCCAAACAGCAGATTGTTGCTGTGTTGCGTACTGATTGTATAGAATGGGTCCAGCATCATGAAAAATATAATCCCACCAGAAACATTTTCGTGTAAAATATTGCCAAGACGAGACCATAATATGGCTCGCACTGGCCAAAAGTTATCAGATCTCATGTAGAGCCAAGCTTCTAACTCTAAACGCCCTAACTCCTAACTTCACAAACTCTACACCTTAGTCAAAATATGTGGCTTGGCATAGGTACATTAATAGTGTTTTAGGTGTAGAGTTTGTGAAGTGTTAGGAGTTAGAGCGTGTAGAGCTAGAAGCTTGTCTCTACATGAGGTCTAATAACTTTAAGACAGTGCGAGGCATAATATGGTTTCGTCTTGGCTACATTTTACATGAAAATGTTTTGGTGGGATTTCACTTCTTTTTGTAAGTTGTTTAAAATATAACAATATTTTTTTATTTAGTTAATTTTTTCTTTCTTTTTTGGGGCGTACTTCTTGCATATCGGAGGTTCCTTTTTTCATAGCCCATTCTCTATTTTTGGCCGTTTTTCTTTGTTGGTTTACTGTTTTTAATAAGCGGTAGATCAGGACGATACTTAGCTTTTAGACGATTATACTCGATTAGCTGCAGACTTTTGTGCTTTAATACTACTAAAGTCAATATTTATAAGGTTGCAAATTAGTCAATCTAGAGAATGCTACATAAGCCTGCCCACAAGAGAATGCGCTCCCCTAATTTAAATATGGGATGGGGAGTGATTTACTAAAAATCCTCAAATATATATTTTATCTATACTAATATAATAAAGCGGAAGAGTTTGTTTGTTTGAACGCGCTAATCTCAGGAACTATTGGATCGATTTCAAAAACTCTTTCACCGTTGGATATGTACGTGATCCTTGAGTGCTATAGGCTATATATGTACCACGGGCGAAGCCGGGGCGGACTGATAAAAGGAGTCCCTATATCAGTTTTTAGACCTCTAGCATTAAAAGTGGAAATCTCATACAAACTTCCATCCCCTAGTTTAAGGGGTCGGAGGGTAAAAGTTCTAAGTTTTAGAATTTTTTTGTTGTTACTATATACTAGCTTACATACGAAATTTTAGCTTTCTAGGACTTCAGGAAGTACCTTAAGAATTTGATGATCATCAGTGACAAAATCGGAGTTTTTAGATATCAATAAAATCTTAAGAGCTATTTAATTGAAACTTTATAAATGTTTAATAAGTCCACTATTGATATCATATCCCGAGAATTTTGTTTATCTGGTATAATTCAAACCCAAGTTATGAGGATCCAAAAATCGATGACAGCTTTTTATCATTTCCTCCTGCGCCCTAGGGATGCTGTGCATATTCATCTATGGCTGGATAACTTCAGCTCTCACAATAAAAACTAGCTGCTCTATTCGTTATACATATGTAACATAATAAACAGCGATTCGATTTGTGCAGAAACATTGACGCTCTACTACTTTGAACCTGGTATGACCAGGTTCAAAGTAGTAGAGCGTCAATCATTCATGAGCTGTGATCAAGTTCTTGCTATGACGAAAAAAGGAAAATTGTATGATTTTATAGATTTTGTAGATGCTGTAGAATCCATCAATCAACCCAAAGGCAATGTAAAAAAAGACTACTTTCAGACTGCAGTTGCTCTTACAATATTGTTTTAGTTACCGACACTTTCATTGGAAAACCTCAAATGTATAATAAACTATGCTAACCTAAAACGTCGGTATGGTTGAATCATCTGCAATAAGCCACATTATAGTTTAGCAATACTCCCCCAAAAACGCTACTGTAAACAAATCATTTCTATATTTCTAGACTAAAATGTGTTTAAATGACAAGAGCCGCATTCAAGTGTAACGTTATTGAGAATTTTAAATATCATAACCTAACCTATAATGTCGTTAAAGTCTTTAGAGTCGTTTTAGTTTAGAAATAATATAATTTTTTAAAGTTTCGTAAAAAGTTAAAAAAATTAAACGCAATCCAAGCCATAAACGTCTCAAAGGGTAACCTAACGACATTTAAGTTATGTAAATACAAGCAGTTATTAGAAAATAATGCTAGACTATAAAGCCAAAACTCTTCTGCTTTAATTATTATTTACTCTAGGAACTTAAAAATACAATTATTCGAAAGTGCTTTATTAGATCTACATTTTCATAGTTTTAAGTTTTGTATACGTTTATTAATTATCAAATGGCATCATTTCTTAATAAATTCCCGCTTTTTCGATCATATCTCGAAACTTGGTTTTGGTAGTTAACGACACTTTAGCTTTAGGACGGCAGAACAATTAAGTAGACATGAGACACTCTCTCACTATATTACAAGAACTTAGAAACTAAAAACTAATACTCTATTACAAATAGTTCTAAGTAATAAAATTCGTAAATAAATTATTATAAAGAAAACTTAATACAATGTGAATGAATGAATACACTTTTATTATAAGTACATCTCATAAAAGAAGAACACAAAAACTTTAATAATATTGTGCACAATTTGACGGCCATATTTAGAGCTATTTCTGGCAGGAAACAATGGCGTAAAAGCTACTTTCAAATAAGAATTAAATGCACTTGAACTTAGTATGAAACATAAAAAAATTGTGCGCATCACTCTAAAGTAGAGAATTTAATTAATGATTGTTTTTTTATCGATTATTGCAGATTTTAATGAATATTAACTAAGCAACAGTGAATCTGAGTGAACGTTTAATGACCATCGGTTATCGTCCATTTCGTTTACGTTCGCTGCTTTGTTTGTACATGGCCTAAAAGTTCAAACCGCTATTTTCGATTTCTGTCCTCATGTGTCTCTTACACTGAGCAAGAGATAAATAGGAAATGGCGGCTTATCATTCATGTCATCTTAATGTTGTTGTGTAAAAACTAATAATGTTGTTGTGTATTGTCATACAGTTCCACCGAACATAGTCGACGAGGGGACCAGCGGGGACATAGTGGCAAGAGAAGGAACTGACGTCAGCATCTCATGTAAAGCGAATGGTAGACCACTACCACGTATTCTTTGGAGAAGGGAAGATGGCACAAACATTTTGTTGAGGAATCAAGATGGTGAACTTCATAAAGGTTTGCGTTTACTTTTTCATTTTTCGATGATTAATAATAACTTTTTTTTTGTTTTTTCTAACACACACACACACACGGTCGGCTGTTCCTAAAGTAGGCAACTTAATGTCTGTGTTATAGGTAACAACCGACTGATATACATATTTACATATATTACACATATAAATATAAATATTTAATAAATGTATTACATAAATACACCCAGACTCGAGACGGGAATCGAACCCGTGACCCGGGAGAGGCAGGCAGTGTCACTGCCAACCGCGCCAACGGGCCAGTCAGGTTTGACGACGATGGTAAATTACGTGAAAATTATTAGACCCATAGCCACAAGTCGGTATTCATACACCCATGGTGATGGTTGGGTATTTTTACCAAAAGTTACTATTGGTGTTTTTGTCAAAAGTTGTGCAATTCAAAGTAGCTTTTTTTTTGATGGTCTAATTTCATTTTAACTGTAACCGGGCCGTCTGATGTGCACTATAACTGCGGCAACTAATTATTATTAAATTTCTAAATGAGTTAAGTATCATTTGGTTGTACTAATGAAGCATTAACTGACTCTGAAAGAGACTTTTGAATCTATAAGAATTTCTTTAAGTAACCACTATACTTACTCAGTGTCGCAGTAATATTCTAAATTTAACTGATAATTAGCAAAATAATAACGGTTCTTATTCAGAAACAATCAGTTAATCGAATACAATACCTCAATATATTAGGTACCTTTTTTTTTGACGTGGTGGAAAAGCTTTATACCTACCCCAGTTCTGCCCAAAGAACGGGGGTTATGTGGGACTCCCCCCCCGAGAGGGGGTATACCGCACTAAAAACGACCACGGCTGTTCCCTATTGGGACTGTGCTGGACGCCAGGGGAACCCGTTGTATACGTCCCAGGCGAATACATTAGGTACTTACCTGCAGCTTGCCTCAAAAGAAACAAGTTATCATTTTCTTTTGACAATAAACCCTCAAAACGAGGAAACGAGGACCGAAGACGACAGAAAGAAAATTAAAATAGCAGCTATGCTTTATTTAAAAATATAAAAAGAAACCCGAAACGCGAGAGCAGCGCGGCATTTACAATCATCTGTATAAAAAAATCTCTCCCCTAATTTTACCTTCCACGGTATGACACGAATATTCATATCGGATTGTCGTCTTTCATAATGCAGACGAGATATTTTGAAACTGTATTTTTAATCTGTCTGGGTACCAGGGCTTTATATATTCTCGTTTGTGGTAGGTACACCCGCTACTATTTTGTTTGATGTTTTATATTATTTTTTTCTCATTACGCTCAAAGAACGAGGTGTATTACGGGTAGATACTTTTGACTGCCTTAACTCCTAAAATTATTCTTGATAAGGGCTTTTGAAATAAATGTTGCTTTTGTTCAAGATGCCTACTAGATGTGTATATTTTTTTGTTATTTTTAAATATGTCCCAATTAACAAAATAATTATTACTTACCTATTTGTATATATTATCTAAATTATTACTGGAATTTCTACTTACAAGCAATTTTAATATATTTTTAATAAACAAAAATACTAACTAAACTAAAAAACTAAAAAACTAGTTTAGTCTGAGTAAGGTGTCGCATTCTCAAATTTTCATCATCATCATGATCAACCCATCTCACTCACAGGCTCACTACAGAGCACGGGTCTCTCAGAGTGAGAAGGGTTTTGGCCATAGTCTACCACGCTGGCCAAGCGGATTGGCAGACTTCACACGCCTTTGAGAACGTTATGGAGAACTCTCAGGCATGCAGGTTTCCTCACGATGTTTTCCTTCACCGTTAAAGCAAGTGATATTTAAATACTTAAAACGCACATAACTCCGAAAAGTTAGAGGTACGTGCCCCGGGATCAAACCCACGTAGAAGCCGGTTGTCCTAACCACTAGGCTATCACAGCTTTCTCTCAAATTTTACGATGAAATAATTAACATAAACCTCTTTCCTTTCTGAATAAATACTTAGGTATATCGTAGGAAACTATTACCTCTCTATTATCATTTATCACGCATATGTTTTCTAACGGATAACGATGTTCTATAATTTAATACGTTGTATATTGTCAGGCTGTGTTAAATTTATTACAAGTCACCGTAAGCAATCTATTTTACTTAAGACACTTTGTTAAGTTATTCCCAAATTTTCGTGTCATCATGCTTAATACAAAATGTTTAACATAGTATATGAGTAATGGCTTTATAACGATTAAACAAAATATATTTCTATATTTTATAATAATTTTAATATTACACAAATACACTTGAAGGAAAGTTCCGAATATATTTTAAATAGATAACACAAGCTATGTTTTAGAAAAAATTAAACCAAATCGGTTTAATTCGGTCCTGCAATCTCAGAAAAATCGGTGTACCAATCAAAAATATTATACTTATGGTTACGTTTATGCGTATAACTTCTCGTTTGTATATTCGATGGTGTCGGCAGCATTGGGCGTGTGTGAAAAATGTGTAATTAGAAATGTCAACGCCGATCTCCGGTATAGCCATTCGGTATTTCTTCGACGCACGAGATGCAGACAAATCTTGCTGAACATCACATGTATGTACTTTTTTTAGTATTGAAAAATTTATTGCAATTAATTGCTGTTAACTGTTTATATTTGTATGTGTTAACAGTTTGTTTAGTTAATAGAACTGAAGAAGGGTTTAGGCTGTAGTCCACCACGATGGTCAAGTGCAGATTGGTAAACTTCACACCATTTTAAGCACATTATGCAGAACTCTCAGGCGTGGTTTCGATGGCAATGTTTTCCTTCGCCGTTAAAGCAAATGATATTTAATTGCTTAAAAGGCACGTAACTCCGAAATGCTTATAGAGGTATGTGCTGGGCATCGAACTTGGTCTCTCCGAAAGGCAGGCCGAAGTCTTAACCACTAGGCTTAATCACCCGCTTTTTATATTTATCCAGTAGGTAAACTCACGAAACGCTGTCTTTTAATAGTACAAAACGAAACTTGAGAATGTCTTAGAAGAAAATATATTTAAACGAGACCGTAAGAAAAATTTATTTGAGCACTATTCCTTTGAAATGAATATCAGACGACGAACTTGTTGTTCGTCATTAATAATAATAATCATTATATTATATTATACTAGCATATAATTAGCTCAATTTTATTTATTTTTATTTATATCGCAAATATAAGAGATTTTCCATTTCGTCTCTACGAAATGTCTCGCGGAATATTATTACCACTTGACTTATTATTAGATACTTGGAATTTTCCTTTTAGAAATGTTAATCGATCCGTGTAGAATTAATTATATTTAGAATTTAATTCGATTATGGTTTTAAGTATTTCGTCGTCATCATCTTCACCCAATAGACTTCCACAGTTGGACCATAGGTACCTCTATATATTTATTTATTTTATTTAATTATACATAATATAAGAATTAAGTTACATACAGTGCAACAAAAACCACAGCCAGTTTTACTGTGCACAGTTTTACAGTGACCTAGATTTAGGGTTAGTGATTTCCACACACAGCGGTTTTCCGCCGCTTGTGTCCAGCTGTTCCCTGCTACTGGATTGATACCTAGTGCGGGGTCTGACTTCTTAGGAGTCCACCAAAGTCCTGTGGTTTCCGGTGCGAGCTCGCCATTCCAGCACCTGGGGATTCCAACGACAGTTCTGTAAACTATGTGCCCTTTATATTGCCACTTAAGTTTCATAACTCGTTGAGCTGTCTCGGTTACTCTGTCTTCTGGTAGTCTCTTCATTTTTGATTTTATCACATAATGACACCAAACATAACTCGCTTAATCGACCGCTGAGTGACCTGGGCTTTCTTATGAGGTCCGTAGTTAGTGACCGTGTCTCGGAGCCGTATGTTATCAGTCAACACACTAAATTGTTTTCATATAATTTTTTTTTACTTTGATTTTAATATTTTTTCCTTTAATTTTTTTTTAAATGTTCTTCATCTTACAGTGGACATGTACACCGGTTCATCGCTGAACCTTACGAAAGTGGAGCGTCGGCAAATGGGTGCCTACTTGTGTATAGCGTCCAACGATGTGCCGCCATCTGTAAGCAAGAGGATAATGCTCAGTGTAAATTGTAAGTACCAGTTAAGACCAAGGACTTAGCTGCAGATACAATACTCTATAAGACTGCCTACTCAGTGAAGCACAGACATGTTCAGCAGACCCATCGGATAATTTTATAATGTCATGTCCCAATAATCTAATTGGTCAACGCACGAACACTTCTTCACCCCACTTCAGACACCCTTGTGGTGTATTCCAACACAGTCTGATAAACTGTTGCAGTGGTGAGCTGTGGTCTTATAAATTTATGATTACAGCTCCTGAGTTCAATTCCCGGCAGGAGCTATTTGAGAATTACCTATTTCTAAATTTTCTCTGGTTTGGTTTGATGGGAGGCTTTAGCCGTAGCTGGTTATCGCCCTACTGGAGAACACGTGCCACCAAGCGATTTAGCGTTCTGCAATGCTGCTACGTTGAAATATATAAGGTATAGGTTCAATAAAACTGCCATGAAAACTTTTATATTAGCTAGCTTCCATCTTAGCGTCAATTTACACCGCGGTGGAATGGAATGGAAGCGACTTTTTGCAACGAAATTGTACATAGCAAAATGAACTTTATGTCAATTGCATAACATACAAATTAAATAGGAGCCAAAAAAAGGTCGCGCGTCTTTCGCGGAATTCTCGCGCATTCTCGAGAATTTCCATATAGCTACTATTTTGTATGTTATACAATTGACATAAAGTTCACAATGCTTTGTACAAAAAATTCGTTTCCATTCCATTCCGCGGCGGTATAAATTGGGCCAGACTGTCGTCACCTGCCACCAGGTGAGATTGCAGTCAAAGACTAACTTACAGAAGAATTACCAACAGATATTAACCAACAGATTAATGTGCAGAACGAGACATTATTTGACAAACATGTTGAAACATTCATCGACAGAAATTTTTGATTGGAATACAAAAACAAGGCCCGACAAGGCCTATACAATGTGTATAGACTTAATGGTTTCCAAAATCACCAAACTGAATTATGTTAACGTGAACACTGAACAATTTATTGCAGTCGGTCCTTCAATAATGATAGCGTCGAAGGTGATCGGAGTTCCCACGGGATCACAAACACAGATGGAGTGCCTTATAGAAGCTTATCCCCCCGCCATCAACTATTGGCTGAAAAGCGGGGAGGAAATGATACTCTCTGGGTATGTAAGTGAGTTGTAATTTGGTTGTAATGTTTTATTGACAGCCATTAGCAAATTGAAGACCACATGTTTTGTCGTTGTGTTAAGGCCCATTCCTAAGGCAAAGCGTATGCTGAGACGCAGGCGACGCAGGTCCATGCAGCGCAGAGCAGAGCAGATTTTGTAAAGCATGGAACGTCATTGAACTACGTACGCTGCGGCGCAGGCACGTGCGACGCAGACATGTGTCTGTCCTGCTCTGCGTCTCGTTGTACTGCCGGCACAGAATTCTGCGCGACGCGTGCACGTCGAGACGTATTTATCAACAATATTTTATAATTTATTTGCAATGACAGAACATTTAATTGAATTAGTTCATTATGAACCTTGTTTGTATGATAAAAATCATCCGTACTATTCAAAAAAGACATTGAAAGAGTTATTATGGGTGAGAATGCGAATGTCAGCTGCGTCGCAGCATACGGAGGTGGCACGGTGCTGTACTGTGCTGTGCTGCGTCGCCTGCTTTTCAGCGTACGCCTAGCCTAAGAACGGTGACCGTTGAAGACAAAAACTCCTAGATTCAACTATAAATTAGATGACCTAGAGCACGATGCACCGGTTATATTGAGATAGTGTCGCGAAGAGGCTGGATGAAGAAGGCGGATAGACTGTGATGATGCTCATCAGAGAAAAGGCTACTTATATCCAGCAGTGGACAGCCAGAAGCTATTATTAGCTGATGTATAGTCGCTCGAAAGTAATTTTCACTCTCGTTCCGCAGTATTTTTGTTTATTTATTTTTGACTAGCTGACCCCCGCGACTTCGTTCGCGTGTTTATAGGTTTTATATAGGTCGGATCGGATCCCATAATTCTTTTATGTACCTTAACTAAATGTAGCCTAAGTTACTCCTTATAACATCACCAATCTGCCATTGAAAGTTCCGTCAAAATCGATCCAGCCGTTTCGTAGATTAGCTGGAACAAATAGACAGGCCGACAAACATAAATTTAAACGCACACCAGTTTAAAATAAGCCGTACGTTCAAAGATCCGGGTCCCAAGTTATTTGAACCCAATAAATGTCTGTCATTTCTGAACTAAAAAACCTATGACCTTGAAATATTTACGGGACAATACATAAAGTACTTCCTTTCTAACAAAAAAAGAATGAGTTAAATCAAACTACCCGTTAATGAATTACAGCTAAATACACGTTTTAACTTTCTTCCCCTCTCCCAAGGGAACCGTGCTGAATTTCGGGATAAAAAGTATCCTATGTCCTACCTCGGAGTATAAACTCAAATTGTACCAAGTTTCGTTCGAATCCGTTCAGTAGTTTCGGCGTGATGCGCGGCCAAGATACAGACAGACAGACAGACAGACAGACAGACAGACAAAAATGAAAAAAATTGCAGTTTTGGATTCAGTATCGATTATAGAGTGCCCTTCAATAAAAATTTTCAAAATATCTTCAATGTACAGAATTGGATCTGTTACAGTCTTATTATATTATTATAGATTATAATTAATTATAAGTAGCAATCTTTCATTATAGATGACATAAGCTGATGGTAGTGCGCTAAATCTGTTACAAGTTATTTTTATCCAAGCCTATAGAATTTTCGTCATTAATTTTGGCCCATAAACTGTACGCGTGAAACTTCCAAATTATTTATCGTCGATTTGTTCAAAAAAATTTTCAGTATTTTCACCGAAAAATTCATAAAAACCAATTTATTTTATTACATCGTAGAAATACTGAAAAGGGATTTTTAAATAATCACTTAATATTGATGAAGTTTCATACTTCATATCATGCGTAAAATTGTGAAAAAACGACTAAACCTTAAATTCCAGTAGTTGCTTTTATCACTATCAAAATCTATCTATAATATAATAAAACTGTAACAGATCCAATTCTGTACATTGAAGATATTTTGAAAATTTTTATTGGAGGGCATTCTATAATCGATACTGAAGCCAAAACTGTAATTTTTTTCATTTTTGTCTGTCTGTCTGTCTGTCTGTCTGTCTGTCTGTCTGTCTGTCTGTCTGTCTGTCTGTCTGTCTGTATCTTGGCCGCGCATCACGCCGAAACTACTGAACGGATTCGAATGAAACTTGGTACGATTTGAGTTTATACTCCGAGGTAGGTTATAGGATACTTTTTATCCCGAAATTCAGCATGGTTCCCTTGGGAGAGGGGATGAAAGTTAAAACGTGTATTTAGCTGTAATTCATTAACGCGTTGTTCGATTTCACTCATTCTTTTTTTGTTAGAAAGGTAGTACTTTATATATTGTCCCGTAAATATTTCAAGGTCATAGGTTTTTTAGTTCAGAAATGACACACATTTATTGGGTTCAAATAACTTGGGACCCGGATCTTTGAACGTACGGCTTATTTTAAACTGGTGTGCGTTTATATTTTATGTTTGTCGGTCTGTCTATTTGTTCCAGCTAATCTCCGAAACGGCTGGATCGATTTTAATGGAACTTTTAATGTTATAAGGAGTAACTTAAGCTACATTTTAGTTAGTAGTACATAAAAGAATTATGGGATCCGATCCGATCCTATATAAAAACCTATATCTACGCGAACGAAGTTGCGGGGATCAGCTAGTACAAAATAAAAATGGTCAAGCATGATTGACGCCGAACATCCTCGCAAATTATTTTTCACTGTCAGAACAGATTTTATGTCGAGTGCCTTCTGTGCAGCTGTCAATATATCACATGTTTTGCAAAATGTTGTTTCGTCCATTTTGTTTGTTAATTGAGAAAACGTGGTCACTAAAACATTAATCGAATATAAACCGAGCATCAGATTACTTTGATTGTTCATGCTAGCATACCTGTTTATGCAAAATTAATTTAGAAAAAATATGCCTTAAATTGAGCTCAATAAGAGTTTTGTTATATTTATATCTTTTTGATCACTTAATTTAGTTGCTTAATCTAAGAATATTATTAACTATAATAATCTTAATCATTATAATACTTATATAAGCTACATAAGTAGAAGTTTACTTTTGGATTTAAAACCTAAGTATTTCCTAATGAATGTCGCCTTACTTGATCATTAGTCTTCCTTTACAGGAGTAAGTAAGTAAAGTAAGCTATATCGGGCACACTTCTGCAACATGGACCGAAAATTAAAAGCGGATGGTGTAAACTTGTAAACTTTACACCATCCGCTTTTAATTTTCGGTCCATGTTGCAGAAGTGTGCCCGATATAGCTTACTTTACTTACTTACTCCTAGCATTATGAGTAATCCTCTCCGTAGCTTGGTGGGTAATTTTAAAGATCATGCCATTTGCCAAGTTGACTATTAAATAGAAGTAATATTTTATGGAGTCTATGTAAGAACAAAACTAACACAAAACCGTAATTTTAGGGGAAAGCACGAAATCAGCGAGGTCCGCGTCTCTCCATACCAGATACGGATAATTCTCACTGTAACAGAGTTCAGTAGCGAAGACACCGGCACGTACACCTGCATCGCTACCAATACCATTGGCAAAGCTGAAGGGACTTTAAGGTTGTATGGTAAGTATATACAAATTCAAATTCAAAATTCATGTATTCGAAGTAGTTTTTGAATGTCAATATATAAGGTACATAAAAGTGAGGTAATAGAGATAATTACTACGAAAACTTAAAACTAAAACTACGAGGGTTCCAAACGCGCCCTGGTCTGGGTTATTTTTTTTTTATCATCACCATCTCACAATATGTCTTATTTCTAAATGATTTGGACTGTTGGCTTTTAGAGCAATCTATGTCCATGGTTTTTTGTGATTTAAAAAAAATCTTTTACGCTATAAAAGTTGTACCTAGGTTGTACTAAACTTCTAGTTCTTCTAGCTATAACTGAGTTTTTAAGGTCAGAAAAGCATAGCCCATTTTTATTTTACTTGTGAATAAAAACTAATAAGTACACATAAAAATTGTTGAAAATAATCACTTGGTAAGTTTAGAGACTCCTTAATAGTTACTAAGAACGAGGACTCCTTTCTTACAGTCCTAGATCATAACTGACTCTATTGACTTTACAATAAATTATTCTTCCGAATTTTATGAGACCTTCGCAAATATTGCTTTTAAAGTTTTGATGGGTTTGTGTAAGAATATTATGAAGATATTACATAGATTTCGTTTTTTTTTTTCTTGTATCGTAGTAGTAATTTCTTGCAATTTACTCGTAATTTCTTTCCTTGAAATTAACTAGGCGTTAGCTAAGATGTGAGGAAGGATTTATTATTCTCCGGGTAACGATCACGCGATCACGGAAAACAACACGTTTCTCTTTGTACAACGTAAATTACTCACGAAGAAAGCTTTTCCAATTTACTAACCTCTATTCTTACAAACCTTTTATTATTATTATTACCAAACTTTGAAAAGGAAATTAAGAAATTATTTTCTTCAGTTTCTTCCTAGTTATCATTAACGTTATAATTAAAACCTACTCGATTTTTGTCGAAAATACTGTCCAAATCATCTTGCATTTCAACTAGATATTCGAGACCCTATTTTAACAGCTATGAAAAAAATTGAAATTCGATTATAGTCCGAAAAAATATTTTTCAATTTATGGTCTCGTATATTTAACTAGAATTATCATAATTACGTAATTATAAACAACGTAGTCAGAATAAAATAATGATACAATAATAATTAACTTTAACAGCATAATAAAATTATGTGAAACTTACAACCGCATTTTTATCTCAGAAATAAAGATAACTACAACCACAACGACAACCACGACGACGACGACGACAACCACGACAACGACAACCGCGCCCGACACAACAACCGCAGAGTTAACAACACCACATCGTAAGTCTCGTTCGCCATTCATTTTTAAGAAAAATCTGGGATAATTAGGTTTAGTGTTTATATGTATAAGTGAAACTTGCATTAAATATAAATAAATAAAAAATATATAAACGTCCTGTGGCCTATGCATTTAAATCATTGGATCACATCAACACCAGATGGCGTGTCCCCAGAGCCTAGCGGCATTACCTTTTTGGATGCAGTTACTAAGTTTGGATGCGGAACAAAGTGCGAGCGAAACCTGGGGTATTGAGTCCAACAGATGTGTTGGTGAATCAATTCAATAATATTGAATTGAAATAGGTACTGGAATGAATAACGACTTTACAGTCAGTCATCACGTTATGATGCAGTTGCCTCAACTGCAATAAATCTGCTTCCAAACCTCTATTTTGCATTTGGTATGCAGTTCAAATGCAGTTCATCTAGGTATATCGTTCAATGCTACACAACTTTCAGACAAACATCGAATATGAACAAATACGCCAGACCTAATTCAATCGTCTTCTAAAGCTACTTCTATTCCTGTTAATTAGACAACAAAGGGGTATCCTTAACACATAATTGACATGACAAATGACTGCTGTTTGCAATAACATCATAACAGTAAAGTTATACTCAGGGTGCATTACGTTACATAAATATTTCAATGTAGCATAATGCATCTGCAAATTGCGTACAGCTGAACAAATAGGCGTTATTAGCGACAACCGCGGGGCATCATCTGTTCCAATTATGGGGCTATAATCGACAGTGAACGGCGAGTCCGCGTAATATCTGTTTACTGTTATAATATGTGTACATATAAACTGGGAAAAAGTTATTGCTATAATATTGCCCATACCAATATTTAATTCGTATATGTACACACAAAAATGCATATTACAAAATGTCTGTTGAATTGAACTGCAACCAGGGAAAATGATTTTACGCGGTTGTTATATTTGTAATAAAACCGGTCAAGTGCGTGGCGGGCCACGCGCAGTGTAGGGTTCCGTAGTCACAATCCTCGAAAAACAGATATAACTCCTTAACCTGTGAACCCTACTTAGCCGTGATAGTTTTCCTTTAAAATTGATTATATACCCTACTGCTGTGAATTTTTTCAAGTTCCTATATACTGCCATTTGGCTGATAGAGGGGGGGGACACTTGACTCTAATAAAAATTTGCACTTTAAAACATCATATTTTACAAACGGATCTAGAAATCGAAAAATGATGTTCCCACACCCACAGTATTTTTAAAAGACCTATTCAACGATACCCCACACTATGGGGTAGACGAGAAAAAAAATATTCATCCCCACTTTACATGTAGGGGAGCTACCCTAAAAAAAAATATTTATCAAAATTTTATTTCACCACTTTGTCGGCGTGATTAATATTTATACTCATGCCAAATTACGGATTTCTAGCACTAATAGTCTCTGAGATTAACCGAGGACGGACGGACAGACGGACAGACGGACAGACGGACAGACGGACAGACGGACAGACGGACGGACATGGCGAAACTATAAGGGTTCCTTGTTTACTACGGAACCCTAAAAAGGCAGGAGTGTGGGGTACGTACGAGGTGCGGAGACCTACTCGTGTTCCCCGCATGCGTCTTTTAGACAGAGACTGGAACTAATCGAGGCGTGCGGGGAACCCCACGCCTCTTGCGTTGTCCGCATACCTGCCTTGTCTTTTATACCTCTGTTACAGGAACTGCGTTGGACACATTTCCCTCGCGCATTGCGCATTGCCTTTAATGAGAAAATTAATATCCCACAAGTGTCTCTTGGGATCAGGCATACCAAATTACTTCGAAACAGCTGCGAAAAGTTTATAATTAAAATGACCAAACTAACAACTAATGTTCGTTAATTTTGTTCTGTTGTTCAGATTACGTGGTGGCGTTACAACCAGCGGAGCAAAAGTTTTACACACCCGATGTGACGACGTATGGTAAGATAAACATTTATGTTTATACCTAAGCAGTAATTTTACTGACTGACTGACTGTCTGATAGACAACACACAGGTGGATCTAGAGATTTGAAAAGAGGAAATATTCCTTGAATACGTGTGGATAGATTTTTGAAATTTAATCACTAAAGGTGTGAAAGAGGTGGTAAAGTTTGTATAAAATCATTTTTTTAAGTTAAGTCTAGCCGGATGAAGACGTAGGCATCATAATATAGCAGTGACAATTATTTTGGTTATCAATGTTAAATATTAAGTTTTTATGCAAATCAAACTTAATAACTTCTTTTTAAATGTGTATTTAATTTATAGGAAACATTATACTATTATTTCTTTCTTTAGATACAATGCAGAACGTGATAGAGCAGTCCGTGCTCGACAACAACTGGCAACCGACTGCGGAATCGACGAGCGTTAGCCACCATCAAGCTTTACCTCTCCCCACCCTCGCAATTATATCAATGTTGCCACATCTCATGTACTATATTATTAGTAATTTA
Source organism: Melanargia galathea (assembly GCA_920104075.1). Classification (NCBI taxonomy): domain Eukaryota; kingdom Metazoa; phylum Arthropoda; class Insecta; order Lepidoptera; family Nymphalidae; genus Melanargia; species Melanargia galathea. The sequence continues at coordinate 6,766,781 of OV049874.1, read as the reverse complement.
AAAACGTTTTCACTGTCTAAACATAGTTACAAACCAATAATAATAGGTGAAAGATGATAAGTTTAGAACTCTAAGATTCGTGTCAATTTAATGTTTTACATTGAATAGTGTTATTTAATTAAATGTAAAATAAGTAAGGTAAATATTATTATAATATAGAATTGCTCACCGTAGTATATCAGTTTTGTAAGTGAAATATTATCTTTTTAGGGATTGTGAAGCTATTCGTCCACTACTACAAATGCATGCATGTTCGAAATGCATTTAATTTCAGCAAGTACAATATTTAAATGACAAAACAAGGAGGAGGTTCTCAAGTCAACGTACATATCGCACGCTTATTAATAAACCGAAATAAGTCAAAATTTGTTGATTTCTACTTTTACTAATAAAATGAACTAACTCAGCTCAAAAAATAGGTACAATCTGACCGCCACGCGAAACAGAGCAAAATGGCCGATTTAATGGATCACCCTTCTCTTTATTATTAAAATGCGCGACAAAGCATTTTATGAAATAGGGAATCATTCAGTGATGCGTCAACCGCGATGTGAGGTGAACGTTACCTTTTTTTGACGACGACGAATTAAGGCAAAATAGTTCATTTTATTTGCAAGCGCACTTAAATTTATTCCGTTCTTTTTTATTTCTAAACAAGAACGATTTTGATTTATTTCACGTTAGTTGAAAATTGTGTTTTGTTTCAACATGCATGATTGAGACATATTTCAGTATTTTATTAAATTTACTGTGAATAGTTATAAAAAAATATGTTTTAGTGCGTTTTAGTTTTAATTCTATGTTAAGTTCAGGAAACAATTCCATTTTATTTCACTTTGTTACAAAATGTATCAGCAAATTTAAAAAGTATTCGTATTTGTTTCTGTCTATTTATTAAATTATCCAAAATTCCAAAAGTACTCTAGCAATTATTGCAGTTTATTAATTTTTTGTACTATAATTATTTAGTTTTTCAATTCCATAGTTGTGATTAAATATGACGTGTGCCATAAGAAAACAACGATGCCAAAACAAGAACTGGTTGCGATAAGTAATAGGAGTCAGAAATGCTGGCCGACTTCATGAAGAAGGAGGATCTCTATAATATTATAATTCTTAACTCTTTCTTCAGGAAGCGGCCTCACAGGAAATGGACCTGGATGAGTCCCAACGGTTCTACGAGAATTGAAATTGACTTCATCATGTCTACCAAACGGCACATATTGATGTCAATGATGTCTCTGAGATCAACAGAGTAAAAACCTGTAGCAATCACCGTATGGTAACAGGCACATTGAATCTCAACATAAAGCTTGAAAGGGCCAGACTGATGAAGTCAACGCTCCAACCTTCTCGTACCCATATCCAGAACCCGGAGAGCTTTCAACTCAAATTGCAAAACCGATTTTCTTGACTGGCAGATTGCGATTCTGTGGACGAGCTGAAAAACAGGCTGGTGGAAACTGTCCATGGTCGGGTCTAGGTTATTTAAGACCCACCGTAGAAATAGAACCGAAAAATTCTCAGACCATACTATCAATCTCATGGAACAGAGACATGAAATGAGACTCCAGTCTTCTGGAGAGGCCATTGCATATCGGCGGATTAGTAGACAGATCTCTAAATCACGCGCGATCAGACACGCGATCTGCGATAATTTAACACCGAGCGTATCAAAGAAACCATTGAGCGGAACAAAGGCTCAAAGGTGTTCGCGAGAGATCTGCCTATCGGTCAGAGTCAGCTGACGCGACTCAAGACCGACAGCGGTTTGAGGGAGGTTGAGAAGTTCTACGGACAGCTGTACACGTCAACACAGAAGCCTGTTGAAGATTTGGCTAAAGATACCAGAGCCAAATTGACCCGACACTATACCGAAGATATCCCGGACGCCTATACAAGACTAGTATGGCTCTCAAACAACTTAAGGAAACAAGGCGCCAAGTGATGACGAAATCACAACAGAACTCCTGAAAGCAGTTAGAAAACCAGTTCTTAAGGTCTTTTAGCGACTGTTCAATTCCGTTATCGACGAGGGTATAACGCCAGAGGCATGGCACAGAGGCGTGCTTGTTCTTTTCTTCAAAAAGAGCGATAATACCCTGCTGAAGAATTATAGACCCATCTCGCTGCTGAGTCATGTCTATAAGTTGTTCTCTAGAGTCATTACGAACCGTCTCCCTTAAGGTTCGACGACTTCCAGCCTCCCGAACAGGCTGGGTTCCAAAAAGGCTTCAGTACCATAGACTACATCCATACGCTGCGGCAGAATATACAGAAGACCAAAGAGTATAACCGACCACTTTGCTTGGTATTTATCGACTATGAGAAAGCCTTCGATTCGATAGAAACTTGGGCTGTATTGAGATAACTGCAGAAATGTCGACTATCGGTAGTCAGTACATCCAAGCGCTGATGTTTGTACAAAAACGCTACTATGTCAGTCCGTATACAGGAACAGACTACGAAGCCAATTTAATTGCAGCGTGGAGTACGTCTTTAAGCTTCTGGACTGGAACGGATTTGGCATCAACATGAATGGCGAGTAAATCACTCACCTACGGTTGCCGATGATATAGTCGTTATGGCAGAGATTCTGGGAGACCTCAATATAATGTTCAACGATCTCAGCAGAGTTTCTCAACAGGTGGGCCTAAAAATGAACATGAGTAACATGACGAAAACTAAGATCATGTCTAATGCTCATGTTCAACTCCACCCGGTAATCGTTGAGAACTCGGTACTTGAAATTGTAGACGAGTATAATACCTGGGACATGGTCCAGCTAGGTAGGTACAATTTTGAGAAAGAGATCAACCGCCGAATCCAACTCGGCTGGGCAGCCTTCAGGAAATACAGCCTCAGTGTATACAGACGGCAGTCTTTGAACAGTGCGTGTTGCCTGGATCTGATCTGCGCTAACAATGGACCTCATAAGAAGGCTCAGGGTTACTCAGCGGGCACTGGAGAGAGCTATGGTCGGAATATCTCTTTGGGATCAAATCGTAAATGAGGAGATCCGCAGGAGAAGCAGCGTTACCGCCATAGCTCATCGGGATGAGCACATTGCTCGAAGAATCGATGGACGTTGGGATCCCAAGGTGATTGACTGTTGATTGACTGGCGACCTCGCACCAGCAAACGAAGCGTTGGAAGATCTCCCACTACATGGACGGACGATCTCAAGCGAGTCGCGGGCAGCAGTTGGAAACAGGCGGCCCAAGATTGTGTTCTGTGGCGATCCTTGCAATCACAAAAATAGGAACTTGAATAAGTTTGTAAGTTAAGAACACGTCCGGCTGTACACTGAGGTACCATACTGCGATAGATGGAAGAGCTATTTCCTAGGTATTTTGTATACAATAATTGCTTGTGTTTAACTGAAACTGCTCTTGACTGTACTTACTAAGCATCAAAGTTAGCACCTAAATTTTTTCGTCGTCTCAACCAATAGACGTCCACTGCTGGACATAGGTCTCTTGCAAGGATCGCCACAGAACACAATCTTGGGCCGCCTGTTTCCAGCTGCGGCCCGCGACTCGCTTGAGATCGTCCGTCCATGTAGTGGGAGATCTTCCAACGCTTCATTTGCTGGTGCGAAGTCGCCAGTCAATCACCAGTCAATCACCTTGGGATCTCAACGTCCATCGATTCTTCGAGCAATGTGCTCATCCCGATGAGCTATGGCGGTAACGCTGCTTCTCCTGCGGATCTCCTCATTTACGATTTGATCCCAAAGAGATATTCCGACCATAGCTCTCTCCAGTGCCCGCTGAGTAACCCTGAGCCTTCTTATGAGGTCCATTGTTAGCGCAGATCAGAACCAAAGCAGTTTTGATAAAATTTTAATGCAAAATGTAAAATTTGATAATACTTAGTTATCAAATAAAAAGATTTTTCACGAAATATTTTTGCACTTTTATATTTATTTTATTTTTAAACTGTAGTAAGTATCAAATGTTCAAACAATCTAATAGAATTTTTAATACTAAACTGAATTATTAAATTTTATTTCAAAGAGATTCAAACAATTTGTCCCAATTTTTTATACTAAACTGGCAGAAGTCGGAACTTGAAAAAAAAAACTTATTTTATTCGTTAAATATAAACAATTTCATTATAATGTTTACTTATTTAAATCAGCTATACATCACCCTACAATTTAAGACCAAGTACCTAAAAATAGTATCGTAAACCCGTGAAAGACGACAAAATGTTTCCAGCAAGGTGGAGGCTCAAAACTTTGACAGCGATTTCCCACAAAAGTGGTTTTTTGACTTATTTCGGTTTATTAATAAGCGTGCGATATACCTATATTTTTCCTTATATCTCATTAAAATATCCTCATTAAAATATAATAAAGCGGAAGAGTTTATTTGTTTGAACGCGCTAATCTCAGGAACTACTGGACCGATTTCAAAAATGCTTTCACCGTTGGATATGTAAGTGATCCTTGAGTGCTATAGGCTAATTATATGTACCACGGGCGAAGCCGGGGCGAACCGCTAGTAATCTATATCTCATTAATTACTAGCACTTGTCCGCGATTTTGTCAAATTTGAACATGTAAAACCTTCTCGTAATTTTTTCTAAATGATCGTAAATACCATCGAGATCCATTAATAAGTTTAGAAGTTATAAACGAATACACAACCAAAGGAAGAAAAAACTTTTTTTATACCTTTATTTTTGATAACCTACTTGTGTGCGGAAAATTAACGTTCAAATTATTGTTTATTTTATATACGAAGCAATTTATTACTATAAATAAAAGTAACAAATTATAATACTGACAATAATTTGACGCCGTATTATTATTAATAATTAAATCAAATGGAAAATCATTTTATGTTTCATCAGGCTGATATATACCTAATGAATACTAACGATGAATTAATATATCAAATAATTTTGTTATAAAATATTGATCATCTCGCCACCTCTACTATGTACCAGAAACTCGCAATTGCTCTTTTCAAAACACAAAAATACAATATGAAGTTGTATCAGTGTAACAAATTATGACATTTCACACTAATTTATGGGCAGCTGAATGCAAAAGCCATATAACTTTTTGATTGAGATTTGATTGAGATTTGGGTTATTGATTTAGTAAATGATCCACGACCAGCCGTAAATGAAAATAACTTTTGAGTCAATACTGCACAAAGGAAATTGCTCCGAATAAAATAAACTATAATGTACTGTAACAGAGCAAAGTCTCAAAGAGTTTGGCAAAAGTATTAAAGTTTCACCGCAAAAGTTTACGTCGCGTTTCTTGAAGTTGGTTTTCGTCTTATCACTTCGGCTCGTGGTCGGAAAAGTTGCTCTCTATAGTATACGAAAAACTCTTTTCAATTACTTTCACTTCAAGCACTACTTCAGGTACCTACCTACTTGTGCTAACATTTGGCGACTTTATTCATTACGTTGCAGCTACATATTGTCGAATATCATAACTAAGACGTTGTCTATAATAATCTATTAAAAGGATATAGTAATAAGTATATCTATTAAATCTCTAGGAACCATACTAACATAAGTTAGTATGGTTCCTAGAGTGGTTTCCTAGAGTGAGTTTTGGCGCGAGTTTTTATTTATCGTAAAGTCATAATTGCTTTTTTAACTGGCTCGTTAGTCTAGCGGAGTCATGGTCCAGATCATTAAGTTCCAGGCTAGAGTTTTGGGATTTTCTGATGACTTTTTTTAGTACCCAATAGGTCGGATTTGTGAAGTTGTCGATGGTAGTTTACGTGCACCTCCGTGCCTCGGAGAGCACGTATAGCCGTAAACCCTGTGCTTGATCGCTCTCCGGTCGTGTTCCTTTCTGTCGAACAGCGAGAGTGAGGGAATACAGAGTGTGTCCTGTTTTTGTGCACACACTCCAGGTGCACCCCTGTATGAAGCTATCACCGTTGACCGAAATTCGGTCACGAGAATAGAAAAAAAAAGAAGATTTTTGTTCAAAAATCTTTTACAAGTGCTTTTGAAATGTCACGTGAGTCTAGTTCGAAATGGTTCGAAATGTCGTTCCAACTGAGAATAATCTGCAAGAAACACTGCGATTGAAGTTTTTATATCATTATATACTTATTTTTTTTTTTCGTCCTATACATTGAAGTCACATGTGATAGCCTAGTGGTTAGGACGACCGACTTCAAATCGGAGGTCGTGGGTTCGATCCCGGGCACGCACCTCTAACTTTTCGGAGTTATGTGCGTTTTAAGTATTTAAATATCGCTTGCTTTAACGGTGAAGGAAAACATCGTGAGTAAACCTGCATGCCTGAGAGTTCTCCATAACGTTCTCAAAGGTGTGTGAAGTTTGCCAATCCGCTTGGCCAGCGTGGTAGACTATGGCCAAAACCCTTCTCACTCTGAGAGGAGACCCGTGCTCTGTAGTGAGCCGGTAATGGGTTGATCATGAATACATTGAAGTCACCGGACTATCTTCTTCAGTTATGGTAAACGCATACCTAGCTACCTATCAGGTACATCTTCTCTACTATATATATAAAAATCAATGCCACTTTTCGTTGTAATTTTATAACTCAAGAACTGGCTCACCTATCCGAACCAAATGCTTAGGCTTTGTTCGGACTATTTATTAGGTGGTTCATGTGAAGTTTACACAAAATCGGTGGAGCGGTTCTTCATTTATCACATTTTTTGTAACAAATATATATTGGACTGTGGTGGGTGTGGCATACACGGTAGGTGGCGCTAATGTCGGTATGTCACCGGACAGGACGACGTCTGCCAGGTCCACTAGTATTTTATAAATTGTTAAAAGGACAAAACTATTTTTAGCTCATAGTGGAACATCGACTTACATACGTGATTAGTCTAGGATTTAAAAAAATAAACTCACTGATGCGATTGTTGTTTTAAAAAGGTAGTGTATGTAAATTATTCAAATATGGGTTCCAACTGAAAAATATTGTATAAAATTTTAATAATTAACTTAATATATAACAAAAACCTCGTGAAGTTATGTACAAAATATGTACAACCAACACAAACATACCAACAAAGTTATGTATAACCTTATATTATGTACAAAATATGTTATTTTAACAAAGCATATCAGTAAAATGTAAATTTTAAATGTAAATATTAGTCATGCGCTTAATTTAAGTTATTTTAAATAAGGTTACTAGGCTCTAAGTCTATCGAACTCTAATTTATAGTATGCATTTATAATAAACAGAAAAGATATAGCGTGACTTATATCACTTATACATAGATATGAATTTGTTTTTTTTTTAATTTGAATCAAGTTTTTTGAATATTAAGGGCCTGTTTCACCACCTTCTGATAAGTATCGGTTAGCTATCTACGACTTTTGTCTTTGTCACTTGACATGAAGTAAGAAAGTGACAAAACTTACGTTTAGGCTATCCGACATTTATCAGAATGTGGTGAAACAGGTCGTAAGTTAATTAAGTTTTATCTTAATGTTCAAATAACTTATAACAAGCTTTGTTTATAATAAAATTTCTTTATTATAAGCGTTATTTAGTTTTAGGGAGTGTTATGTAAATATAGTACAGTAAAACAAGAAAAACAAAATCCAGCTGCTCTGTTCTTGTAGAATACAATAATTGAATATTACCTGCCTATAATAGAATCATGATGTAAATAATAAATATCATTAAACATGTTTAATATTACATAACCGTTTTTTGTTTATTTCTAAACCCTAAATATATACCTATATATGTATGTATGAACTAAATTGATTGTTTTTATAAAAAAAATTCGGTACATATGTACATGTACATGTATATGTAACCACATAAATAACTTTTTTTTATTTTATTGTATGATAGGCTTACGCTTGACGACAATCATGCCTGGAGAGCAATGATGAGGTCTAAGTTGGAACGCGCTTGCCTAGAAAATGCCTATTCACTCTTGTTTTGAAGTCACTTAAGTTGAAGGAGGCGGGAAACACGGACGCCGGAAGGGCGTTCCACACCCTAGCGGAAACGTTGATCGAAAGCGCTTCGTGAGGGCAGACTGAACGTCAACCACATAGGGATGCCAACGTTCACGACTTCTCGCTGTTCTGTGGTGAAATGGTGAAGGAGGAACCAGGTTAAATAGTTCCTGAGCACACTCTCCAAAGTATATCCGATAAAAGACCGATATTAGACAGGCGACATTGCGCCGGTGTTGTAAACTTAGCAATTTCGCCTGGGTTAGTGACCGATCGCCTATAATTCTACGGGCACGGCGATCAACCGAGTCTAATGCGTCGAGTTGGTATTTGGCAGAGCCGTCCCAAAGGTGACAGCAGTACTCCATGCCTGACCGGATTTGAGCTTGATAGAGAGTGAGGCGCTGTGCAGGTGTGAAGTACCGTTTCACCTTGTTCAGGATACCAAGGTTTTGGCAGCTGTTTTGGCCTTCAACTTGATGCATTTCCCGAAATTGAGTTTGGGTGAGATGTCAATACCCAGAAGTTCAATATGGTCACCAATCGGAACTGATACACTTTGGAAAGTAGGAGTCAAGGTGAAAGGGCTCTTTTTTACAGTGAAGAACCTATAGAAGAAGCGTGTTGGACTGATGAAGAAGGAACTAGATTGTGAAGTTTCTGAGCACACTCTCCATAGTACAGGGTAAAGTAGAAAACCTATTGGCGGGTAACTTTAAATGTCTTATACCCAAAAAAATTGGCGGGTGACTTTAGGTCGGTGTCGTAATTCTTCGGGACATTCAGTAGTCCCCTGCGTATAGCGAGATACCAAGGGGTCACTTTGGGGATTTCCTCATTTCTGATTTGAACTCGCGTCACTCTGAGCTTTATTTTTAGCAACCACGGTGCGACGTTGCGAAACCGCACCGTTTGAAGATTTCGGTCTTCAGACATTAAGAGATAGAGGTCTAGAAGATACTTATCTATAAAACATATCTCGAAGACAGCCGAGTTAAAAACGCTGCCCAGCCGAGTTATATTCGCGGTTTCCACTACTACAGCCTTTTAACTTCGCACTGCTGGGCACAGGCCTCCTTTCTTATAGGAGAGAGGGATTTAGAGCTTAGACCCGCCACGCTGCCCCAATGCGGGTTGGCGGGCTTTAACGACTATTGTCACTTGATAGTGATAATAACCGGGACTGACTGCTTAACATGCTCTCCGAGGCACGGGCTAAAACACCGCCAGCTTTCAACTTCGGGCTGGCATTGAGAATTTCTTGATAGAAAAACCCAATACCTAACAATTATTTGCCCGACCCGGGAATCGAACCCGGGACCTCGTGATTTGCGGTCGAATATGCTAACCACTAAACCAACGAGGCAGTTTTTTAACTCATATCAATCTCGGTCTCTTAGAATGTGATCTTATAATGGTTCAAATCTCTACCGCAAATATGTTTATAATGAAAAGAAATATTTCACAAACGTAACTGTCTCAGTATTAAACCTTAAATCATTTCAAACCTTCAAAGGCCTTTATACGTAAGACAAGATGACCCTTCTCTGCCCCTATTTATTGTCCATCCCGTTCATTGTCCATTCGTTATGGCGACTCTTTGCAGATATGCGGGCGAAAACGGTTCCAATGTTAATTTGTTTGTCACGGATAAAATTGCCAGTGTCGGTATTTTTTCTACGTAATGCGTTGTTTACTACATGTATTGTACTTAGTATAGTTTTTCAAAAAAGGCCAATAAACCTTAAGACACAGGTACCTACAATATACAGCTAAATAAACCTAATATACAGGTAATTGTGAAATGTTCAATATAACAAAGGGCTTTCAGTTTTATCCTAATGATAGATTTATCATATACTTCTATCTGTGTACCAAATGTCGTCAAGATCAATTCAGTGTTTGGGTCGTGAACAGGTAACAGACAGACATACAAAGTTTATTTCGTATTTATAATATTAATATATTGATTTATTAAACCAATATTCATAATCGAAAGAAAACATCTATTTAATTATTTTTTTATTAATAAAAAAATTAAAACTTTAATGGCTTAGCAGTACGACATTTTAAAACATCCAGAAAAGAACGAGTCTGCATTACGGCATAATTATTGTTATATTTCCATATTTTAAAATTGAACGCCAATATTTGCATGTGCTTTTAAAAGCTGTATTTTTAAAGCTCATTTTCATTTTAATTTCCAATGAAAACGGCCGAACAACGCGTGTTGAAGGCTATTAAAATAAAACAAGAACACCGGACCGCTCTCGGCGAGGCGGACGCGCGTAATTATATTTTGAGCACTGCCATTTACAAATAGCTTTAGTAAGGCTAAGTTAATCTACCCTATTTCTACCTGCGACCAGCCCCAGACTACGGTTTTGTATCGTTTAATTCCCGTATCGTATTTAGAATTAGAACCTAATTGACATTTAAGTGAGCATTTAAGCAGTCGGCTACCCTCATTGGAGCAGCGTGGCGGGTCTAAGCTCTAAATCCCTCTCGTCTGTAAGAAGGAGGCCTGTGCCCAGCAGTGTGACGTTAAAGGACTGTAGTAGTGGTGACATTTAAGTCAGTCAGATTTTAAATAAGGTCTTCTAGACTGGAATGGGCATGGTATCAATTTAAACGACCAGTATGTCACTCACCTATGGTTTGGCAATTATATAGTCGTTAGGGGTCATCCATAAGTTACGTCACACGTTAAGGGGGAGGGGGTCGAGGAATTACGACATTGTGTGACAAGGGGGTTCAATGTCTGGATGGCAAAATATGTGACGTTTCACAAATGTGACCAGCTGTGACAAGAACGAGGGAGGGGGTCGAAAATCATGAAATTGGTGTGACGTAATTTATGAACCCAAAGACTCTTATTTTAAAGTCGTAATTCAATTGTTCGAATATATATAAGTATTTTACAACATTTCTGCTTGAGGCGCTGGCTGTTTTCGAATGCTGAATGTATTGGCGAACTAAAACCTTAATATAAGTCTATTTTACTCTGAAGTCATTGTGATTCGATCAATAGTATACTATAAAGTTTTGGAGCGCTCCAAAGTGGGATTAAGCATACTGTGTGCTTAGTCTAAATCGGAGCACTCGAAAACGAACTCGAAAACTATTGATCGATTTCAGAGTAAAATAGACCTAAAATGGCTTGTATTAAGGTTTGAGTTCGCCAATACATTCAGCATTCGAACAATGCTGAATGTAATGGCGAACTCAAACCTTAATACAAGCCATTTTAGGTCTATTTTACTCTGAAATCGATCAATAGTTTTCGAGTTCGTTTTCGAGTGCTCCGATTTAGACTAAGCACACTGAGCGATCGGCGTTATTCTAAACCGCTTGTATAGCAACCCTACATATTGGTGTGTCAACGAACAGCGTGACACTAAAACCAGCTTAAGAATATCAGTAAAACCACATTTCAATAACCTCCGCGTAGTCACGACACCACCAACGAAGTCAAACACCATCAAGTCTGATCGCTCCATTTCAGCGAACTAGCAACGTGTAACGAGTTCATGAGATATACAAATATTTGCATCGACGACTCAGACTTTAGACGAAATAGTATTACAACTGTATTGTCTGAGCATAAAACTGAAAACTATTAAAAGTTAACAGTAAAGTGACGAGTAAATTCGTAACTTAAATCACATACGCATATCTTACGCAAATTATCTTGAAGATATTAGATATAGACGTATACTTTTCATTAATAACTTCAAAATTAAGTAACATAATGCCAAGGATGCACCTTTGCACCCTTGATGCTCAACAAGACGAAAAAGTACCTATTACTATTGTTTTATCTGAGCATAAAACTGAAAATTTTTTCAAAGCTAAGAGGATTTCACGTTAAGACATCCTAGAAAGCAACTCTACAGTAAATTTCCGACGACGAAGTTACAGAATTTTATTTTAATCAGTAGGGTGAACGTGATTTACATGTGATTAATGTGTCTTTAGTCTACGCTGACTTCAACACTTCACGCCTATAATATAATATTCGTAAAGGTAAAGATAAAATCACAGCTTTGTTCTTGTCTCAGATATTACTTATTCAGGACAAAGATAAATTCGTTGAAGACGTGGTCTGAATAATCGCAAATGTTATATTTTGTATCATTTACGAAACTTATATGCTTATACAAACACTCTCACGCTCAAACATGTTCCATTTTCTCGATATTTCCCGACATCAGTAATCAGAGAGCATCTACTTAACTTATAGTAGTGTCAAAGTTTATGTACATTTCGTATTATAGTCTACCTCATTATCAACCATTGCCGAGCATTACAGAGCATTGATCTCAGAATGAGAAGGGTTTACGTCATAGGCCACCACGCTGGCTAAGTGTGGACTTCACACGCCTTTGAGAATATTATGGAGAACTCTCAAGCATACAGGTTTTCTCACGATGTTTTCCTTCATCGTGAAAGCAAGTGATATTTAATTGAACAGAACTCCGAAGAGCTGCGTGCCGGGGATTGAACACGGTCACCCGAAAGTGAAGCCGAAGTCTTAACCACTAAGTTATCGCCTCTTTTTTTAATATTATAGTCTTAGGTTAAGGGCATACTAGCGCAGAGTTGAAGCGCATCGGAGCGTCAATCGAAAATTGTCATGGCATATTGGAAACTATATCTCTACAAAACAAGGTACAACGTGTTTATACGAATGTTTTGAAAAGAGCAATTACTGAGTTTCTTGCCAGCTCTTCTCAGCAGTATCCGCTTTCCGAACCGAAAGTACAGATTTAACTGCTCATAAGAGCCATAAAAGAGAGTATTTATGGGTACCTAATGAGTGACGTAAAATTACCGATGACCTCTTTGGACTTTGGAGTGCTTGAAAGGAAAAAAAAACAGCCGAAAATTGAATTACGACAAAAATAAACTGGGACCTAAAACAAATACCATACAGTGCCGTCAACATGGAAATGCATTTTAAATTCGGCTCCCAGTAAGAGCCAATAAAGAATTCACCAGGATATTTGCGATTGACCCGGCTGTGGAGTGAAAATTACGAACTTGACTGACAGTTAGGCTTAAAATACTGTGAGCCACCAATGCGAGCATGACTCGTGACCTATAAAGGTGCAACGAAAGGTTACACAAGCGACTTTTTGTTTCAGAGCTTTGTGTCTCATCGCTTGCAAAACAGTGGATATATATCGAGCAGAATCTCATGAAAAATATGGAAATTAAATTTTGTAGTAAGCAACACTAGGTTAACTCGGCTACCCTAGTGATAAACAAAGTAATTACATTCAGAACACCTTACCTGGGATCGTTTCACGAAACGAAAAATAAAGCAATTGCATTTTAAATACAAAAACAAACTAATCAACATCCAATTACTTTGTTTTTATGTTGTGCTTGTTATTTACCTACTTGGTTTTGCATTTATATTCCGGGTTAGTGTGTGCAGTTACTTTGTTTGGGTAATTCAAATTTCAGTAAACGGTTCAAGTTATTTGAAATATTAAACTGTGGTAAAAAACTACTCGATATAAAACTTTTGTTAATGCAAAAAAGTCAATTTCACAAAAAATGTCAGTTACCTACTTTGTCTATCGCTAGGGCAGCCGTAGTGTTGCTAACTTTGTAATTTCATTTCCATATTTTTCATGAGATTCTGGTCGACCTTTACGAATTAAAATAGCAAAGTAGAAAGTGTATGTGTCGTCGGCCTCCAATTAATAAAGACCGTATACGTCTTACATGTCGCATTTCTTTTGTGACACGTAAATTACTTATTGTAAGAAGTTATAGTAGTAATATAGTAGACAGGCAATTATACCCTAAGTCATTACAATTTGGCATACAGGCATCCGCGCCGCCACGCATCTTTCCGTACCACCAAACAGATCCATATTAAGTAAATATAAGGTTCTTTTTATCTGACATCTACTACATAGTGTGTTCAATGATTTTTTGTCGAGCGAGAAGTCTATAGTGTGCGTCTAGCTTAAGGCACCTTTTCACGTCAATAATAAATACATGTCCACCGCAAAAGGATGCATAATTGTTCCATTTGTCGGGAAGGGTTGAGGAGGGTCGTTGGGAGAAGCCTAATTTATTTATTCCGTCATGTCGGAGCGATACCGACACTGACCCTTGGGTCACTCATAATGTACCGCAAAAAAAGGCGGCAATATTAAATTTCAAAAGGTTTTTATCTATACATATTATAATAAAATCGTAGACTTGCCGTATCTGTACATTAAATATTTTTGCAAAATAATAACTGGGGGATGTTAGGGATAAGTAATAGAACGTAAAAAAGCTATTTTTGACATTTTTGTCTGTTAGTCTGTTTATCTGTTTGTCGGTATGTTTGTGCGCGCATCACGCAAAAACTACTGAATGGATTAAAATGAAATTTGACATGATTTAAGTTCATACTACGGAAGTAACATATAGGATACTCTTTATTTCTAAATTCAGCACGGCTCCCTTGGGAGAGGGGATGAAAGTCAAAATGTGCACTTAGCTGTAATTCATTAACACGTGTTCCGATTTCATTCATTCTTTTTTTGTTAGAAACGAGATACTTTAAAGATTACCGGCTAATTTCTGAAAGGCTGGATCGATTTTGATAGGACTTTCACTGGCGGATGTTTACATTTTGATGTACCTTAACATCCGCCAGTGAACTTTTAACAGTTTTTAGCAAGGTATGAGCTCAAAGGAGCTTAGGAAAAACAAAGAGTTCTCAAAGACGATCTCAAAAGTCCCTCACTTTTAAAAACCAATATCCACGCGAACGAATTCGCGGGTATCCGCTTGTTGTTAAATAAGAATTGAATTTAAAGTATTCTGAAATAGCACTCGTATTTATATTAACTGTAAAAAAGAATACTATATTAACTAAAACTATTTGCCTATTGAAATATATTACAAATAGTTATAAAGCGCAGTGGTTTCTGTAAAGGTGGCCTTACACAAGCAATCTAATTTGTAATACAGATATAACAATTGCCCGATTAATTGCTTCATTACCGGCAACTTGTGTGTTGCAATTATTATTCAAAAAATTGCCTGTTTATCTTGAGCGATGGCACTCGAGTTCTGTTATGAACAATGCAGTGTGCACCGCTCGCTGTATCATCTCTAGACGTATCATAAAGTATTACTTAAAGTATCGAGATTTGAATAAAAAATTCAAGAATATTTTTAACCATGAATAGAAATTCAACACACACGAAAACTCTTCATTTCTACTCACAATTTCCAACAAAAAGGGAGATCTGATTACACCTAGTCGTCGCCGACAAAAGCTCAATTTATTATTCACATCACATTCGCTTATGAAGTTCAAGGATTTAATAAGGTGAAAAGGTAGCGGCCGTATATAAAAAGGCGTCAAATGAAACACGATAATGAGCGTAGGCATGTATAGTGAAAGTGCCTACTATAAAATCATATAAGTACGTATAGAGATATTTTTATTAAGAGAAAATGTATTAAATTTTCTTTAGACAACGTTCTCAACTCTTCTCAATATAAATAGATATCTATAGATATTTATTATTTGTCTATGAAATTACTGTTTTGTCAAACTGACAACTTCAACCGCACTACAAGTTAACTTATTGCACGTAACGGCGCAAGACGCGTGTAGAAGTCCTTAAACAAGACCTATTGTCAGCGATGGGCATTTATGGGTTGATCACTACCTAACTGCCTTCTTAGTTATTCTGATAAGAAAAATATCGCTTCTGAACTTTAATTTATTTTAAACCAGATGATGCCCGCGTGGATTTAGGTTTTTAAAAACTTTTAATTTAGGTTTTTCCGGGACGCAAGGTACCTCTGTATCCGTATAAATCGTTTAAACGATGGACCTTTAAGAATCCCGTGGGAACTCTTTAATTGTCCGAAATTTCATCAAAATCGGTAAACTGTTGGGCCGTGTAAAGCTAGCAGACAGACAGACAGACACACTTTTGCATTTATAATATTAGTATGGATATTTTTAAGCCGTGTTTCAATTTCAATTCAATTCAATTGTTCAATTATTCAATATTCGATCTGGCATATGTTGCTAAACAAGTATAAATTAAAAATTTAAAAAACCCCCGACATTCGCCATTTTGTGGCGGCGGCCATCTTGGATTTGCAATAGTGATATACCGTAAAACCGGGTAACTTCGCCCAACTAACCTAACTTTGCCCGACGCAGTACTTTTTACAAATGTTGAATAATCTGGAAAGATATTTTACTTACGTTTATTATTTAATCTGTGGTACAAAATTGAGTATATTTCTGGCAAAACTGCATAAGCAACTGTTACCAATTTCACTTCAGTTAGCAGTGAGCACCAGTCAAAGTTGATGGTATAAAAAGCGGGCCAAAAATAGTGTAAAAAACTTTTGTTGTAACTCGCTTGGTAATTGCAACAGGTAAGTAATTTTTAAACTACAATTATTTGATATCAAATAAACGATATAGATCGAATAATCAGCGCGGAAGCTTTCTCAGTTTCAGAAATATGTTGGTGGGCAATGTTATATTGCTGTTTCGGATGCACATTTTATAACTTTGCCCACCAAAATATAGCCCTTAGGGTTGTCACCTGTACAGTAAATTTAAATTGACATTAACAGTTACTTTCGTTTACGTTTTGTTTATCACAGTTCATTTTGGAACTATCTCTGTTGTTATGAGAAAGTTTTTATTTCTACAATATTATGATAAAACTGTAACAGATCCAATTCTGTACATTGAAGATATTTAGAATTTTTTTTTTTTTGAGGGCACTATAATCGATACTGAAGCCAAATATATATATATATATATATATATATATATATATATATATATATATATATATATATATATATATATATATATATATATATATATATATATATATATATATATATATATATTTATTTTTGTCTGTCTGTATCTTGGCCGCGCATCACGTCGAAACTACTGAATTGATTCGAATGAAACTTGGCACGATTTGAGTTTACACTCCAAAATGGGAAGGACATAGGATACTTTTTATTCCGAAATTCAGCAAGGTTTCCTTGGAAGAGGGAATGAAAGTCTAATCGTGTATTTAGCTGTAATTCATTAACGCGTAGTCCGATTTCATTCATTCTTTTTTTGTTAGAAAGGCGGTACTTTGAAAATTATCTCGTAAATATTTCAAGGTCATAGGTTTTTTCTCATTATTCCTTAATACCTACTTACCTTAATAATAATAATTTTTGTGATTTTAACAAACTGACTGAATATTTTTGATTTAATTTTTTGATGATTCCTTACTAGAATGTTTTATTAGTATTAAGTTAAAATATACTTATTAAATTTCTTATACGTAGTAAATTAAAGATTTTTATAAGCTTCATTTCATATTTGTTATATTAATATTTTTGGTTTGAAATTATAATAACTTACGTACGTTACCTTAAACCTGGTTAAGAATAAAAAATGACAACCCTAGCTTATCATTTTATTAGTATGAAAAGTTACAAAAAAATTATAGCAACTTTGCCCACTCAATTTTGGCAGCTAATATGAACATTTAAATGTTTAGTAATAAGATCCTATGTTACATAAACTATTTTTCTAAAGTAACCCTAAGTTTCATGATCTTACGGTTAAAAATACTGGAGTTATATAAGTTTTCCCAAAATGGGCAAAGTTGTAAAAAGTGATCAATTTTTGGCCCGCTCTCTAAATTTAGCTTTTTATCATATACATTTCCATTTGATTGTTATAGATTTTAATTATATGAAAAGAAGAGTACATTTAACAGTAGTGTAGCTCACAAACAAAGTAAAACTAATAATAGTTTTTTAAATATTCGACATTGAACCAAAAAACTTAAGAAATTCGGGCCAAGTTACCCGGGTTTACGGTACTACTAGTAGCCCAGTCAAGTTAGACTTTCAAGGCTACAATAATTCCCACCTGGCTGAAAATTGGTAGGATTGTTCAAAACACTATTATAAATTAAATGTGAAAAGTCCTCATCGATCCGACACCTGGAAAAAAATTTACTCCTGGACACGCACAGTTTATACACACTTGACTGAAAATTTGTAGGATTGTTCGGGACATTTATAATAATAAATGAAATGTACAAAGTCCTCATCGATCCAACACCTGTAAAAAAAAATACTTGGGGTCAAAGTTTTCACGGGAAGTTTTCAGCAAAACGGTAAGTCTTATCATAAAATTATTTTAGACAAAATTGTAGATCAGGTAATTATCTATAAAAAATGTCTGCATACTTTTTTTACATACATAGCTGTGATAGCCTAGTGGTTAGGACGACCGACTTCTAATCGGAGGTCGTGGGTTCGATCCCGGGCACGCACCTCTAACTTTTCGGAGTTATGTGCGTTTTAAGTATTTAAATATCACTTGCTTTAACGGTGAAGGAAAACATCGTGAGGAAACCTGCATGCCTGAGAGTTCTCCATAACGTTCTCAAAGGTGTGTGAAGTCTGCCAATCCGCTTGGCCAGCGTGGTGGACTATGGCCAAAACCCTTCTCACTCTGAGAGGAGACCCGTGCTCTGTAGTGAGCCGGTAATGGGTTGATCAACATATGTGTAAGTGTGTAACTTACACATAACTTACACATATAAGTTACATAGTTACACACATAAAATATTGGAAATATCAGAATTTCAGGTAAAAAGAAATTCAGTCCCTCATTTTTATTTCGACACTTAACTTTTTGAATCGTTATATCTCAAAAACGGTGGCTCTTAAGAAAAAAAGTATTCAGACATTTTTTATAGATAATTATCTGATCTACAGTTTTGTCTAAGCTAATTTTATGATAAAACTTACCGTTTTGCTGAAAATCATGAAAAACCCGTTTTTGTGATCTTTGACCCCGAGTAATTTCTTTTCCAGGTGTCAAATCGATGAGGACTTTTCACATTTCATTTTAAATAGTGTTTTGAACAATCCTACCAATTTTCAGCCAAGTGTGAATAAACTGTGCGTGTCCAGGAGTAAATTTTTTTCCAGGTGTCGGATCGATGAGGACTTTTCACATTTCATTTATAATAGTGTTTTGAACAATCCTACCAATTTTCAGCCAGGTGGGAATTATTGTAACCTCACCCCTATATTTTAGTCTAATTTGACCGGGCTATAGTCAAGGCCTTTCATTTGATACCCATATTAAGGGAGTGAAAAAATATGTAATCCGCCATTTTATAGTGGCGGCCATCTTGGATCGATTTTCATCAAACATAGCTAACAACACTCTAGACTAATTCGGTTTTCAAACAAAAAAAACCGCATTCAAATCGGTCCACGGTTTTGAGCGCTACAGGAGAACAGACAGGCACACACACACACACACAGACACGTCAAACTTATAACACCCCGTCGTTTTTGCGTCGGGGGTTAAAAAATAGAGCGATAAGTCACATGCACTTCATACAGTGGAAGAGCATCAAAACGCAATCAATCTTCGCTCAGGCGTACATCAACTGCATACTGTGCTGCGGAAACACCCGCTTCCTCGCATCTAGTTATAATATCATATAGCGATATTGTCTTTAGAATACAATTTTTCCTCATTTTTCATGAAATGATGCAAAACAAAGTCCGAGGCTAGCTGTAAAATTACCTTGGAATTTTAATTTTAATTGATTTTTAATTCCGTGGAATTCTGACATTTCTTAATGTTACCAGAGATAAAACAGTTCCCACAAAAAAGATCATCATGATCAACCCATTACCGGCTCACTACAGAGTACGGGTCTCCTCTCAGAGTGAGAAGGGTTTTGGCCATAGTCTACCACGCTGGCCAAGCGGATTGGCAGACTTCACACACCTTTGAGAACGTTATGGAGAACTCTCAGGCATGCAGGTTTCCTCACGATGTTTTCCTTCACCGTTCCTTCTTCACAAAAAAGATAATAAATTCAAAACTTACATAATATAAATACACTAGCGGCACGCTATGATGGCCGGTTTGACACATTACAATAGTGATGTGGAATGTCAATTTATTCTCGAACAAAAAACAATTAAGTTTTGTTTTTGTACCTGATTAAATAGGTTTAATAAAACAAAAATGTATATGTTTATTTAATTTATTTGAACGAACTGAATATTTGAACGAAAATGAATATACATACTTTATATGCACACAAGAAACATATGAATACAAAAGATACCAAAAAAGGTGCCACAAAAGGCCATAATTAATCAGATTCGTCCATACTACTATTTTCACTGTCGTCACTGCTATCATCACATACATTAATAATTATATGTTCGTTTTCTATAATATTATCTATTTTCACATCTCTTTCATAATCTTCCCTTATTAATTTAACATTTCTATTCACAACCTTTTCCCAGTCTCCTTTAGTCACATGTTCACAAGCTTCTTCTAATAATTTTAGCATTTTTTTTGTGGTAAATGGGGGTTCTGTATTGTGTCTTGCAGCATATCCCTTAATTTGAGCCCACACCAACTCAATCGCATTATACTCACAATGGTAAGGCGGTAACCGTATAACTCTGTGCCCATGTTCTAATGCTATTTCGTCAATGACGTATCGGATCTTGGTTGGTTTGTTTTCTTTTAAAAGACGTACTAATTCCGCTTTTAACATATTCATGTTTGCATCTACGCCATTTTTACGAAGCCATGCGACGATATCAGCTTTCTTTTGGGATTGGGCAGGTGGCTTGTCAATTTGCATCGAGTGGTATGGGGCGTTGTCCATAATTATAATAGATGGTTCAGGGAGGCTACACAACATTGAGGTAAACCATTCAGTAAACTTTTCTCCATTCATGTCTTCATGATAGTCTCCAGTGGTTTTTGACGCAAAAGCCATGAGAGAACCTTCGACAAACCCGTTGATGGTTCCGGCGTGACAAATTATAAGTCGCGATCCTTTTCCTACAGGAACTTTGGAAGTAGATGCTGCTGTGTCATCGTTCCAAGAACGGCCTACAGTATGGTTAGCATTAAGCCATGTTTCATCCAAGAACACAACATTTTGCCAATTTTTGATTTCTTTCACTTGCCGTAAAAAAGTATACCTTGCCATCGCTATATCAAATCTTTCCATCAATATTTTGCGTTTGTTACATTTTTTGTATCGAAATCCAATGGTCTTCAAAATCTTCGTTAAAGAACTTTCCCCACCGAAGAATAATCCAGCTTCCTTCAGTGAATGCACCAACTTTTTTCTTGTTGGATACTCCTTCTGTAAATAGTAGCCGTAAACATGTCTTCGGATAGCATCGGCATCAAAGCTATCGATGCCTACGACTGGTTTTGCTCGTTTTCTCTTTTTTGGTGTGTGAAGTTTATTTTCTTCTGTGCCAGTCTCGCCATATTTTTTTTTAGTTATCCGTCTAACAGTTCGTTGTCCAATATTAAGCGCATCAGCTACGCGTTCAACCACTGACGTTATAGGTAAAATTGGCCCTCCATTTTGAGCTTCACGATCGAAATAGTTACGAAGGCGTATTACGAACTCACGTGTCTGACTATTTAGAACAGTTCTCTGCGTACGTTCGGTCATATCGACGAAATCCACAACAAAGGGCTTGAACAGAGTCCAAATTAACGAGCAAGGGTCAACAGTAATGCAGTATCAATATTTGAAATCCAAAGCCAGGTCAAAACTATATCACAATCGCATTGCACTGACAGTTTATACTTTTCGAAGCAACGTCAATTCGAAACTGCTTTGTTTTGTATTGAGCATTGACGCGAGTTTGCCGGAGGTAGTAGTTGTGCTAGCCAGCGATCCTATGTGACGATCGTATTAGATTCCATTTTTAAAAATTTATTGATATTTTTTTGCGATTTCAGAGGTTTGTCCACATAGTGAAAATTGTTCATATTCACAAGTACATTCACCCCTTAAATGGTGCAAACTGATTTTTCTACACTTGTATACATTTAAGAAATCAATTTAATAAATAAATTTTGAGTCCTAAACCTAAAACTACATTCGATAAAATTTATGAATCTCTGCACATCACTATCGTCAATAAAGTAATACAATTATTTCCTTCAAAGTAGTTATCAATTAATACGGAACTTCATGAGCGGACAAACGTCAAACCGGCCATCATAGCGTGCCGCTAGAGTAAGAATCAATTGCCTCATATAGATAACTATGAAAAATGTCTGACAGATACTTCAGGTACTTTAGTTTGGGGTAAAATCGAATTTCAGGTGGTAAACCTGTTTTCCACACAAATTACTCATTCTATTTTTAATTGACTACTGTCAGAATTCCATCGAATTTAAAAATCAGACTATATAGGTATTTGTAAAATCATGTTTGCATTTAAAAAGTGCACAGTGTGTTATTATCTCTGAACAAATAATTTTCCTTTGGCTTTAAAAATAATTCACTAAATACTGATCAAGTGATAATTTTGGAACATTAGTGAGCATTTGAATTCATTAAATTCACTTCATTACTATACCTACATATTCGCGAGTAGAACATCTTAGGTCCAAGAGATTTAGACAGTCGAGTCCTCGACGACGCGGCGTTCATTAGAGAGTTCATTAGAGTAGGTAAATAAAAACAGTTTTAGACGATTCACACAAGTAACTAAATAAATAAGGTTGCTTAGAAAAAGCGAATATAGGAAATGAAATAGGAATACATGTCTATAGGGATATTTTTGCTATAGGGTAAGTAAATTGACATTTTTCTAACGTGAGTTGAGGACACCAAGGATGTTTAAAAAAACTTGCTTGTCTATAAAGTCGGTTTACGTGATACATGATAACGTCATAAGAAAACAAAGAGAGATAGATGCGTCAGAAGTCGAATGCTTAGGCCGATCGTGACTTATTTATCGCTTGTTCCGCACTCTCGCTTAAATGCGGAACGTGACAATCAGTCATGCTTTTTCGTGCGTGTAGCCATTCATCGATTTATATGACGTTATCACGTCAAAAACTCCAGATAAGTACAGCGCCCACATTCTTTAAAAAAGTAAAGCATAATTAAACAGGGTTGAAAAATGAGTTTTTATTAATTAAAAAATAATTAATTAAGACGTGTGTCGTCGTGTGAAAACATTGTTACTGTAATAAGTCGTTATTTCATTCTAAAACTTTTTAATGCTTGTTACAAAAGGCTTGCAGTGAACGAGGGCTTAAGCTTTTGCATCCAATATTGGAATTAAGCAAACTTCTTAAGCTGAGAAAGCTTCCATAAACAAAGTCGAACGGAAATTTATCTTATAACTTTTCTTAGTAATCTACAAGTTAGTAAGGGCCTTTACAGATCGTCTGAATTTAGACTGCAATTCACTAGATACTAAATTGTAGTTTGGTTGCTTTGATTGCAATTGAGATCTTGGTCGACACACACTTCGTTATGAGTAGCTAGGGAGAAACTTCCTTTAACACGTTATGCTCGATCCAGACTCTCGCAAGGCGCCTCCTAGAGGCTCTCGGCACGAGTCTTGGCGAGTGTAGGCTGTAGGAGTGCTAGCTATCCAGACTCTCGATCCTCACGTCCTTAGACCCGCGCCCGAAAAACTTCGCCCCGCATCGCTGAGTCGAGGCGAGGGAAAACGAGGGGACACGAGCTCCCCGTCTTCACTCTCGCACTCGCATTGCCTCGTTTAGCTTCGTGGAGAGTTAATTATCAGTTGGAATACCCGGATGAAACGAAAAGACCAAATTCAGACTCCAAATACAGCGAAGAAGGATTCTGAACTTAGACTCGCCAGGCTTCTGCAATGCTCTCCAATTAACGTGCAGCTTAAAACCTTGCAAGAAAGCTGACTTTTGCACAGAGGTTTCTTTTTAAGGTTAAGGAGTAGGTACTTCTAAATTCCCACGGAATAGGGAATTCCTAATTCCACAAGAGAAAAACTGCGGGCGGTCACTAGTGAATTACAGTATTGTGAGTGACATAGTCGTTTAATTTAATTTTTTTACATTAATAATTTATTCACTTTTCAATTATCCATTATACACACTTACACAATTCGTATGCATAATACGTACCTACCCTTACGTCCTCTTTAATGTACAAAGTCGTGTGAAATTAAAACGCAAAGCGAGACCGAGTCACGCCCTCGTGAGTAAGATAAATGAGCGGAACCCATTCCCTTCACTTGTGTTGCGACTTGCGGAAATGAATTATCCAACCTTACATCACGCTAAACGACTCCGACGTTTGAATTAAATTAAATTAGCCCCAACAACAAAGGTCGTGGATAAAAACTTGATAACTTAAGGTCTTTGGTAAGGATTGGGACAAATATGAAAAAATATATACATAATATAAACTATATCTATTAGCTGTGAGGCCCGCCGCTACGTCCGTACAAAAGAAGGCTTTTTAATCCCGAGTGAATATTTTGTTTTCCTTCTTATGTTTAAGACGTATACTGTTTCCATCTCCAAGATGCACACTATATTTTTTCAAAATTTAGGCAAGATAAGATACTTTTATGCCTCGATCGCAGAAAAATACAAATATTTTTTTCAATATAATGAAAAATTTATTATAATAATATATTTTTTCAATATAATGACAAAGAGGGCAAAAATAACTTTTTAGAATGAACGTACCTATTTTATCATTTTCTTTCATTTCATCTAGGTAGATAAGCCAAATATTATGTATCTTTTGTCCCGGAAAATAAATAAAGCGGAAGAACTCTAATCGAACGGATTACAGGAAGTAGGTATTTGCTTTGGAATTATTCTCCAATACCACCGTAATGGCATTTGTGCACGTGACCTGACTGCGGGGAGGAACGCTCGCGGCTTAATGTTCTCCTACAACCCGGTACTATTTCACTGACAATATTTGCGATATTTTTATAGAAAAGATACTACTCTAGTTATATTTTGTTCCCGTATGTTCAGGATTGTGTTGGGTTCGTACGTAAGTTCGTTCGTTTTCCTTACATTATCATCACAAAATAGCTTTTATAATACATTATCAATAAAGTAATATAAAAGTTATTTTATGTCGAACGTACGTTGGGATTCCGTATTGAAGGGTGCTGAAGGCAACTGGTAGGTTTTCTAAATTGGGGTTGCCATTTCAGTACCAACGGTATTAGTGGTATTACGGTAGTATGGTATTACAGTAGCGATTGAAGACCCCCTTTTAGATGGAAAGACGATCTTAAGCAGTGGCGTATTTGAAGATTCTGCACCCCGGGCCTGTACGGTTTGCCGCCCCATAAATTAACGAAAAAAAAAACAAAACATTTAATCATAAAATAAAATCCAGCAGTGTATTGATGTGAACTGCGAATGATGATAATTAATGAAAAAATTAAACAAAAAATTGTTAATTTAAAAAAAAACTATGCTAAGTAGGCAATGTAAGTAGATATGCTAGGGTGGCAAAGTATTAGTAGTTCATAAAAAAATTGGCCAAGTGCGAGTCGAGCCTCCGGGTCGGGTTCCGTAAATAATTATGAATAACAAAATATTTTGGGTGTAAGAAATATTTTTTCGAGCTAGATATCGCAATTCGCAACAAACCGTGAAAAAAAAACGTACTTTAAAAAAAATGTACGTTTATTTTGGTCAGAGCTTACAAACTACTTTATGAATCACTGTTTTCAGTATTTGTTGTTTAAATACAGTATTTGGGTACATAATATACCGAAATTTCATATTCCTAACTGGTTTAGTTTTTGAGATAGCTTCATCACAAAAATGGTCTAAAACTGACAATTTTGATGAAAATGTTTTAAGAAAAAAATAAAAATATATAGTACCTATATAATTATTCGTAGTTTACTTGATGAGCTCTAAACAATGATACCCCACAAGCTAGGGTAAGAAATTTTGTTTTCGGCTCTTTTTGCCGCCCTGAAAAATAATTTAATTCAATGTTTGGGTTTAGGCAACGTTCTACACTAAATACCAAAATTTCAGGTTTGTAACTCATTTCGTCTGCGAGCTGTAACCGGCGCGGCGGTTGTTGTTGTTGTTCGATATGAAAAGTAGTATTTTAACTCGGGGAAAGCTCTCCCCGTCTTGTTAAACAATCTACTATTTGCATTTGATAGCTCAATGAAAAAGTTTCCTGATATTGAACATATCATATTTAACACAATGAAATTAAAATATAGACTAAAACTAATAAATTAATGAATTTTTTTTGAAATCTGTCAATAAATGACGGAGAAAGTAATTATTTAAGTTTACGCAAAATGATTGCCGCCTCTCATTCGAGTATGACGTCACAGCGTCTATTCGGAGGTATTTTTTCCATGCAAATTCATTTGTTTCACCAATTTCTCCGAGATTACTGAACCGATTTGTGTGATTCTTTTTTTAAACGACAGCTGATGATGTTTTTAAAATGGTCCCATAGATTTTTTCGAAAAAAAGTTAAAAAAAATTCAAAAAAATCTATTGGGCCATTTTACAAACATCCTTAGCTGTCGATTAAAAAAAGAATCACGCAAATCGGTTCAGTAATCTCGGAGAAATTGGTGAAACAAATGAATTTACATGGAAAAAATACCTCCGAATAGACGCTGTGGCCTGTGACGTCATACTCGAATGAGGGGCGGCAATCATTTCAGTAATGTCGGAGGTTCAGTAATGTCGGAGAAATTGGTAAAACAAGTAAATTTACATGGAAAAAATACCTCTGAGCGGTTTGGATGATGTCACACGCTGGAGCGCCGCGTGAAACGAAAATATTCGTGAAAGCGAAACTTCAAAGTTCGATAACTTTTTCAGTTTTTGACATAAGTAATTTAATGATTCCTTAAAATTTCTGTTTTATTTTACTTAAATTTTTATAATAAATTAAAAAAAAAATTTGGAAACTTGTCCATTCTTGGGGAAGGTTTATAGGCTATTCAGCATCATGGTGTCACGAGATTTTTAAAAACTTGAATTCACGCGAACGAAGTCACGGACATCTGCTAGTATTATATAAAATTATCGTGTCACAGTGTTTGTAACAAAACTCCGAAACAGCTTGGCCGATTCTTATGAAATTTTTTGTATATATTCGGTAGGTTACAAATTATTTTTCATACCCATATGTAATAAGGGTGGTCCACCCTAAAATTATTTTTTACTAGAGGATGCCCGCGACTTCGTCCGCGTGGATTTAGGTTTTTAAAAATCCCACAGAACTCTTTGTTTTTCCTAAGCCCATTTGAACTCAGACTGTTAAAAGTCGCGCATTAAAATGGAACTACAGTAATGAGTTTTAATTTTTTAATAGCTCTTCCCATCACTTAAGTTTCCCCAATGAAAGTCCCATCAAAATTAGTCCAGCATTTCAGAGACAGACAAACGCAAATTTTAATGTATCCTAGATGATAATCCGGATGTTCAAAGGTTCCTGTACCATTCGAATTCCAAGTTATATGGAATACTGAGGGTTGTGATGGCTATAATTTCAAAACTACAAAACCGATGACCTTGAAATATTTACGGAACAATCTTTAAAGTATTTTCTTTCTAAAAAATAAATGAATGAAATCGGACCACGTGTTAACAATTTACAGCTTAGTACACATTTTGACTTTCATCCCCTCTCCCAAGGGAACCGTGCTGAATTTCGGGATAAAATGTATCCTATATGCTACTTCGTAGTATGAACTTAAATCGTGTCAAGTTTCATTTCAATCCATTCAGTATTTTTTGCGTGATGCGCGCACAAACATACAGATAAACAGACACAAAAATTTCAAAAACAGCTTTTTTCGTTCCATTACTTATCCCTAACACCTTCCAGTTATTATTTTGCAAAAATACCTATTTAATTTAGAGATACGGCAAGTGTACGATATGTAAGTATAGATTTTTTGGACCAAATTTTTTATTTTTTTATGATTTGACATTAAAAATACATACAACCCTCTTTCACCCTTCTACTACCAACCCCTTTTTTATTAAATTGATATACTTAGTGCACCTAATTAAAATAGAACTAAATTTTACTAGAGTCTGGCTAACGAAAGATGAGCCTGAAATCGCCCGGCAAATTTAAAAAAAATTCGGAGGGCATCCCCAATACTATAGTGAAAAAATTGAATAACTCAATTTGATACTTGCAATTAATTAATTTTTTTATTGCTTAATTTACAGCATAGTAATGTTTTTACACATTTCTACTTTTACAAACATCTACGTTTTTCAGACCTCATCAGGGGGTTGGATTACCTGACATGCACCTCTGACTTTAAGGAGTAATTGCGTTTTATGAAACTAAATATTACTTGCTTAGAGGTGAAAATAAACATCATAAGGAAACCTACATGCCTTGGATAGTGTTGTGGAGTACATCCAAATAACTCTCATTCTGAGAGGAGACCCGTGCTCAATAAATGAATTGAATGAAATGAATGAAAGGGGTTGAGATGAATAATGCAAACTACTTATCACATTAGAATTAGTATAAGGAAAAAAACAACAATACAATAATAATTATGTTTTATTTGCTACAGTGAAGCAATTTCTTCCATGTATTCGTTCTGGGTAGTTATTCTGCTCCAAATCCGAAAGTGTATCGATTGTTTTCAGTATTTCATCCGTCCTTAATACATCTTCCAGTTTTACTGTCAAAGAAAATACATATTGTAGTATTAAAATCACAAATCTTAATCAGTGATGTAATAAATCGTATATATCGTAATAATATCGTATCGTTTAAAATCACACTAATATTATAAAGGCGAAAGTTTGTGTGTGTCTGTGTATTTGTGTGTTTGTTACTCTTTAACGCCGTAACTACTGAACTTATTACAATAGTTGCATGCATCTGTATGCGTTTGCACTTTATCCTGGAAAAACCACAGTTTTCACGGGATTTTGAAAAATCGAAATTTATTGCTATAGCTACGGCTAGGTTTAAAGGTTGGAAAAGGGAGCGGGAACGGGAACCAGAAATCCACGATTCCCTCGGAATTTGAAAAACCGAAATTTACGCGGGCGAAGCCACGGGCAGAAGCTAGGTGTAATATATTATTAGCATGAGATATGGTTTTAGAAAACATCATTAATAACTTTTACGAATGTAAACCAAGTATCAAAATCAACTGTCTTACTTACAAAGAAATCGCTTATCACACGTAAACAATCTTGTTTTTGTGTGAATACGTCCTCTTTCTCCCGTTGTTTTTCCTTCAATTTAGATATCATGCAAAACAACAACTTCCGCACTCCACTTTTATCGTTTTTTTCATTTTAAGACTCGATCACAAAAAATAATCACTAAACAAACTCACAAAAAATCATCAACAGCCGCCATTTTCTTTTTCCCGATCGACGTTTTAGGGTTGCCATCTAAAAAGTTTGTAAAAAAGCCCAGGCTCATCTTTCATTAGCCAGACTCTAACCTCCTCCGCCGTAATCTCTGCTAGGTCATTGAACCTAGTCGAACTTATCGGTTCGCCCGTATTTTTATTGAAAAAGCTGCCAATTTTAGCTGTTTGTTTGAGAAGCTTTTCTTCCTTGTATTTTTTTTTCTAAAGCTTTTCTTCTGTAAGCGTGGCCGCCTAGTTTTTTTTTTCGTAGAATCCATATCTGATGTTAGTAACAGCTGTAAACTTAGCTACGAGTTATTCAGCTGCAAGTTAATAACTCTTAGCTACAAACTGCTTGATAATATATTAAGATAATTTATATGTTAAACATTGACTCATAGGTACCTATAAGTATTCAAAGTCCAAAACAAAACTTAATAATTTGATGCGTTGATTAGAGACAAGTCATCAACTGAAGCACGATTTGTATTCTGCTTTCTGCATCACTCTCGCCGCCGCCTGCGCCGCCCCGCGCCCCTTCGTCTATCTCCTGAGATGGGTTATGAAACGAACGGTTTTCGACACGTGCAAAACCCGAATAGCCCCGGAGCCCCGAACTCCAGAGTCGCGCTCGGGATGCACGTCGTAGTGCGACATGTGGTCCGACCTGGCGACGGACATACCGCCGCCGCCCGCCCCCCGCCGCGCTATTCAGTTATACAATAGCCCCGGTCTTGATGTCCAACTTACAACAAACAATGAGTTGTCCTTTTTGTTAATTAGGTAGGTTTTTTTTTTTCAATTTCTTGAGGCACAGAAGGGCATATTTTATAGTCAAAGAAACTGAGTGAGGAGCGGCTTGCGCCGCCCCTCGCACCCTGCCGCCCCGGGCCATGGCCCTTTTGGCCCTAGGGTAAATACGCCACTGATCTTAAGGCGAACAGTTACAGGGTTCCTCAGGACTTAGGTAAACAGCTTAAGGTTTACGTCCAGCAATGGATACATCGCTTAATGGACAGAAGGACAGACTGAGAACTGTCCCTTATGAAGGACATGGTTGCTAGAAATAACGCTCTGAGACAAAAAGACCGTTACCTAAGTTATCTGCGACGAAGTTACTCTGTACTGGCCGAGTGTACAACAGCCAATCCATCTTAGCTTCGATAACAGTGGTCAGTGTAACGAGTTTCGGTCATCC
Source organism: Melanargia galathea (assembly GCA_920104075.1). NCBI lineage: Eukaryota > Metazoa > Arthropoda > Insecta > Lepidoptera > Nymphalidae > Melanargia > Melanargia galathea. Next base: position 6,736,393 of record OV049874.1, on the reverse strand, counting down.
ATCGTTTTGAAAACGGATCACTTTTACCCTTTGTAATTCGTCTTAAGTTTCCGACAGTCATAGTGTCATGACGGAGCTAATAACGAGAACAGAGTCAATAAGACTATATTATGTACCTACCGCAAAATTCAAGAACAAGCAATTATCCACGACTTCGCCCACATGAAATAGCTGTTTTTCATATGGAAGAAGTAAGGATTCTGAGATAATAGGTACTCTGGATCACTTCTTGGAAAATCTTTTAACCGCTGGATTTCAAGTCCCGTTAAAAATCGGTTATATAGATATGTCCTAAAACAAATACAGAGAATAATGTTTACATAACATGCAAAAAAATATGTGATTCAATTTTTCAAATTACAGATAAACACAATTTTATTTATTTGTATTAAGTAAGTAGGATGCGTTAAAAATGAAAAATCGCATTGTTGAAGAAAACCCAGCCACGTGGTATTTCAATACTACGGATCTAAGAAGACATTAAGCGTCGCTTATTTATTTTATTCTCGAAAACGTGACTCGATCTCGTTGCAAGTTTTCATTTCGCGAGCGGAAATTGCGCCTCCACTTTACACAGCTGTTGTTTAGATCCGCAGTATTTTTTTTATTCTACGCTTTTCATAGTGAAATCTGGCAAAAACTGCATATAATTATGAACAAAATTAAATCTCATCGATTCTACCGTAGCGAGGCATAAAACCTAAGTCATTGAAGTATCTATTGCCCTTTTGGATGGATAAATTATTTTATTGTAAAATGCTCTACATTTGTAATTCTTCTTCTTCTGCGTATCTTGTTCTTTTTTTTATTCAACTACAAGTTAGCCCTTGACTGCAATCTCACCTGATGGTAAGTGACGATGCAGTCTAAGATGGATGCGGGCAAACTTGGAAGAGGTATGCAAACCACTTATGGGCATCGTACCGGAATGCTAAATCGCTTGGTGGCACGGCTTTGGCGGCAGGGTGGTAACCAGCCACGGCTGAAGCCTCCCACCAGGCAACCAGAGACAATTTACAAATTATAAAACGTCCTACTTGAAAGAGGCCTATTTGTATATATAACAGTGGACGCTGAGCATGATAATGATGATAACATTTCTATACGTGTTGTTTCCCAAACATCGTGTGTCGCAGTAACCTAAAAAATCAACCGCGCCTCTTCATTGAAACCTATCAGCGTACAAGCTAGCAAATTAGCTTGGAATTATTGTAAAAACCCATTGAACGTTTTTGACACAACTTTATTACTTGCTAGACTAGGCTGTAGCATATTTTCGTTGCTTGCCTACCGTTTTACATTTTTGTATTTAAACTTTTCAAATTGGTGTAAATCAGTTTAAATTTGAAACACAGATTGGTTTCATGTCGTCTGCATAATATGCTCATTACCAATTCCAGCAATTAGCTTTATCTCGTTATGTTAAACGAATATCATAATGGCCTCCATTTGCCATTGTGCCGATGCAAAGAGATCAGGGATTAATTTTTATGTTGCATAGAGTTTGCCAACAGCGCAGCGTTTGGAATTTAGAATTTATATAACAATGTTTATGAAATATTTACTTTGATTACTATTTAACATTCTACACAAAACATGTTAAACATTTCGTTATATTATAACTGTGTACATTTGGCATTTTGGATAAATGTTTTACATAAATAATGTGATAGTACTTATTTATGAAAATTACTGTCGAAACGCAAATTTCAATACCCGAGCCGCAGGCGAGGTTTTTTACAAAGCGCATAGAGTATAAATTTCACGATACAAAATTTTTAAACCAATTTAAGAAATAAATAAAAAAATGTTTTCATCGTCAGTATAAAAATGGTAAACCTTATAAAATTCCTACCCATTATACCTGCTTTATTTATACCAAGAGAAGAGCGGGTAGAGAGTTAAACTAAGTAGTATAGGTATAAGAGCCTGTTTAATTCTTTTACAAACTCATGTTGTCAGAGAGTTAAACAGGCTCTACCAGTCTAGAATTTAGACGATTAGTGTAATGTATACCTAATTACGATATATTTCACCAAAGAAACTTACTTCTGCGCAAAATTAAAAATACCAAAAGAAAGATTTTATATTACACGAATATTATTATCACGAAAGTAGAAATAAGAAATTTACATATATCTACTCGAAATTTCCACTGTCAGATAAACGATTCGTATGTGTGAGGGAAAGGAGTAGGTACTCGAGTAGGGTAGAGCGGGGCTAGTTGAGCAATTTTTCACTATATCGGTCATAGCTCCTCAACTATAAGCCCAAATTGCTTGTTATGCATATTGATGGGTAAATAATTTATCCCTTTCCAAAAGTGACCCTAAAAATTTATTTCTAACATTTCGAGTTTAAGAGCTAAAGCTGTTTAAGTGAAGAAAGTCAGAGGTGCTCAACGTACCCCATAGGTGAGGTAAGTTGAGCAGTTAGAAATCATAGGCAAACCATGGCTTAAATGTTTACTAGACATGAAATAAAATTTCTATTTGACAGTCAACTTTTTATTTATACCACAGACGTATAAAAGGAAGCAGACCTAACATAACAAAAAAGTTGGCGTTCCAATTACGCCTACATACAAATTTCACGTACACATTGACAGTAAACAGGGCCGAACTCATGCAAGCGAGGGTGAGGGACTGAACTCGTAACGCGGAATCAGACTTAGGCGTCGTCGCCGTATTAGAAAGCGATTACGCGGTCATCGCGCGGGTGATTTTGTATCTATAATCGCGCGAACATTGAGATTATTATTTACGCGACGAGTCACTAGGCCCTTGAAAGTATAGTCAAATAACACTATTGCCAGATTAGTATAGATACTAAAGCGTAGCGTAGTGACTGATCTGCAGGCCTATAATTATCTGTGATATGAAATTTATCGTAGATACTAATCATTAATCTGTGATGAAATTAATTTGAAAACTACGGTAAAGTGCCATCAAATTGTAGGTTAAACCCTTATTTTACATTCTGTAACCTTAATGTCCAACTGGGATGCAGTTCATCATCATCAGATGTTACACAATGTAAAATGATGGTTTGATAATTATTTGATGGGCACATTTTCATAGGTTCTAACGTTTTCGTTCCCACTGAGATACAGAATAGGCCTGCTGATTGATGATTCGCTTCGTGCTCTATGTTTGACGTGACACTTCACTCGAATGAAATAGGTAGGTAGTTAAACTAGTGAAACGCTAGTTTGTAAACTATTTATCAAACTAACTTTTTACTAGTTTAACTACCTACCTATTTCATTCGACCTACCTTACCTATGTAAAATGAGTAAAATAAATAAAAACAAACAAAAGTTTCAATTATTTATTTTTAAACAAAACTATTTTTTTTTAATAATTTCTTTCCGATAATTGCTTTGCTTTGCATTATGCTTCATTCTTAAATCAACATAAAATTTAACAATCACCTTAATCATTAATTGCAAATGATTGAAATCATGTTCATCATTGGTCTTAAACTCACTACAATTATTCGATAAATCAGCTATATACATTATCATGCTATTATAATTTATATTTCCTTTAATCATTTTTAAAACTTCTTCACACGATTGAATTATTTTAATCAAACCATTCGATGGGTAAATCAAATCTCCCCTGTCCTTTTTGTTGTCCACTAAATGTGCTTTAAAATCCTTAGAACATAGCACACTCGATGATTTGGGATACCAATTTATTTTATTCATGTTAATCAACCAGGCATTTCTTAGATTTTCGTCCTTTGGGAACCTGAAAAATGATTTCATTTTTATAATTTGTCCGTACTTTTATCTAATCAACCTTCAAAATATACCTACTAAATAAACCTTGAGCCTGAATACGGCCCTGTGAAATTGTACAAGTATAAGAAACATCAAACAAGATCAGAGTATCAAATTATTGATAAATATTGCAACAGGGATCTACTAGAACCAAAATTACTATAACTATTTACGAGTTTTGGACATATAATAAATAGGGACTGCTTCTAAAATGCCGAACGATTATTATTAATCTCACAGTAACCATGTAAACAAATTACGAGACTATGGCACATGAAAACTTACCGATAACAATTAATTTCAGGTGTTTTCCTTTATGAAGAATTGCTGCACAGAGGTGCACTACACTTAACCTATTTATTTTAGTATTCTTGGATCTTAAGACTTGATTTTAATGCAAAAATAAAATAATAAACAACTCGCAGGATAAGATCTTGTTTTTGACATCATTTGACATATTGCACCGCCATCATGCTAAGCTGTGCTTAGCAAGATGGCGGTTTGCCTCAAGACCTATTTTTTCTATGAGTGCGTAAGTGTTGCAACAACAGAAAAAAAAGAGATAGAGTATTATATTTTTGTTTGGAGAGAAACAAGCGAAGATATTATTTATTCTCTTAGATGTAGTTGTGAAGATTATGTTAGGTCTGCTTCTATTTTGTACGTCTGTGATTTATACTCTTTTAGTGACATGACAGTGAAATTAAAGTTCTTTTATTTTAATAATTAAACGTAGAAAAAAGAATCGACAAAAACTAAACACATATTTTTCCTTCATTAACAGCATTTGCGCATCATTTAACTGTTGAGTGGTGTAAGAACCTCTAAAAGTTTTTCTTTTATAAATCCGCATTCTAAAATAAAATAAAATAAATATATTAAGTACTTTTCTTCTAAATCATAGAGTCAAATTCAAAGTAATCAACTATTGCTCAACTAACCCCAACCCAAAAATTTGAAACAAAAGTGAAGTTTTCAAAAAACTACTAAATTATATTCCAATAACTTTAAAGATACCAAAAGTATACTAAATTTATGAAAATTCAACACTTACCTGATTGAAAACGGATAATATTTGACTCGTACAGAAGAAATATTCCCATATACTATTTTTTTACTTTTTGGTCGCAAAATAATCAAAGTGTGCATGTACTTCACTCGAATGACAGGTCGTCACGAGCGGTCGCGCGATGACTTCCCCTCTCGCGACTGCTCCTTTCCATAATTTGATGTTTTAGTGTGCGGTGTTTAGTTTCTGAGATATTTCAACTGCCCAACTTGCCCCTATGCTCAACTAGCCCCGCTCTACCCTACTTTACTTATAAAGACGCAGCTAAATCTCTGCGGAAGCCTTGACTAGCGAATGGGTTTCCTAATGCACTGTAAATGCGGAGTTTCTTCCCCGAAGACGTTGGGACAGTGTTGAATTGCCCGGGATTACACCATTAGTATTTATTTGAGAGTTCCTTTGTTTGAATAAAACGTGGTTGAACCGTCTACATACGAGCACTTTGCTATTTCCTCATGCATAACAGGATTTGTACTTGACAACTTAACTTAATGGTGAACAATGACAGGAGCGAGTGTTATACTACGCTAAGCTGGAAATATGACCGATAAGGACCTATAAAAACGATAATATCAGCTTTATAAAATGCAGCAGCGTACAGGAACGCTAAATGAACCTGACTTAAACGAGAATTGAACTTGGGACTTCTTGCTTGTGAAAGGAGTTATCACAACATTGAAACAGAGTTCCCAAAAATAAGTGTTTGTCTTCGAAATATAAAGTATTACTTTGGGATGAAGTATCTAGAAACAATATTGTAAAGGAATATACCGTAAACTCATATATCCAAACAGTTACGTATAACACACAAAACGCTTGACGGAAAAACGTGTGCCTCATAGAAGTTTGTAATAAAATATTGTATGAAGATGAACACTTTTACATTGCAAAACGCGCGTACAAGTCGAGCTGCATGGTGTCGTTACCAAGTGCTTTGTAAATTTTCCAAACATCATAAAAATCCAACACACTTACACGCGCATTCAGTGTAACATCGTGCCGCTATTTGACATCGCACGTTGTTTTTTTTTAATCTGTAAATGGCTATAAATTTTAATGTACTCGTACCTAAGATAATGTAATATATATCTATACCAACCGATGGTAGTCAAAAACGAATTTATTGAAATGCCATGAATAAAGCCAAATGTTTCAGTGAGCGATTTTGTGTAAACGTTTGCATTTATCATGCGTCGGATGTACGTACGTGATTGATTGTTTTAGCGCATCAGCTAACCCGCTGCGCCAAAGTGTATTTAACCTCCACTAAAAAGGATAAGTATTTTATATAGCATAAATATATCACACTAATCACACTAATATTATAAAGGCGAAAGTTCGTGCGTGTCTGTATGTGTTTGTTCCTCTTTAACGCCACAACTACTGAACCGATTTGGCTGTAATTTTGAACGGAGATAGATTATGCCCTGACTTAACACATAGGCCTTTTTATCCCGGAAAAGTATTCCTGTGGGACTAAAATAGATATAGACTTCCAAAATATAAGAATACTTAGTTGTACGAATTTATGTTATGTAAGTAATTATTATTATTTATTGAATATTTTGAAATTATTCTAATAAGTAATCTCGCAATAGTAAAAAAATAGTCGAATTACGAAAATACAAATTTTAGTTTCATAATTTATTGTTCAGATTCAGAAGGCCAAAAGGTGACTCGAAACACTGAGGGATAGGTATTTAAGATAAATTCAGAAAAATATTTTAAAAAGTGCATTACTTAAATCTAATAAAAATACCCAGATGACAAAAGTTTTTTTGTCTAATTTTTTTTTTTTTTATTTGATTTGAAAGATAAATTTTATTTATTTATAAAACATGATACATAATGTAAGTAAAACTAATAAACACAATAAATAATTTAAAGATAATAATATATTTATTATAAAAACTAGTCGAAAAGTCCACCCCTGGTGGCTCCTGGTTCAAAGGTACCCATCAGACTGGCCGCATTACCACGCTGGATGGCGATGGATAGCCTTTGGACCAGGAAGGCACCAGAGCGTGGGCCACAGCCTCTCTCCCTAAGTCGACGGCCGATATCTTTTAAAAAGGTCTTTGCCTCTACACCCCAGCAACCCATCGTCTCCACCGCCAAAGGGATGAATATGTATCTGTCTAAGAGTGGAGCGTACTTGCCACGCTTCGCAGTGGCAGCAATTTGTCTAATTTCATTTATTATAATTTTTGTTTTGTTCTTAAAACTCAATGTCGTCTATATAGTAATGTGGCAATAGTAATTGCGATATTTATATTATGACCCTTTTGTACTGTACGATTTAGTGTATGTCCCTTACTAGAAATGCTGTATAAGGCGACCGTCCACTGCTGCGCATGACATCTACTGACTGATGAAACTGACATCTAAAAACGCGATAGATGGCGCTGACTGTTCTTAGATAAATCACGCTCACAGAGCACATTATTACAATAGTTGCATGGCATCTGTATGCATTTGCACTTTTTATGCTGGAAAAACCCACAGTTCCCACGGGACTTTGAAAAAACCGAAATCTATAGCTACAGCTATAGGTAGATTACTATAGCAAACTTCCTTGAAATCTATACTAATATTATAAAGCTGAAGAGTTTTTGTTTGAACGCGCTAATCTCAGGAACAACTGGACCGATTTCAAAAATTCTTTCACCGTTCGATATGTATGTACGTCATCCTTGAGTGCTATAGGCTATATTATATGTACCACGGGCGAAGCCGGGGCGGACCGCTAGTTAGATATAAAGGTTGGAAAAGTTCACGTTTTAGTTTCAGTTTAGTATAAAACAAGGAAAGCTGCACTAAAAAGAGATGTTGAACGGCGAAAAATGTCATGGCTAAAAGGTAAATTACATGTTTTGTGTTTGTGAAGTTGTGAAAAACTGTAATACTACTAGGACATATTTTCGCAAGGGAATCTGTTATAAAAAGTTTAATTTGCGTTATTCCACACTTTTGTACACTTATCAATCAAATGAATTAATTATTATTATCAGACGAAGAAAGGTTTACTACATAGTTGTATACTCGATATACCTAATTAGGAGAAAAATGTTTTAACCGTCATCAATATATAAAGTAGATACCTACTCAACGAAAAAAATACAAATATATTTATTTAATATTATTTTATATTTCCCAGACAAAATAGTCGTCTAGACGTTGTTTTATTTACATTTCAATTTCAAAGTCCGATGAAGCTTTCGACTAGTGTGGATATATACGATCTCGTGTGTATGTTTATGTATGTGTATGTTTTATGGATCTTCGTGGATTTCAGTTACAGTTCAATTTCTTAAATAAAAATAGCCTGCATTTCAGTTATATATTCATTTAAATATAACGCTTCATCTAAATCAGTTTAACTAGTTTGTGCCCGCGGCTGCGCCCGCATAAATTTCGGTTTTTCACAAATCCTGAGGGAATCGTAGATTTCCAGTTCCCGTTCCCCCTCCCTTTTTCAACCTTTATACCTACTTTCAAAGAAGTTTGCTATAGTAATCTACCTATAGCTGCAGCTGAAGATTTCCGTTTTCCAGGATAAAAAGTCTATGTGTTAAGTCAGGGCATAGCCTATCTCCATTCAAAATTTTAGCCAAATTGGTAAAGCAGTTGCGGCGTTAGGGCGTTTGTGCACTTACTCGTTTTCGATTCGTTTTCGATTCATGTTCGTTTTTTTAATGAACATCATAAAAACGGATACGAAATTCACGAATTACATTTGTGCACTTAATCGTGATTTCACTATACGTTTTAAGCATTTCGTAGATAAAACCGTGTTCATAATGTGTGCTGCATTTAATCGTCGTCAGCTTTTCGCACTTCTCTTATACATTCGTAGGCGATCATCACTTAATGACATGACATGACATCATGAAAAAACTTTTTTTAATTACTATCGAAAGAATGTTGCTACTTTCGATTTCATATTGTGTCATATAAAAAAAAAAAGATTCCTCGGCAAGACACGTTTTAGAGAATGCATAACTCCAGAAAAAATGCTGGCAGTAACACTAAGGTAAGTGATTATGAATATTTCACACGGTACGGTTAGTATCAAAATTATCTAAGCATACGTCATATATTTTGTGAACATCCCAAGTGGACATTACGCTCTTGTAAGAAAACAGTAACAACTAAGTATCAGAAATGATATTTTTTATGAAATGTTCATATTTTGCTGATAGTTTTTGACTACCAACCACAGGTATGGAAATTTTAATTATACTACAATATTTAGGTATTTTACTCGAAGTAAAACTAATTTGAATGAAACAAACGATTTATTTTAATGCCAAACTGAGTAGGTATTAACTTTTAATAATAATCAAGTGCTTTGAATCATGTTTTGTTGGAATTCAAGAAATGCAAATACCTATGTTTTCCAAATACCTCACAACATCAGGACTCATCTCTGCCCTCTTTCCACACACCATTCCACTCGCGTCCTTATTTTAAAACGATTCGATGTGAAGAATTCACGAATATATAAACACGAAAACGAATCGAAAACGAGTAAGTGCACAAACGCCCATACAGTTATAAGGAAGGCTATGTCGAATCGTGTTTTCACGAAACACGAAAACGAATCGAAAACGAATAAGTGCACAAACGCCCTTAAAGTGTAACAAACACACACACACACACAAACACACACACACACACACACACACACACACACACATACACATACACAATACACATACATACACACACATGTGTGTGGCCTTTATAATATAAGTGTGATAACGGTTCAACCGTTTGAGCGTTACGGTGAAAAAGACAGACACGTTAAACTTATAACACCCCGTCGTTTTTGCGTCGGGGGTTAAAAATTAAGCTTTATAATAAGTACCTATGTGTAATCTAGCGAGAAAGTCAAAAGCTAGGTTTATTAAACTACATTACTATTGAGCATGTTCATCCCTGAGTGAAACATTTTAGCCACGACGTAAATTCAGTGTATGGTTCAGCGATAAGCTGATCATGTTAATAGGGCACAACAGACATTATCTGCGGTCGAACGCACGCGGTGCAGTGATACTGCTATTACAAATGAAATTTCATCGATATATTGAAATTTTAGCTTGTCGAAATTTGGATTAGGGATGGTCCATAACAATCCCAACTTTTTCGAAATCTAATATGATTAAATATTGTGACATACATAGATAGCATGTTATATAATTACCTAATTTAAATGTTTGATCAATACTGGTGAGATATCAGTCCCATAAAAAAATATAACTGAAAAAACATTCGAAGTAAGTCTTGCCTACGAGAATTTAGTAGTAATATTATTTGTAAACCCCGACGCAAAAACGACGAGGTGTTATAAGTTTGACGTGTCTGTGTGTGTGTGTCTGTCTGTTCCCCCTTAGCGCTCAAACGGGTGAACCGATTTGAATGCGGTTTTTTTTTTGTTTGAAAGGTGAATTTGTCGGGAGTATTGTTAGCTATGTTTGATGAAAATCGGTCCAAGATGGCCGCCGCTACAAAATGGCAGATTACATATTTTATCACAACGCCCTCAATATGGGTATCAAATGAAAGGACTTGACTAGTAGAATAGCACTATGCAATCCAAGATGGCCGCCATTACAAAATGGCGAATGTCGGGGGTTTTTAAATTTGTAATTTATACTTGTACTCCTAACTTCTTTAAACCTTAAATACACTTGTGAGTATTATTACAACTTTTTAAATCACTCTGTGGCTTTCTCACTGAAAATAAGTTCGCAATCGTGGGTGACAACTTACTTTTCACGGAATAGGTCCATCTGAAATTATAAACTCTCAAAATGTCTTTATTTATTCAATTTATTAATTTCGTGTTTTCATACTATTACTATCTTCGATTAATGACTCTCTAGATAGAGTGAAGCGCTGTAGTCGCAACAAAAATAACGGGCCAACTTTGAAAGCGCTGTGTGCGTATTACGCACACACGTGTACGTAGGTACGCGTGTTTAACAAGCGCGCTGATTCATGTGGGCGTGCGCTGAGTGATACCAGTTCTTGAATATTTCCCATCAAGTAGTGGAATAATATATTTTGATTTTGAGGTGCATATTATCTGTAGTTTGTTTTAAATTTAATTATTTTACATAATTATTAGTTTTTTTTACAGTTTATTTAAACACTAGCATCTGCCCGCGGCTTCGCCCGCGTGAATTTCGGTTTTAAACAAATTCCGTCTTTTTAAAAGCTGATCAAGGTTTATATACTATCCATGTATGTGGACGTATGTTTCACAAACGGAAACTCTAAGTATGGACTTATGGGAATATGGACGCCATTTTGATTTTTTTTGTTAATGCACCGAATTCTCTCAAAATCGATATCTGAAGTTCTTTGTGATCATAAAAAAGAAAACTGATGTCAAAATAGCAAAAAATATACGCCATTTTGATTTTTTTTTGTTAATGGATCGAATTCTCTCAAAATCGATATATGGGGTTCCCTGTGATCATAAAAAAGAAAACTGATGTCAAAATAGCAAAAAATGGACGCCATTTTGATTTTTTTTGTTAATGCACCGAATTCTCTCAAAATCGATATATGGGGTTCCCTGTGATCATAAAAAAGAAAACTGATGTCAAAATAGCAAAAAATGGACGCCATTTTGATTTTTTTTGTTAATGCACCGAATTCTCTCAAAATCGATATATGGGGTTCCCTGTGATCATAAAAAAGAAAACTGATGTCAAAATAGCAAAAAATAGACGCCATTTTGATTTTTTTTGTTAATGCACCAAATTCTCTCAAAATCGATATATGGGGTTCCCTGTGATCATAAAAAAGAAAACTGATGTCAAAATAGCAAAAAATGGACGCCATTTTGATTTTTTTTGTTAATACACCGAATTCTCTCAAAATCGATATATGGGGTTCCCTGTGATCATAAAAAAGAAAACTGATGTCAAAATAGCAAAAAATGGACGCCATTTTGATTTTTTTTGTTAATGCACCGAATTCTCTCAAAATCGATATATGGGGTTCCCTGTGATCATAAAAAAGAAAACTGATGTGAAAATAGCAAAAAATGGACGCCATTTTGATTTTTTTTGTTAATGCACCAAATTCTCTCAAAATCGATATATGGGGTTCCCTGTGATCATAAAAAAGAGAACTGACGTTGAAATAGCAAAAAATGGACGCCATTTTGATTTTTTTTGTTAATGCACCGAATTCTCTCAAAATCGATATATGGGGTTCCCTGTGATCATAAAAAAGAAAACTGATGTCAAAATAGCAAAAAATGGACGCCATTTTGATTTTTTTTGTTAATGCACCAAATTCTCTCAAAATCGATATATGGGGTTCCCTGTGATCATAAAAAAGAAAACTGATGTCAAAATAGCAAAAAATGGACGCCATTTTGATTTTTTTTGTTAATGCACCGAATTCTCTCAAAATCGATATATGGGGTTCCCTGTGATCATAAAAAAGAAAACTGATGTCAAAATAGCAAAAAATGGACGCCATTTTGATTTTTTTTGTTAATGCACCAAATTCTCTCAAAATCGATATATGGGGTTCCCTGTGATCATAAAAAAGAAAACTGATGTCAAAATAGCAAAAAATGGACGCCATTTTGATTTTTTTTGTTAATACACCGAATTCTCTCAAAATCGATATATGGGGTTCCCTGTGATCATAAAAAAGAAAACTGATGTCAAAATAGCAAAAAATGGACGCCATTTTGATTTTTTTTGTTAATGCACCAAATTCTCTCAAAATCGATATATGGGGTTCCCTGTGATCATAAAAAAGAAAACTGATGTCAAAATAGCAAAAAATGGACGCCATTTTGATTTTTTTTGTTAATGCACCGAATTCTCTCAAAATCGATATATGGGGTTCCCTGTGATCATAAAAAAGAAAACTGATGTCAAAATAGCAAAAAATGGACGCCATTTTGATTTTTTTTGTTAATACACCGAATTCTCTCAAAATCGATATATGGGGTTCCCTGTGATCATAAAAAAGAAAACTGATGTCAAAATAGCAAAAAATTGACGCCATTTTGATTTTTTTTATTAATGGATCGAATTCTCTCAAAATTGATATATGGGGTTCCCTGTGATCATAAAAAAGAAAACTGATGTCAAAATAGCAAAAAATGGACGCCATTTTGATTTTTTTTGTTAATGCACCGAATTCTCTCAAAATCGATATCTACAATTCCTATGTGTTTCCAATGCATGCCTCACAGCAAACTATTGCAATAATGTGTTGTGAGCGTGATTTACCTAAGAACAGTCAGCGCCCTCTATGGCGTTTTTGGAACTTTATGTCTATTTTAATCCCACAGGAATACGTTTCCGGGATACAAAGTAGCTTATGTGTCAAGTCAGGGCATAATCTGTCTTCATTCAAAATTTCAGCCAAATCGCTCCTTTTTTCAATCTTCGACGTCCTTGATTATCTATACTAATAAATAAAATTGAAGTGTCTGTCTGTAATATCGAAATAACTACCTCATATTAAGCTCATAATGGTTATTTGAACGCTACCATAACCGAATCACACGTTTTTAAAATTTTTGTCTGTCTGTCTGTCTGTTTGAACGGGCTAATCTTTGGAACGGCTGAACCGATTTTGACGGGACCTTCACATACAAGTAGAAAATTAACCAGGGAGTAACATAGGCTACTTTTTTAACCGACTTTCAAAAAAGGAGGAGTTGTGTTTTTCTACCTATGTACACCGATATCTCCGAGATTTCTGAACCGATTTGCGTAATTTTTTTTTAATCGATAGAGAAACATTGCGACCCTGTTCTATAAATAAATTGGATTCCAACTCCTCAATCATGATGCTGTAGGGGACCTAATCCCCAAAACTAATAGGTTTTAGAAACTTTCGGTTATTTAAATTGATATTGGGGGTACCAATTAAAGACTTTATCGTTGAACGAACTCGAGTAGGTACATATCCAACTGCTCAACCCTGATGCTGTAAGGAATTGTATTCCGAAATCGTGGGGATCCCACGGGATTTTTCCGTTTTGGGGACGGGTTTCTACAGATAAGCTACTTTTTGTTCTGGAAAATCAAAAGTTCCCACGGGATTTTTAAAAACCTAAAACCACACGGGCGAAGCCGTGGGCATCATCTAGTTTGCAATATAAGTCTTTTTCACGGAAATGTTCAGAGCATATCACCGTAGCTTTGGATGGTTTCCAGAATTCTTCTCCACGGCTTTTTCTTATTACGTCCACCCATCGACTTCTAATTATAGGATCAATAGGTATCCTGAAGAAAAATCAAAATGGCGTCCATTTTTTGCTATTTTGACATCAGTTTTCTTTTTTATGATCACAGGGAACCCCATATATCGATTTTGAGAGAATTCGGTGTATTAACAAAAAAAATCAAAATGGCGTCCATTTTTTGCTATTTTGACATCAGTTTTCTTTTTTATGATCACAGGGAACCCCATATATCGATTTTGAGAGAATTTGGTGCATTAACAAAAAAAATCAAAATGGCGTCCATTTTTTGCTATTTTGTCATCAGTTTTCTTTTTTATGATCACAGGGAACCCCATATATCGATTTTGAGAGAATTCGGTGCATTAACAAAAAAAATCAAAATGGCGTCCATTTTTTGCTATTTTGACATCAGTTTTCTTTTTTATGATCACAGGGAACCCCATATATCGATTTTGAGAGAATTCGGTCCATTAACAAAAAAAATCAAAATGGCGTCCATTTTTTCTATTTTGACATCAGTTTTCTTTTTTATGATCACAGGGAACCCCATATATCGATTTTGAGAGAATTCGGTGCATTAACAAAAAAAATCAAAATGGCGTCCATTTTTTGCTATTTTGACATCAGTTTTCTTTTTTATGATCACAGGGAACCCCATATATCGATTTTGAGAGAATTCGGTGTATTAACAAAAAAAATCAAAATGGCGTCCATTTTTTGCTATTTTGACATCAGTTTTCTTTTTTATGATCACAGGAAACCCCATATATCGATTTTGAGAGAATTCGATCCATTAACAAAAAAAATCAAAATGGCGTCCATTTTTTGCTATTTTGACATCAGTTTTCTTTTTTATGATCACAGGGAACCCCATATATCGATTTTGAGAGAATTCGGTCCATTAACAAAAAAAATCAAAATGTCGTCCATTTTTTGCTATTTTGACATCAGTTTTCTTTTTTATGATCACAGGGAACCCCATATATCGATTTTGAGAGAATTCGGTGCATTAACAAAAAAAATCAAAATGGCGTCCATTTTTTGCTATTTTGACATCAGTTTTCTTTTTTATGATCACAGGGAACCCCATATATCGATTTTGAGAAAATTCGGTGCATTAACAAAAAAAACCAAAATGGCGTCCATTTTTTGCTATTTTGACATCAGTTTTCTTTTTTATGATCACAGGGAACCCCATATATCGATTTTGAGAGAATTCGGTGTATTAACAAAAAAAATCAAAATGGCGTCCATTTTTTGCTATTTTGACATCAGTTTTCTTTTTTATGATCACAGGAAACCCCATATATCGATTTTGAGAGAATTCGATCCATTAACAAAAAAAATCAAAATGGCGTCCATATTCCCATAAGTCCATACTACTTAGTTTCCGTTTTTGAAACATACGTCCACATACATGGATAGTATATAAATCTTGATCAGCTTTTATAAGACAACTTTATTTATTACTATTGAACCATACGGGAAAATTCGCAATCCAAACCTGACAACACCAAAAAACGACGCGTTGGTTTTGTGAAAAAATGTATCAATGTATTAGTTTTGTTTTTGTAAATTACTATTAATTTTGAGTTACTTACTGATGGTAGGAGATTTTGTTCGTTGCTCGTAAACGTCCTCTGTAATTTCTGCAGATTTTTATCGCGCAAATAGTCATTTTCATCAAAATAAACGAATGCAAAAAATAAGCCGTACGTCCGTATCTCTTGAGGTTTCAATCGACACTGCGGAGCGGAGAGCGCTTTATGCGCCAACAGTTGGCAGATATTTTTATCGACGCTGTTGAGCCGCGTCACTATATCTAGGAGTAGGTAGATAATCAAAGATTACTATATTAATTATACTTTTATATTTGTCTTTATTTTAGAGTATGATTTTATAAGCATACTCGATAGTTCCGTAGTTTACTTTGACCTTGTAAAACAATTACATCAAACCGGATGTACACAAAGTGGAAATGATGATAAAAGAGAAAGAATAAAAATACTTCAGATAGTACTCCGACGGGTCTCAAAAATAATCCCACAATTGCATCTTCTTCTTGTTATGTTGTTGAAAGCTCCTCAATTTTCAACGTAAGGGCGATTGTCCACCGCCACTGGCACCGGGACGTCACTGACAAAAAGATGACGGCGCCGATTTAGCGATACATACATTTACTACTAGTACGGCAGCCCTGGAACAAAATTTTTAGTGATTAATAACAAACTGAATTTTCCTGTGCAGGTTCGTTTCGACGAGACGAACAACTTTTTTATTTATGAAAATTCTCGATGGAGGTAGCTAATCGAGTGGGGGGGGGGGGGTTTAAAAATTTCGATTCGCTCGGGTGGGAAATCGTTCCACTAAATTTGTAGGACTATGTAGCCATTTCATTATACAAGTATTTACTAAGCTGCATACAAAAAATCAGCTAGTTATTAATAATGTTTAATCATTTTTATAACCTCATTATTTGGAAATATTCGGAGTGGAGGACGCTGTAGAATATTATTAATGACCAGCCGATTTTTTGTATGCAGCCTAATAAATACTTGTATAATGAAATGGTCTTATAGTCCTACAAATTTAGTGGAACGATTTCCCACCCGAGCGAATTATATTATTAGTACTTAATTTATTTTTAGTACTTAATTTTTTTGTATGGTAGTAAAGCTGTAAGTCTTGGGGTTCAACAGATTTTCGAGAAAAACATAATGCAGCCCCTTACATTTTTTTCAGGCTATGAAGCACATCATTTATGCCACCTAGTAAAGATAGAAATAGTTCGCAGCTTTCTACTGATCAAGCTAATAGGTATTCTCGCCTTATTACTATTATTATTACTCCACCATTCCACTGAAGTAGAGAACGGAAGGTTTAAGCGGGACTTCTACGAACTGACAATTTTAATAGATCTCTGTACATGATAATACTATGTTTGATAACTTTCGCATTGCTGCTGAATTATAGAATGCTTTTCATCTACCAATTGCAGATAATGCGTAAATGCCGACCTGATTTTAACATAATTAATGGCATTTAATCGAACTACGTATAGGGAATATGACCTTGATGATTTGATAGTTTGGTATAGAAGTAGGTAAGGAATGGTATGGCTTCTGCGGGCCAGGATACAGAACCGCCGTAGCAGAGCCAATCAGTATTACAGCAGCTATATATTGGTTAATAGAAATATGAAATAAGAGATGTATTTAAGCATTATTATTGTACGTGTTAGACTGGAAGTCGCACATGTGCATAATTATGTTATTTCTATTTTGTACCTAATACTTATGTTAGGCCCGATATTAGGACGTTTTTGTGCTCCCTGCTACTTGATCTTGATCAATGTAATTTTAGACGCCAGTATTAATTCAATTCATAGTAGAATAACTAATATAAAGGATTTTTCAAACATTTATTTTTTTGTTGATTTTGAAAAACTCCCATATATTTTGGCATAAATGCTATACGTAATTTGATTAACTACTTATTAGCTTCTTATTTCCATAGAGGGCGTTTGTTTTGAATAGGTAGACCAACGTTCATACATTTTTGCCCATCCTCCTTTAGTGGAACGATTTCCCACCCGAGCGAATCGAAATTTTTAAAACCTCCCCACTCGATTAGCTACCTCCATCGAGAATTTTCGTAGATAAAAAAGTTGTTCGTCTCATCAAAAAGAACCTGCTCACGAAAATTCAGCTTGTTATGAATCACTAAAAATTTTGTTCCAGGGCTGCCGTACCATACGGCCGTGTGTCCACCGCACGCCCGTCACGTCAACTTGTTCTCGACCAAAAATAATCTCGTTCTCGGTGACGTCCCGGTAACGGTGGCGGTGGACAAGCGCTCTAATGCAGCAGCCGTAGCACGGTTAGCGAGCTTCACTCCTTAAACTTATTCTACTTTTTTATTGGACTCAAGATGGAAATTGTAACAGAAGGAAATTTTGTTCGAAGTATTACTCACTTGATTATCTTTATATATATAAAAATCAATGCCACTTTTCGTTGTAATTTTTAACTCAAACACGCGCTCACCTATCCTAACCAAATATTTAGGCTTTGTTCGGACTATTTAATAGATGGTTTATGTAAAGTTTACACAAAACCGGTCGAGCGGTTCTTCATTTATCACATTTTTCATTTTTATCAATGGGTTCCCGGATGGTTCGAAAACACAATTACAGGTAACCCACCGGGTTTCGGTAGGTGGCGTTGATGTCGATAACCGGGCAGGAAGACGTCTACCAGGTCCGCTAGTATACATATATAATTATATTTTCTTGGATAAAATAATATTTATTCTCATAATAGTCATCGTCGTCATGATCAACCGATAGACGTCCAATGCTGGACATAGGTATTTTGTAGGGACTTCCACAATCCGTGGTCTTGTGCCGCTTGTATCCCGCGGCTGCCTGCGACTTTTTTGATGTTGTCAGTCCACCTAGGGGGGGGGGGTCTACCAACACTTTGCTGTCTGTGGTCGCCATTATAGGCACCTTGGGGCCCCAATATCTATCGGTTCTTCGAACTATGTCTTATTCACGATAGAATGTTAAATTCTTATTACAAATTTTTAGTTTCATTGGATTTGGGGAGATAATATTCAAAATCATCAGGCATTAGGTATGATTAAAACCATATTAAAACGTAAAAATCATGTTATATTTTTTTTCATTTGGTAGAAATAATTTTTCGCGCATCCTTACGTCTGACGTCCAAAGTCCACTCTATTTACTTTATGTCGCTAGCAATGAATGTACAAAAATGAATGTATTATCAAAATAACGTTTGGAGGACGTGTACAGTGAAAAAAAAAAAAAAAACAAAAAACATAAAATATCAGTACGCTTCTGGTACAGTGGAGATATTAAATTCATACTAACGCGACTTTCCATATAAATATGAGTGAAGCATGAATATTTACGGACGGACATAAAAATGCATGAAGACCATTAAAAGTTGAGTTACGGTACATTTCATAAAAACAAAATTACACCAATAACTTTGATCATCAAATTGTGTAATAATATTATTATGTTATGTCTCTTTTATAATCGTCTCTACGTCGCATTTATCATATTTTTAAATATCTTTTGAATTTTATCCATACAACGTTAGAAAAGACATCGCCGCAGAGCACAATCTTGTGCCCTTTGTATCCGTTGGCTGCCAGCGAATGTACAATGTAATCAAGATCAAATATCTAGTGTAAATATATAATAGTTCTAACTTGGAAGCCGTAATTGACATTAAGTCCTTCTCAACTGGTCTAAGGCTTCGTACCAAAAGAGATGAAGTCATGGAGAGGCATGTAAAGGTGATGTAAAGATGCTGCCTTAAAATGTCTCAAACTGAGGCACACCGCGCTCTGAAGTAAACGTCAAAAAGTAAATCAAATCAAATCAAACTTAATTCAAAATTGTTACACTGTACATTTTTCGAATTTTAATTTTTCAAATTTAGGTATAGAAGTGAGATAACGGTGATAAAAACTTGCGACAAATTTATTTAAAATTAAGACTACGAGAGTTCCAAACGCCCCTGGGTCTGAGAAGAACCCACAACAAACAGCCGGGTTTTTTTATTATCACTATCTCACAATGTGATTAAGACTAAGTACATATTAGAACTATTGGCTATTAGAGCAACAGCTTATAATTTACTAGCTGATGCTTGCGACTTCGCCCGCGTGGATTCATACAAACTTTCATGCCCAACATTTTACAAAATTCCAAAATTCCTTAAACACGTACTTAATTCTTTATTTTTGACCAAAAATCTACATTCCAATTTTCATGGATATAACTTGAAAATGACTGACTTTCATATAAACTTTTATCCCCTGTTTAACTCCCTCAGGGGTGGAATTCGCAATAATCCTTTCTTAGTGTGCGCCTACGTCATAAAAGGAAGCTACTGTGAAAATTTCAAGTTTCTAGCTTCAATGGTTTAGGCTGTGCGTTGATGATCAGTCACTCAGTCAGTTAGGACAAGTTTCTTTATATTAGTATAGATAGATAGATGGTTTATTTTTAACTAGTTTATAGTATATCAGAGCATACTAATTACTAGTAAACAAAAACATTAAAGCTAAATCGTATAAATTTCGTAATCTCATTATAGAGGAGAATCCATAGATTTGTTTAATTTACTATCGCCAGATCAATTGCAGTGACCGCGCGCTGCGTTCGACCACAGATAATGTCTGTTCTGCTGCAGACAGAACTGCAAATCGATACGTATGTCGGTTTTATATCTTATGCTATAGTGAATTACCACAATTTACTGGTTAACTACTTAATTGCGGATTGTGATATAAGTAGGTTTTTACAAACGAGTGAACGTACATATGTTGGGCCCAGTCGAAGGCAACAGTCTAGATTAGCATGAAGTTTGTAAACACTTTAACTTTTCACCTGTTATTCGATATATTTTTTAGAAAAAATACTAAAACAGAAAATTAAACTCGTATACGATCACTGAGTTGTCTATATCTATCCGTCTGTCCATCCGTCCGTCTGTCCGTCTGTCCGCCTGTCCGTCTGTCCGTCTGTCCATCTGTCCGTCCATCTGTCCGTCCGTCCGTCCGTCCGTCCGTCTGTTGGTCTACTAATTATTAACTAATCATTTAGACATAAGGCAGTATTTTAGAATGCAAGCAATAATGGATAGTTTCTTTTGAGTAGGTAAAGATGTGGTAAAGATAAACCATTACTAGCTAATGCATGGATACTTACATTTACTAAAATTAATGGTATTTCGTGCACTCATACTACTTTTATATGTACGAGTACGTATCGATGTTAGGTCATGAAGAAGTTTCTTTTGACTCGTGAAAGCATACTTTTCTCGCAACTCTACCTTAGCTTTCAATCGAATTTAAGAGTGCAAACCACTTTACTGCAACTTTAAAAAAAACTTTGGCTCACTCTACTGGATTTTCCGTGTTCGTATCAAATGTACACTTATAATATGCTAGCTTTTGCCGGCGGCTTCGCTCACGTTGAGGTCCATTGTACCCCCTTAGGGGTTTAAATCCTTTCTTAGCGGATGCTTACGTCATAAAATCTGTATACCAAACAGCTTAATCCGTCCAATGGTTTGAGCTTTGCGTTGTTAGATCAGTTAGCCACCTTTTCCTTTTGTATATTTAGATTTATAATACTTCTATAATATTACACATATAAATATAATATAAGTGTCTGTCTAGAATTCTAGGTGCACGATCATTATAAATATATTTTTTCTACGAAAATTTATGATATTGATACAAAAATAATACGTAATATCTTTTGAAGGCAACAAAGGTAAAAGCAATAAAAATACCAGCGAAATTTTTGCATGCGTAGATAAATTCTAGGTACGGTTTCTTTAAATAGATGTCTAGACATATTATAACAACGTGTAATTTGTACGAACGAAAATAAGAACAGCGTAAGTTTATTAAATGATTTAAATGAGTTTATTATTGACTAGCTTTTGCCCGCGGCTTCGCCCGCGTGAATTCCGGTTTTTCACAAATCCTGAGGGAATCGTGGATCCCGCTCCACCAGGAACCCGTTTCCGCTCCCTTTTCCAACCTTTATATTTACTTTCAAGGTAGTTCGCTATCCTACTAATATTATAAATGTGAAAGTGTGGATGTTTGGATGTTTAGATGTTTGTATGTTTGGATGTTTGTATGTTTGTTACTCAATCACGCCGCAACTACTGAACCGATTTGGCTGAAATTTTGAATGGAGATAGCTTATGCCCTGACTTAAAACATAGGCTACTTTTTATCCCGGAAAAGTATTCCTGTGGGACTAAAATAGATATAATCTTCCAAAAACGCCATAGAGGGCGCTGACTGTTCTTAGGTAAATCACGTTCACATAACACATTATTGCAATAGTTTGCTGTGTTGCATGCATTGGCAACACATAGGCTACTTTTTATCCCGGAAAAAATGCACAGTTCCCATGGGATTTTGAAAAACCCGAAGTCTATATCTACAACTATAGGTAGATTATTATAGCGAACTTCCTTGATAGAAAGTATAAAGGTTGGAAAAGGGATCGGGAACGGGAACCGGGAATCAACGATTCCCTCGGGATTTGTTCAAAACCGAAATTTACGCGAGCGAAGCTGCGGGCAGAAGCTATCACACATAATCACAATACCAATCCTACTAATCCTACTATCCTACTAATCCTACTAATCCTCCTACTATCCTACTAATATCATAAATGTGAAAGTGTGGATGTTTGGATGTTTAGATGTTTGGATGTTTGGATGTTTGGATGTTTGTTACTCAATCACGCCGCAATTACTAAACCGATTTGGCTGAAATTTTGAAAGGAGATAGATTATACCCTGACTTAAAACATAGGCTACTTTTTATCCCGGAAAAATCCATAGTTCCCACGGGATTTTGAAAAAAACCGAAATCTCTAGCTACAACTATAGGTAGATTACTATAGCAAACTTCCTTGAAAGTAGGTGTAAAGGTTAGAAAAGGGAGCGGGAATGGGAACCGGAAATCCACGACTCCCTCGGGATTTGTGAAAAACCAAAATTCATGCGGGCGAAGCCGCGGGCATTCTCTAGTAGTGATATATTTGCTGTAGCTGTAGATTTAGGTTTTTTCAAAATCCCGCGGGAACTGTGGACTTTTTCAGGATAAAAAGTACCTAGCCTATGTTTTAAGTCAGGGCATTATTTATCACCATTCAAAATTTCAGCCAAATCTGTTCAGTAGTGGCGACTTTATTGAGTAACAAACATCCAAACATCCAAACATCCACATTTATAATATTAGTAGGATGATATGAGTTTATGATTGATGAGATTGAATGTTTTTAATGAGGGACAGATACATTCTGAAAATAAAACTTTTTTTGACACCTACAAGTATGTATGGTAACAATCTAATGTATTCTAATCAATCAAAACTTGTATATGATAGAAGTAGCTAAACAGCATGAACAAAAAAAGCATACACATGTGTCCCACTGTTAGACACAGCCTGTGTCTGTATCTGTGTCTGGCCTGTGTCAAACAGGCCTCCTCTCTCACAGGAGAGAAGGATTTAGACCTTAGTTAGACCCGCCACGCTGCTCCAATTCGGGTTGGCGAGCTATACGTACACACACCTACGCATAATATATTTGCGTACACTGTTACGACTGGCTCAGAATAAAAAAATATACATTCCATTGAAAATATTTTCTCGTACAGAAAAAGCGGTTGGTTGTCAAAGAAAATTCAATAAAAATTGTACTTCAAGACTATGTGAGACACCGGATACAATATCGTACAGTGTTTATTGATTCCCGTTCTTTCTTTGTTTGTATCAAGGCTGTGGATAATACAATCTGAGCTCGAACGCTTGTATGGTTTTTCTATACGTTAGCATCTATTCTCTAACCAGAAGAGCAGATACAATCTGTCTAAAAAATAAAAGATATTTTATCTATAGTCTGATTTTTAATTCGGTGAAATTCTGACAGTTGTCATTTAAAAATAGAATGAGTTATTTGTATGAAAAACAGGGTTACTACCTAAAGTTAGATTTTACCTCAAACTAAAATACCAAAATACCTGAAGTATCTGTCAGGAATTTGTCATATTTACATGAGACAATTGATTTTTATTTATGTAAGTTTTGAATCTGTACTAATATAATAAAGCGGAAGAGTTTATTTGTTTGAACGCGCTAATCTCAGGAACTACTGGACCGATTTCAAAAATTATTTCACCGTTGGATATGTACGTGATCCCTGAGTGCTATAGGCTATATATTATGTACCACGGGCGAAGCCGGGGCGGACCGCTAGTTTATTATATTTTTGATGACATATTCTACACTAGCGGTCGGCCCCGGCTTCGCCCGTGGTACATACTATATAGCCTATAGCACTCAGGGATCACGTACATACCCAACGGTGAAAGAATTTTTGAAATTGGTCCGGTAGTTCCTGAGATTAGCGCGTTCAAACAAACAAACTCTTCCGCTTTATTATATTAGTATAGATATCTTCTATGCGTATGACGCATGAGGAAGACGTCATTCATTTAGCTTTGGTGTGCATGACGCATGCTGATGACGTTACCCATAGAGCTTAAAGAAGCGTACTAGTTGATGTTCGCGACTTCATCCGCGTGGAATCATAATATAAATCTCATACAAACCTTCCACCCGTATTTAACCCCCTTAGGGACCGTTCAGATAGACCGGCGCGGAGAGCAGAGCAAATTTTAATCGCATTTAAAATAGAATCTTATGGCATTGAAATAAGGTTTATTTTTACATTTTATCTCTTTTGGGAGCATCCTCGAGCATCCTCTTGTCATAAAAGAGATAGAATGTAAATATAAACCTTATTTCAATGGCTTAAGATTCTATTTTAAATGCGATTAAAATTTGCTATGCTCTCCGCGCCGGTCTATCTGAACGGTCCCTTAGAGGTTGAATTTTCAAAAATCCTCTCTTAGCGGGTGATATGTCATAATAGCTACCTGATATGCCCAGCCCAATACGTCTTGTGTTTTGAGCTGCGCGTTGGTAGATCAGTCAATCAGTCAGCTTTTCCTTGTATATATACACTTACACATATACTTAACGATATATCGTGTTCGTGATAAGAACCGTTCATCATCACGGATGACTCGGCAACTTTCTCGGCTAGTAAACATCTCCCGTATTGTATTGTATAGAGAGCAGTGCTCTTAACTAGCAATTAATCAAGCTGTTTGTTCAGCCCGAGAGTTGTATGGCGGAAAAAAGTTGTAAGACATTCCCCATGTACCCCCACAATAGAGCAATTTCACGGGTTAGAAACAACCCTTTTCTTTTATGAAAAAGCGGAATTTGCCCCGCAATACAACTTTAATAGTGTCTTTGTTTAAATAGAATTGTTCATAGCTTTTTGCACCATTATGAAAGATTTAACTACGACTCTATTGCCATTGAAAAGTAGCATCAGTTCGGTCAACCAGACTACCAACCGAACTACTGCTACTAGACGGGAAAATCTTAGTATTTGTGTTGGATTTACTTTGAAATTATCTTCTTTTTTTATTTTTATTCAACTACAAGTTAGCCCTTGACTGCAATCTCACCTGATGGTAACTGATGATGCAGTCTAAGATGGAAGCGGGCTAACTTGGAAGAAGTAAATATACCTACCCCTGATCGGTTTCTACACGGCATCGTACCGGAACGCTAAATCGCTTGGCGGCACGGCTTTCCGGTAGGGTGGTAACCAGCCACGGCTTAAGCCTCCCACCAGACCAGACCAGAGACAATTTAGAAATTTTAAAATCCCAAATTGCGCCTGCCGGGAATCGAACCCGAAACCTCTCACTTATAAGACCACAGCGCTCATCTGCTACGTATAGATATCTCTGTATCAAGCGCAATGCTCATTTCTGAGGGTCGTTATCCCTTTCTTTCTAGCTCATCATGTGCCTCGGTTTTTTTTGTGATATCGAGCGTCGTTGACCTTGAATTGAGACCAATGCGAATTTGATCCAGTAACCAACGTATCGGTATGACCTACGTCAGGGATGGCGAACCAATGGCACGCGTGCCATTGATGGCACGTGCCACAATATTTTGGGCACGTCATCGATCACAAAGTTCACCATGAAGTTTCACCTTATTACTTTAATTTGAATAATGCGTATAACTGATTTTTACACATTTTAACATTTATTATTATTTCATTATCAGTTTTGAATAGGTATTTACTATTTAGTACTTAAAATTATTTTCCCAATAATCACAATGTCAAAATTATTTCACGGCACGTCTGTGGTGTGGCCTCATTAAACATTCGTTTAAAAAAATGGCACGTTGATAGATAAAGGTTCGCCACCCCTGACCTACGTCATTGAGATATCTCTCTCTCCTTTCAGGTAATGTTTTAGAAATATTTAAGGACGCTTAAGACATAATGAGAGGCTGCCTTAACGTATCTGGCCATTCCACCATATTTTGTCGGCCTAAGGCACAAAGCCCACCAATGGAGTGGAGGGAGCCGGGGAGCAACTTTTTTGATCTCAACTCACACTCAGTTTTATTATGTGCGCTCAGTGTAAGCATGCAAACTTTGTTTGTTTTAATGCATACAAACGACCGTAAGTCTGACTAAATAAAGCTGATTTCAAGTTGTTATCGATAAAAGACGCATGCGTTGGACTTTACAAGAAGCTCGCTCTAAGTCGTGCATTAAATAAGCTTCTTATACATTTGAGCATCTTCAATTTACCTTAAATTAATGCTGCTCGACTTGAGGTTGCTAAAGATACAAAGTAAGGGACCTTTCAGATAGACCGGCGTGGAGAGTATCGGAGAGCATTTCTTTTTTCACACAGACCGGCCGTTCAAATTTGCTCTGCTCTCCGCGCCGGTCTGTGTGAACGGACACGCGGATGCGTTCGGAGCCGAGCGTACGCTCTTGGGCCGGACGGCAGAGCAATTCGGCCTACGGTCGGCTGTGCGAGCATGAAAGAGCACGCGAACGGAGCCGGTCGGATGCTCGAGCGCGAAAGAGCACGAGCATGGAGCAGCCGACCGGCTCGACGAGCAGCCGAGCGGCTGCTCTTAATATTTCACACAGAACGTATTGGGAGCATCCTCTTATCATAAAAGAGATAAAATGTAAAAATAAAGCTTATTTCAATGTCTTAAGATTCTATTTTAAATGCGATTAAAATTTGCTCTGCTCTCCGCGCCGGTCTATCTGAAAGGTCCCTAAAGCAGCTATAGAGCCCAGGTGATCACCAAATCGTTTGTTCGAATCCAGGTGATCGGCCAAATCGTTTGTTCGAAATTTATGCGGAACATGACAAGATTTGTTAAAGGTTTAATCCAGTAAGTAATTAACCTGGCGAAAGTTTGCGACTTATTCCCCGACAGCTAATGAGCAAACTCGTTACAAGTGCACGACTCAAGGCGTGCTCAAATTTATAAACGATCCAGATTTTAAGTCGTACTTAAATTACTTCCTGGTTCATTGTTTCTTAACTAGTTAGTGTTGTGCATGTAAATGCTGAGCTCCCTATTTTTTTTTAATTCTGGCTGATGCCCGTGACTTCGCCCGTATGTTTTTATTTTTTGGGAATTAGGTAGTATATATATATATATACTTATCTACTATACCAACTAGTAGATTCATGTTTTTGCCCGGAAATCCAATTCTTTTTTTGTAGAATAAAAAATAGCCTTTTATAAATATTTAATCAATTGCCTAAACACTAAGTTTCATGGTTTCTCCCTTACAAACTCCCATACAAGACTCCCATACAAACTTTCATCCTCTCTTTCAGCTTTTACCAGCCTTTTCTTTGCAACAAAAAGCAGTTTATGTCCTTCTCCAAGGTCTAATCTATTTTTGTATAATTCTGCGGTTTATGCGTGAAAGCATAACAAACAGACAGACACACTTTATTTTTCATCTTATTTACATATTAATAGGTAGGTATAGGAGAGTAGGAATTAATCATATTATCTGATCTATTTCGTAATTCAATATTAATAGTATCTTTGTAGTTCATTATTAAATGCACCTTAATGTTTTGATCAAACAATTCGAGCAGCCGTAAAAACTGTTCTAAAACAAACCATAAATGTTACGAAGCATTGGAAACATTTTAAGCTGCGAGTAAGGAAATATTTAATACCGTTGTAGACGGAACTACAATTCACTGGAATTTCGCCAGGACATTTGGGACAGATGGATTTTCCTGCAAACGCCATACATAAGACTGGACAGATTTTCCTACAAACACTATATATAAAACTGTCTTCCCTTATTTAAGGGATATATCTAAACATAATATTATGTCCACTAATTATACTACAAAAACTGGTCATAATAAAACGAATTACAAGTATAAATTAAAAATTTAAAAAACCCCCGACATTCGCCCATTTGTGGTGGCGGCCATCTTGGATACATATATAGTGCTATTCTACTAGTCAAGCCCTTTCATTTGATACCCATTTATTTATTTATTTATTTATTTATTTAGTACATACCAAAACTTACAAATAAAACACGCACATAAAAAGGATGTGTACAAGGACAACTTATCTCTAAGAGAGAGATTTCTTCCAGGAGCCCTCAAATGTGGTAACAACAAAACTGAGATAATGCAGAGGTAGGTATATACTTTCAGAAATATTACAATAATAATAAATACATAGATATAATAAATATATTACATATATAATATTAATATATATAAATATAAAATATAAATTAACGTGAAATTAATATACATAGTACGATACATATATATATATATATATATATATATAAGATATGTTGCAAACTAGTCATAAAGAGAAGAAAGATAATATTGCTTCAGTCTCGACTTAAATATGGCAATGGATGGACTGTTTAAAATATTCTCCGGAAGAGAGTTCCAGAGATGCGCTGCTTTGACCGCAAATGATTTGGCATGAAAGATTGTGTTACTAGGTGGAACTTGTAGAGCTTTAGTAGCAACGCAAGAGCGGATTGGTCTGGTTCGGAGAGGTGCATCCTGAAAACGCTCGCGTAAGTAAGGTGGGGAAGAAGATTTTAGGATTTTGAAAAGCAAAATCAGAATATGAGCATTCCGGCGAAGACGAATCGGGAGCCACTTCAGTTGACGACGGAACTCTGAGATGTGGTCGAATTTGCGCAGTCCGTAAATAAACCGGATGCACAGATTCTGAAGCCGTTCTAATTTATTGAGTAGCTCCTCCGTTGCATCTAGATAGCAAACGTCAGCATAGTCGATAAGAGGAAGGAGAAGGGATTGTGCTAGCATTATTTTCGTACGTAAAGGTAAGAAATTTTGAAGTCTACGAAGAGAGTGAATAGAAAAGTGCAATCTCTTGCTCACCTCATTGATGTGAGCGGACCAAGAAAAGTTACAGTTAAAAATTAAACCCAAGTTCCTGGCTTTGTCAGAAAGAGGTATGGGTGTACCGTCGTAACATATGGAAGGTATAGAGTTAAAATCGACCTTGCAGCGCATCCTAATGCTACCTATTATAAGCGCTTGAGACTTTAAAGGGTTAACAAGCAGACCATAAGATTCGGCCCATTCCTTAATGTGAGCAAGGTCAACGTTAATGGCCTCCACCGCTGCTCCAAGATCAGGTAATGCTGCATGCCTATAAAGCTGCAAATCATCTGCATAGAGATGGTATCGACAAGAAATTACTTTGGAAATTTCATTAATAAAAATAGAAAACAACAGAGGGGATAATACGCCGCCTTGGGGTACGCCAGCAGAAAGATCAGCCCAGTCTGAAGACATCTCATCTGTGCTGATTCTCTGCCGTCGACCATGAAGATACGATTTAAACCAGTCAACCACGGAAGCAGAAACATTAAGAGAGTGAAGGATAGCAAGCATTACATCAAAGTCAACTGAATTAAAAGCGTTACTGAAATCAAGCAGTATAAGAACAGTAAGCTCCCTGTTGTCCATAGCAATCCGGATATCTTCAGTAACTTTGAGCAATGCAGTAGAGGTACTGTGAGCGGGGCGGAATCCAGACTGGAAAGGACTTAGGAGATTATTGCGAGATAAATAGTTTGAAATTTGGTTGAAAACCGTGTTTTCTAAAACTTTAGAGAGAATGGGAAGAATGGAGATAGGACGATACTGTGAGAAAGAAGTAGGATTCGGTGATTTAGGTAACGGGATAACATTAGCCATTTTCCATGAAGTGGGAAAAGTGCTTGATGCTAGAGAGAAGTTGAGGATATGTGTAATGACTGGTAGAATAACATCGATTAGTAGTAGAAGCATATCGCGACTAATACCGTCATTACCCACCGCTTTTGAGGAAATGGAAAGGATACTCTTCTTGACTTCACCCTCCGAGATTGGACTGAAAATAAAAGGATCACAATTAGGTGGGGCTTCATTATACAGTTTTTGAAGTAAGGAATTTTTCTTACTGTCACAGATTCTGACAGGAGGTGTAGAGAAGTGTTGATTGAGTGAGTTCAGGTCAACAGAGTGACTTAAAACTTGAGGAGATTTACCCACACCCAGTGATTTCAGAAAACTCCAAGTCTGAGTTGGAGTGAAGTGCTCGATTGATGAGTGTATATGACGGCGTTTAGCATCCCTACACATTCTGTTGCAGCGATTACGCAGTCTCTTATAGGACGCAACATTATCAATGCTAGGAGTCTTTTTACAGAGCCTTTTGGCTTTGTCCCGCCTTGACATAAGATTTTTAATATCTGGCGAAAGCCAAGGTGCCGGAAGGTATTTCACCCTCACAGGACGAGCAGGAGCATGTGAATCAAATAATCTTGTAAGGGTCGTGCTTAAAATACTTACTTTATCGTCTACAGAAGATGCGCTAAAAAGTGGGGCCCAATCTAACAAAGAAGCGTCAGTCTTAAAAGCCTGGGTATTAATATTTTTCAAATTGCGGCGCAAAATAGTCTTACCTTTACGTCTAGAAACTGATAGATTATAGCATACAAAGAGAAGATCATGGTAAGAAAAGGGAGCAGTAAGCTGACCATGCTGTAGCACATTCTCGCTTTTGGAAACTATAATAAGATCTAACAGAGAAGGAACCGAGTTAGGTGAAAAATGCGTCGCAGACAGAGGCAGAAGAGAAAGGTTGAATGAAGAGACTAAAGATTTCAATTTTTGTGACCTAGAGTTGTGTTTGATAATGCAAGTATTTAGATCACCCATAATAATGACGTGATCGTAAGACGGAGAAAGATCATCAAGGAGTGATTCAAAGGTGTTAAAATAATTAATATTGAGAGAGGGACTGTAAGCAACGCCTAGAAGAACCTTGGAGTAGTGAGAGGATATTTCAATAAAAAGATATTCAAGGCTGTCAGAGTATAAGCTAGGAGATTGTATGAGTATATTATAAGCTATATTGTCCCTAAGATAGATACAGACTCCACCACCTCCTTTGCCAGTACGGTCATTACGAATGAGTGTAAAACCGGGAAGATTGTAGAGAGAAGATGGCAAAGAAGGTTTAAGCCATGACTCTGACACCAGAATGCCATCGACATGCACGTTGCTAAAAGATGTGAGAAGGTCTGAGTAGTGTGCCGGAATGCTCTGAGCATTGATGTGTACCAGATTAAGGCTCGATGGGTTATTGACAAATGTCGACCTAAGTCCGGAAGCAAGGGAGACGTCGTTAATATTATTATCTAAACTTTCGAAAGAAGTGCTACTGCAAACGCTGCGAAAGTCCTCGGATGAAGAGCACGAGAAAAAATCATCATTAAAGTTAGCAAGTATATCAGCCATAAAATGTATAATATCTATATATATACGTATCTGTTTAAATAAATTAAAATATAAAATATATAATTTTATTATTTAAAGTACTTATATATTTAAAAAAAATGCACCAGCAAATTACTATTTTCAGCAAATCAGCAGCTTAACCATTCCCACATTCGCTGGCAGAAATGTGAACAGACATCTTATTTTAGACAAGTAACAAAGTAAAAGAACACAAAATATAACTAAATACAGTTAAAACAACAAATATGTAAAAGGAATTTTAAACAAGAACACTAAAAAAACTAAATAATAGATGTAAGCAAACATTACAAAAAACCATCTACATAATTATTATTTCTGTAGTCTGTGATCACGATCACATAGAACAGCGTCATCGCATGCGCAAGTGTACAACTGGCCTTAATAAAATTTCTGAACGCATATTTGGTTACATTGACATGAACTGTCAGTTGTCACTGGTCTATGACTTTTCTCTGTTGACATCTTTAAATATTTATTAAATAAAGTCAAAATTTGTTTACAAGAATACCGGCTAAAAAAAAACATTACAAAGATGTTACAAAGTGACAAATTAATAGAGTGACGTAAATAAGGAACCGGATGTTGAATGATAGCTAGAATTGAAAAAACTCACGCTACAATGGAAAATAGATGCCAACCAAAGATACCGATTGCGATAACCTCTATTTAGCTGAGTTTTTGTTCACACCCACTCGTCGCGATCTGCCTGACTTTTCTTCTTGAGTACTGCTTGCCTGGGGATATTTGTTTATCAAGGACTGAAGCTCGGCCTTGCTCACAATTTTCTTACGGGTTTTGTCAGGAAGAGCTATGACTACAACCCCATCCGCTGTCCAGCAGTTCTTCATGCCAAAATGTCTTCTTGCGGCGACAAACAATTCTTGCCTCGGCTTCGTTAGAAACTCGGAGATTGTAATGCCGCTGCCTTTAAGACTGGTTTTCGAATCCCATACTATGTTCTTTGATTTTAACGTAGTAAAACGCACAAGTATGGGCCTTGGCTTGTCTTTCTTAACACCGATACGATGACAAATATCAATGCTGGAGCTATCGAAGTCAGACAATTTCATATGTTTGCGGAAGACATCACATACTGAATTCTCCACCAGCTCATCGTTGGCTTCAGGGAGGCCATGTAGGAGTAATACCTTCCTTCGAGAGCGCATCTCATGCTCGTCGAAGCCCGCCGTGAGCAACTGCATCTGTTGTCGAAGCATAGCGAGAGTTTTCCACACCAAGTCTTTGAAAGTGGAGAACTCAGCGGCCAGTGATGCCAGGTCTCCGGAGGTTTTAGAGGATGGTGGTTTAACAGAAGATTGTGTACTTGCCAATGCCTTATCGAAATTATCCATGCGGGACTCAACCATTGTGACAAGATCTTCCATGTTTTTGTTTAGCTGTGAGTGCAAATCCATGTTGTTGTGAAATGTTACTTGAAAGTGGAAAATTTATATGCGCCAGGTAATGTGGGATAAATTACTAATATTTAACTATATCATAAGCACTTTTAACTATTAAATATTAATTAAAATCGAAATAAAATCGAGCAGTGAAAAACTTTGATGTTAATTTTGCACCTACCCTCGCAAAAAAAAAAAAAAATAATCCATCAATATGGGTCGTATTTTATCACGACCCATATTGATGGAGTCGTGATAAAATATTATGTAATCCGCCATTTTGTAGCAGCGGCCATCTTGGATCGATTTTCATCAAACATAGCTAACAACACTCTCGCCCGGCGCGCGATTTCATTGGGTGTACGGTTGCTTCGCCTGCGTGGCTCCGTAACCCCAATGTTCTTGCTAGCGGACCATCCTCATGGGACCGGGCGGGTGGCGGGTTGCGGATAGCTTGAAGCCTACGGGCCCCGGACAAGAGGTCTGGCCAATGACACTCCCAACACTGGGCAGATTTCCACAAACCCCTATCCTATGAGCCTATTTTTTATCCTAATCCTAATACCTTATCCAGCCTTGTTACGTCCCCATCTGGAACATGCATTTACACACAACACGTGCACATACAAAGACTACACAAACATACTGACAACTACTACTACTGAACTATGGAAGCGGACTCTGACAACACATTACCCCAGGAGGGTACCATCCCCAGGAATGGGGAAGGAGAATCCCTCCCTGTGGCCCGGGCTTCTGTCATTGACGGAGCCCGGGCTGCAGGCTGCCCCTCGTATTCTGGGGGGGGCACAGACCCGCTCAGTGCTGTGCACACCCAACAACCTGGCGCACATAAACGGACCTCGAACCAACGACTAATAGATAGACCTGGCTATGACAAACGGACACAACAAATACACACCTCCACACCACACAAACACACACATGCACGGACACACGCAGGTACACACACACATACAACACACACAACTTTGTCAGCAGCAGCGGCCATACACCATAGCTGTGTGACCGCTGCGGCTGAGGACGATACCCGAACGGGGACGTCAAGGGCGCAAAATGCGCAAACCGGCCAGCCCAGTGACGGCACACCCTGGCGATCGACCACCTGCCCTATGGGCGGTGGGCGTGGACAGGGGAGTCGAGCAGGTGCGGGCGTAGAAAGGGTCCCAGGGGGTGACTTAGGGCGCGCCTTGAAGACTGTGGACCGGGAAGGGGGGCCCCTGTACCTGGGTGGCGGAGCTAGCTCTGACTCCGGGCCGCGGGGGACCGTCAACCCGGGCGATGGTTGGAGTGGTGCACCTGAGGAACCCGCAGGGAGGAAAAAAGGGAAAAGCGGGTGCCAAAAAAGAAAAAGGGCTAAGAAAGGCAAGGTGCAGTTTGAGCGGCCGGGGGTTGGCGGTTCGGCTCTGGGACCGGATAGCACTGCTACTCCGGGACCGAGTGGTGTCGCCGTCCCTGGGCCGTCCAAGCGCGCCAGAGAAGTGAGTTATGAGACTGTGGCTGGGGATGCAAAGCGTCCCAAGACGCAAGTCTCATATAAAAGGGCTCTGACAGACATGAAGATGGCTATCATAGCGGAGGACTTCCCGAGGGTCAGAGTCACGCAGGACATGGTGCGGGATATACAAGGACTCGCATATGCCATGCTCGAGAGAACGCCACCGCCACTGCCGGTCATTGACATGCACTACGCGGTGGCTGGCGTCATCTATGTCATATGTGAGGGGGCGATGTCCGCTGAGTGGCTCCAGAAACTCAGCGGTAAAGTTGTCAAAGGCGTCACTCTGAAAGTGGTTGACGCAAAAGATCTGCCGAAGCCTGTAAAGATGGCCTGGAAAACCAAGGACATCTACCATGAAGACAGTGCTGGGAGCCTCCGGTGGTTACAGTTGTACAACCCGGAGTTGCGAACCAGTGACTGGAAAGTGGTGGATGTCCGGTTTGAAGGCGGGCACTTTCGGCGGATTGTACTCATGGACAGGGTGTCGGCCGACACGATAAAGGCGGCAGGATACGTCCTTCAAGCTGGGGTGGCCAAAAGCTACTTCAAGCTGTTGGAGGACGCTGAGGCAAAGGCGGAACCAGAAGGGGGCGCAGAAGGACAGGTGGTGGAGGATGAGTTAGGTGGGGCTGGTCTGGGTTTTGAGGAGTGTCGCCCGCCCCCCTCGCCGGCAACGACGGGGGGGACGGATGACGTTCTGAGGGACCTGGATGGGCTGGACCTGATGAGTCCTCAACCCCTGTCGGAAATGGAGGATGGAGGTGAAGGAGGCCCTACCTTACAGTAGGGCCACCATTTGTATAGCAGGAAAGAAAGAAGGAGTTTTTCAAAATAAGGTGCGTACAAATTAACCTTCACCATTGTAAGGCTGCTACGGCAGTTCTGGCGAGGATGCTTGTCAAAAACGCCATAGATATTGCCCTTATACAAGAACCATATATTTACAGGGGCAAAGTCGTTGGCATGGGTGGAACAGGTGGACAAGTATACTTCAACTGCTCTACTAACGATGTAAGGACATGCATTTATGTTAGAAAAGGCATAAATGCCATGCCCTTACATGATTTCTGTTGCAGGGATCTGACAACTATTAAGGTCCAAGTGGAGGGAGACACAGGCAAAAGAACGGTAATAATTAGCTCGGCCTATCTCCCGTACGAGGACGATCAACCGGTATCAGATGTAATCAGAGAACTGGTTGACTACGGCAGCCGAAGGGGTGAAGATCAGATCATCGGCTGCGATGCGAATGCACACCATGTGATCTGGGGCAGCTCGGACACCAACACAAGAGGAGTAAAGCTAATGGAGTTTTTGGTAAGTACTTCTTTGCAATTACTAAATAAAGGAGACAAACCTACCTTCAGAACCAAGACAAGATCTGAGGTGATTGATATTACTCTAGCCTCAAATAGGACAGTCTCAAGGATAACTGGATGGCATGTGTCGGATGAAGTTTCTTTGTCTGGCTCAAAGGTAGGCGAATACAGTCGGATCTACTAGGGGACAGTCTATCTGCAACCACAACCAAGGGATGCCCTCAGGGTGGGGTTCTCTCGCCCATCTTGTGGTGTCTGGTTGTGGACTCGTTGATTGTGGAGCTTAACAGGGGACCGCTCTACACAGTCGGGTATGCAGATGATCTAGTGATACTAATTAACGGGAAGTTCCCGAGTACAGTGTGCTTAGTCTAAATCGGAGCACTCGAAAACGAACTCGAAAACTATTGAACGATTTCAGAGTAAAATAGACCTAAAATGGCTTGTATTAAGGTTTGAGTTCGCCAATACATTCAGCATTGTTCGAATGCTGAATGTATTGGCGAACTCAAACCTTAATACAAGCCATTTTAGGTCTATTTTACTCTGAAATCGTTCAATAGTTTTCGAGTTCGTTTTCGAGTGCTCCGATTTAGACTAAGCACACAGTATCTGATACTCTACAGATGGCCTTGGACCGGGTGGAAGGCTGGTGTGATAAAAATCATCTGTCTATAAACCCCAACAAGGCAGTGGTAATTAATTTTACGAGGAAAAAGGATCTAACAGGTTTGACGACTCCTAAACTATATGGACGCGAACTAGCTTGGGCCACGGAGGTTAAATATCTAGGCGTAATACTAGACAGACAACTTACGTGGGCTTCACATGTGGCCACGACCATAACCAAAGCTTATAGAGTTTTGGCCATGTGTCGTGGCTGCTATGGGAGGACTTGGGGTTTGAAACCAAAAGTAATGAAATGGATCTATGAGTTGATGGTGTTGCCAGTTCTAACGTATGGCGCCATTGTATGGTGGCCGCGGACAAAACTGGCAACATGCAGAACAGATCTCCTAAAGGTGCAACGGGTAGCCTGCATAGCCATTACGGGAGCTTTCAGAACGACACCAACTGAAGCTCTTGTGAGACTGCTAGGCCAGGAGAAGTTGCATATTGCTATAGAGAAAAGTGCAAGGAAAGCTCTACACAGACTTTCCCTAACTAACTGCAGAGAAGGGTCACTGCCAAGAACTAGTCACATGGTTCTGAGCAGGGACAGAGACCTAGACAAGATACTAGACATGAAATGTGATAAAATTATCCCAGTGCTAGTATTTGAAAGGAATTATGACATACATGTCCCAACAAGAGAAGAGTGGAAGAGGGGACTACGCCCACTAGGGAAGAACAGCCTGATCTGGTATACTGATGGCTCCAAGATGCGGTCAGGTACTGGAGCAGGTGTTTATACGGAAGGCTACAAGGCAAGCTATAGCCTTGGGCAATATGCTACAGTCTTTCAAGCAGAGCTTTATGCGATAAATGCTAGCGTACAGGAAATGACGCGTCGGAAATTCGCTGGGAAAGAGATTCTCATTCTCAGTGATAGTCAGGCTGCGCTCAAAGCCCTAAGTGCTAGCAGAGTCACGTCCTCCCTGGTACTAGAGTGCATGGGAGGTCTGAACTGCCTGGGAAAATCAAATTCTGTTAAGCTGATTTGGGTACCAGGTCACGTTGGTATAGGTACAGGGAAATGAGATAGCTGATGAGCTAGCTCGGAAAGGTTCAGTACTAAAATTTGTTGGTCCTGAACCATGTGTAGCGCTAGCACTCTGTGTGGTAGGCATGGCGCTTTCAACATATGCCGAGAAGATAATGTCGGCAGAGTGGGATAAGATGGGAGGCCTAAGGCACTCTAAGAAGTTTATGGAAGCTATAAAGGCTGGTTTTCTTGCAAAAGTAAATTTACTGAGCAGGAAACAGCTAAGATATGCTATAGCGGCGTACACGGGTCACTATAGTACAAAGGCCATGTTATGCAAAATGGGCATTCATTCTTCATTCTTCATTCTGGGCAGGTGTCCGCACGTAAACCCTGCAGGTCTGTTGGGCATGTGGGCATTACAGAGGACCCTATTTGTAGGGCCTGTAATGAAGAAAATGAGTCCATGGAACACATCTTGTGTGAGTGTGACGGACTGGCTAGAAAGCGAATGGAACTTCTGGGGGTAGCTTATCCGCAACCGGAGGATTATGGTCCCTTGAACCTAAAGGCGACAATCAAACTCCTAGAATGGGTGTTTGAGGAGGTCTAGGGGATAAGGAAGGGGCGAGTACAAAAGATCCATAAGGGTCGAAGTGCATCCGCTTTTTAGCGGGCCCCATCAGAGGAAGATAAGATAACAACACTCTCGACTAATTCACCTTTCAAACAAAAAAAACCGCATTTGAATCGGTTCACCCGTTTGAGCGCCACAGGGGAACAGACACACACACACACACGCACACGCACACGCACACGCACACGCACACGCACACGCACACGCATACGCACACGCACGCGCGCACGCCCTCACGCACGCACACACACACACACATAAACTTCCCACCAGACTAGACTAGAGGCAATTTAGGAATTACTAGCTGCGCCCCGCGGTGTTACCTGTGGTTAATAAGTTTGTAGGTACACATAAAAATATTTGACCAGAATCTAAGAGTAACTTAGCAAAGAGAACTACAGCTAATTCATGCAAACGCATACAAATGCATGCAACGACAGCAAACTATTGCAATAATGTGCTATGTGAGCGTGATGTACCTATGAACAATCAGCGCCATATATCGCATTTTTGGAAGTCTATATCTATTTAAGTCCCAGAGGAACACTTTTTCCGGGATAAAAAGTAGCCTATGTGTTATTCCAGGTCCTATTCCATTCTTTCAGCGAAATCGGTTCAGTGTTTGCGGCGTTAAAGAGTAAGAAACATACACACACAAACTTTCGCCTTTATAATATTAGTGTGATAAAAGCCCATATTACCCCCGTCGGTATTGAACCCGGGACCTCCCACTTATAAGACCTCCCGTCGGCGGTCGTTAACATTAGATCACAAATAGGCCACTCTCTTAAACATTTCATATTGCTCCCACAATCTTTTGTTTCTCAAAATCACAAAAACCTCGCAAAGTTTTTCAAAACAACAAATTTCTCATAAGTGAAATAGAGGGTTGTTAGAAAGTAGAAAATAGAAACTGGAAGTTAACTGGAACGTAATGCTTTTAAGTATCAACGTCGGTCAGTTGGGCTTTTGCAGTAAGACAGGGCCGTTGTTGGAGTCCTGAAATCCTGAGCAGAATTATTAGCACTTTATTGCCTTTATTGCCTTTATAATAGTCGATTTATGGACGATAATTTTACGTTGTAACGTCATAAGAAAACAAAGAGAGATAGATGCATCACAAGCCGAACGCTTAGTTCTGCGCTACGTGCTATGTGCTACGTTCCGCCCTACGTGCTACGCGCTACATTCCGCGGTACATGACAATGAGTCATGCTTTTTCGTGCATGTAGCCAGCGTTCATCGATTTATAAGGCGTTATTACTAGAGATGAAACGGATAGTAGTTTGGCCGGATACCGGATATTATTACCCCCGACGCAAAAACGACGGGGTGTTATAAGTTTGACGTGTGTGTGTGTGTATGTGTGCGTGCGTGATTGCGTGCGTGCTGACCAACCGATTTGAATGCGGTTTTTTTTAAGATGAATTCGTCGGGAGTGTTCTTAGCTATGTTTGATGAAAATTGGTCAAAGATGGCCGCCGAGACAAAATGGCGAATGTCGGGGGTTTTTTAAACTTTTAATTACACGTACTTGTCACGTCAAAAAAAAAAATGTTTGTAGAAATAAAATTGGTAGATAATGACTAAAAATTATAAAATTTCCTACTGTTTTTTGTGTCTGTCTGTGTTGCACTGTAGCTGTAAACGGGTGATCTGATTTGAATGCCGTTTATTTTTTATAGTTAGATACTTAATTGTCTCGACGAATACTTGATAGACACATCATAGTGTTCAGAGTTCTGACGTTTGGAGCAGCAGAATGGAGGCACGTAAGGCTTTCCCACAGGTCATGGGGCTATTAAAAATTTGGTTAAATCAATCAAATCAATCAAATCAAATAAACTTTATTCAAAATTGGTACACTGTACACTTTTTGAACGTCAATTTAGGTACAGGCAATGGTGATAATTATTTACGGAAACTTAAAACTAAAACTACGAGGGTTCCAAACGCGCCCTGGTCTGAGAAGAGCCCACAACAAATTCAGCCGGGTTTATTTTTTTTTTATTATCACCATCTTACAATATGGTATAATAGCCATAAAAATGATTTGAACTGTTGGTTACAGTTACTAAGAATATTTCTTTCCAAAAGATTGGTTTAGGATGGAATAAATCAAGGGTACGGTAATGCGTACAATACATGGAATATATTTAAAAAAAATAAAGCCTACTCGGACATGCATTTAAGGAGATCTCTAGAATATCACTGACAATACAAATAATGAAAATTTTTAGGGCCTGTTTCACCACCTTCTGATAAGTGTCGGATAGCCTAAAAGTAAGTTTTGACACTTTCTTACTTTATGTTAAGTGACAAAGACAAGTTGTAGATAGCTATCCGATACTTATCAGAAGGTGGTGAAACAGACCCTTAGACTTGTCTATACACGTGTTTAAACTTTTTGTTACTCCCGAATTTGCGTTTCTAGCTCGTGCTATTGTTGCCAGAGACTAGTTACGACCCTGCAGTTAGGTCAAGACGTTTATGTCCTAACTGGAGCTATAATGCACACTTCTTGCTAAATGCAACGGCGTGGCCTGACCAACAAACTGTTCCAATTAAGGCTACACAAGAAACGCTTAAGTTTTTATATGTGAAAATGATATCGTACTTTTCTTTGCGATCTTAAAATTTGCAGGTTTTATTTGAAAGCAGTAAACTGCTGTGATCAGGTAAATATGTAAGTAAGCTCTATGTTAGTGTCAATTTGGGATTTTATAATTTCTCAATTATTTCTGGTCTGGTCTGATTAAGGGCTTTAACCGTGACTAGTTACCACCCTTGACAAAGCCATGTCGCCAAGCGATTTAGCGTTCCGGTACGATGCCGTGTAGAAATCAAGGGAATAGGTTTAATGTATCTTCCAGTTTAGCCTGCTTCCACCTTAGATTGCATCTTAACTAACCATCAGGTGCAATCTAAATCAGTAGTAGTAGTAGTAGTTGTGATAGTAGGTTCCTTTTGTGACGTAGGCACGCACTAAGAAAGGATTATCGGAAATACCCCTAAGGGGGGTTAAATAAGGGATGAATGTTTGTATGAAAGTTTGTCATTTTTCAAGTTATATCCATGAAAATTGGTATTTACGTTTTCGGTTAAAAATAAAAAAATAAGTGTTAAAGGAATTTTGCAAAAAACTACTCCCAAGTGGGTTAAATGGGGGATGAAAGTTTGTATGAAAGTCCGTAATTTTAAAAGTTATTTCAATGAAAATCGGTATTTGTATTGTCGGTTAAAATTAAAGAAAATTCCAGAAACACATAATGCGTTTCTGGAACTTTCGAAATTCGACCGCCAAGTGGGTTAAATAGGGGATGAGATTTATAAGAATCCAAGCTAAAAGCTGTCCAAGTAGTTTGTATGGCATCAACTAGTAAGTACCTACTCTATAAAAATAGGCGTACAGTATTAAAACGTTTCTATGTAGAAATCCACTCGAAATGTTAAGTTTAGTTGATTGCAAGGATCAAGAAACAAGAAACTCTGCAAGCAACTAGAGCGTAACGCTTTAATTTGACTTCAAGTTTCGACGTTGGTCAGCTTCTAGCTCTTGCAATTGAATCAAGACTTCTGTTCCGTTACTAATTGGACAAAGTGTTTTCTCACTAAATAGTTTTTGGTGCAAATAATTGAGTTGAGAGTTGTCAGAATCTCACACAGTCGGCCGTCGAAGATGTCTAGACAAAACCATCTTGAAGGGCGTGTTTTTTTATTTATTTATCTACAAGTAGCCCTTGACAAATTCTTTATTCTTCCACAGAAACCTGGAGAAGTATGACAGTTCTTATAAGCCACATCGGTTTGTACGCGGCGTCGTACCGGAACGCTATAAATCGCTTGGTGGCACTGCTTTGTAAGTAGGTATATAGCTACAACTGAAGCCTCTCAACAGATAAGACCAGAGAAAATTTAGAAATTACAAATTCCTAAATTGCCCCTAACAGGAATTGAACCTAGGTCCTCCCACAAAGCCACAGCATGCAACACTGCGCCAAAAAAATCGTGCGGTAATGTAAGTTACTTTACCGCACACGTGCGGTATATGCACGGTGCGCTTGCATAAAAGATAGATAATTTTCAGTTCGTCGTCTCAACCAATAGACGTCCACTGCTGGACATAGGTCTCTTGCAAGGATCGCCACAGCACACGATCTTGTGCCGCCTGTTTCCATCGGTTTCCAGCGACTCGCTTGAGATCGTCCGTCCATCTAGTGGGGGGTCTCCCAACGCTACGTTTGCTGGTGCGAGGTCGCCAGTCAAACACCAATCAACAGACGAGGCTCTGACGACCGACAAATGGCGGTATAACCATTTCATATCAGCTAGACTACAAAATGGCAAGGGCCGATGTCGGGCAGCAGCGACATCGGTGCAATAGTCTAGCCCTGCGATCGCCAACCCGCCTGCCCAGCGTGGCGATTATGGGCATACCCTTTGCAAATGGATACAGAAATGAAATTTTCAGTTAGTTGGACTTATCTAATATTTCTACATAAGCTAAAACCCCGCAACAAATAAGTGAAACACTAAACATGCTAAATTCGGGATGTCAACAGCAATATCGGTGTCTATTATCGGTGCTCGGAATTAGCGCAATTTATGCAAATACACATTTCTCTACAATTTGTATTCGCGAGCGTTTGTCATGATAATGTGGTAAACTTGTATTTCAATTTGCAATTTATGCCGCTCACACGCCAAAAGTGAGGGTGCCTTCGCACATATTCGGACTGGTATCATTTATTACCTGAATTTATAGTTTTAATTCCGAAATAAAAAAGATATTTCTAAACCCACATTATGTTATATGTAGATTAATTTTTTAGTTAGTTTCAGTTCAGTTCAGTTTCAGTTAGTTCGAATACAGAGCTATGTATTGACTGGGTGTTTAATTTGAATGTCCCACGAAAAGTACCGAAATAACACATTAAAATTTATACTCAGTTACTTAGTTCAAAAAATTTCCGAACCAAGAAGTATTTCTACGTGTTTGATTTAAGTCTAACTTTTCAGAACCTATTGTATTGTGTAAGACAATAATAACATAGGAGTATTGTTTTTATAAAAGGGTTTAGTAGTTAATATGTAACACTGGCATACGTCACGGCCGCGGAACTTGCCGGACGCGCTACCGCGCATCTAGATAAGTTTAAGGTACTTAGATTTTGAATCTATTAAAACGACCTCGTTAAAACATTGGATTAGGGAAATCAGGTGAAAAAATCTAATAGCAAAAAAGTTTTCACGTCAAATTACATGACAGACATGATTACGTTTAGTTACCAATTTAAACGTGCCACACCGAACAAGTGTGAAAACACCTATACAAAACACTTCGCAACACAAATATCAGGAAGTTTTCAAAGACGACAGAACAACAAAGCCAGTTCTGTTTATCTATAATCTATAATCTATAATAATATAATAAAACTGTAACAGATCCAATTCTGTACATTGGAGATATTTTGAAATTTTTTGTTGGAGGGCATTCTATAATCGATACTGAAGCCAAAACTGCAATTTGTTTCATTTTTGTCTGTCTGTCTGTCTGTCTGTCTGTCTGTCTGTCTGTCTGTCTGTCTGTCTGTATCTTGGCCGCGCATCACGCCGAAACTACTGAATGGATTC
The DNA here is from genome assembly GCA_920104075.1 of Melanargia galathea. Classification (NCBI taxonomy): domain Eukaryota; kingdom Metazoa; phylum Arthropoda; class Insecta; order Lepidoptera; family Nymphalidae; genus Melanargia; species Melanargia galathea. Next base: position 6,692,818 of record OV049874.1, on the reverse strand, counting down.
GAATAAAACTTGGTACGATTTGAGTTTATACTCCGAGGTAGGTTATAGGATACTTTTTATCCCGAAATTCAGCACGGTTCCCTAGGGAGAGGGGAAGAAAGTTAAAACATGTATTTAGCTGTAATTCATTAACGCGTAGTTCGATTTAACTCATTCTTTTTTTGTTAGAAAGGTAGTACTTTAAGTATTGTCCCGTAAATATTTCAAGGTCATAGGTTTATTAGTTCAGAAATGACAGACATTTATTGGGTTCAAATAACTTGGGACCCGGATCTTTGAACGTACGGCTTATTTTAAACTGGTGTGCGTTTAAATTTATGTTTGTCGATCTGTCTATTTGTTCCAGCTAATTACCGAAACGGCTGGATCAATTTTGATGGAACTTTCAATGGCAGATAGGTGATGTTATAAGGAGTAACTTAGGCTACATTTAGTTTAGGTTCAAAAAAGGATTATGAGATCCAATCCGATCCTATATAAAACCTATATCCAGGCGGACGAAGTCGCAGGGGTCGGCTAGTCTACTGAATAAAAGAAAACGTTTATTTACGAAAACCATGAAAGTAGGTGCGCCTTCCCTGTTAGTTTACGAATTGCGTATTTACTTGATAGTTATATAATTTTCAATTCAGGAAAGGCTTTGGTAGAAATCCTTAAATGACCTATTTTTAATATTCATCCACAGAATAGGATACAAGCTCACAGAAGGACGCGCTTAGGAGCTAATTGCGACATTGATTTTATCAGTCAGAGCAAAGGTAAGCGAAACTACTATGAATTGTGATAAATTGCTATATATAAATTGTTTTGGAAAATGTCTTTAGTACCCAGTATACCTTCGGTGTGGCGCTTTGAAAAGGCACAAGAACCAGCTCATTTTGTATAGCTTATAACCTGTCCTACATATTTTATTTTATTATTTATTTTAATTATATATAATATGTACTTAATTAATATATATTATTTATTTTATTTTATTTCAAATTCAATAAAATTATAAGCCTCTTTTGTGGCCGATGATTTCTATTCTCTTTTCCCCTTTAAATGTTGATGGCAAAGCAAGGCCACAGAGTACAGAGGGGAAGCTTCTACAAGCGGCCCGCTGTAGGTACACTCACACATATGCGCACGTTTGTCACCCAATTGTACCGGTTGGGGGACCGGTTGGGGGACCGAGCGGACGTCCGTGAACCGTTGGTGAGTGTGTTTGTGTGAGTGTACCTACATCGGGCCGCTTGTGGAAGCTTCCTCTCTGTAGATTTTCTACTCGTGTGGAAAGGCCCCTTACATATTTTCAGGAAACGTCATTTAAACATAATAAAATGAATTACCATTTACCACTAAAAGGAAAATAATATTTTTCTCAGTTGAAACGCATTTTGATTAATAATCCTGGTGCGGGAAGACAGCCGTATTTTTCTCGCCGCAAGTTACAAATCATTCGTCTATATTAACGTGGACATACAAAGAAAGAGATAGTCAGTCTTACCCAGCTTGTAATACATAAACTGTAGATATAGCAAAATAGACCAGAAAATCTGACTGATTTCTTTCTGATTAGATTAAATATTCCGAACAAGCCTTATCAAAGACGTTTAAAGAGCTAAGTTTGCCTTTTTGTAATAGCTAGAATAAAAAAGCTCTCGTTAAGCCCATTCCGAATTTGAATCGAGCTTTAAGCGCACGCTGAAAACCCGACTGGATACGAGTTATGTGTGGTTTTAAATGCGCTTTAGATAACTGGTGCAGGAAAATTCGTCTGAACTGCTCTCTCAATTTCGTGAAGTTCAGTTGATCGGTTATATGCTTATTTTGAGCATCGATTTAGTGATTCCGAACCTTTACTGACAAAGATTATAATTTATTGCTATGTTGTAAATTGTAAACATGGATACGTTTAATTTTTATTGTTGTAATAATTTATTGATGTAATTTGTTTATATATATAAATTGTTTTATTTATATGATGTAAATAATGTAGGCTGTAGGGTATGGCTGATAACCAATCAAACTTTTGACAACAAAAGGAAATAAAAACAACCAACTATTAAAACGTTTAGTTCCAAGATGCGGAACTTTTGGTGCGCGAGTTTGACTCGCAATTGTCCACAACTCGTTTTTTAGGCTGACTTTAAATTCCATATAGAGATATTTTAACAGATTTCCAACACAAAAACAGACATAACGTCAAAATACGTCAGTCGAACATTGGGCGATCAAAAAGTTGGCTCTCAAAAATATAAATATTTTCAAGCATATCCACACAATGTTGTACATTATTTTAAAGGTGATTCCCCCGCAAATAATAATAAGAAAGGAAAACTGTGTTCAGAAATACGCGACACTCTTCGTAAGGATATCTTGCAGGATCAAAGGGAGTTTGATTTATTGTAGGCAAAAAGTCGAAGGGAGCGCTTTTCATTTCTTACCTGCAGCTTAAATATACTTATAGGCATGTTATTAAAAATAAATTATACTATTGATAAATTAAAAAAAATAGTTCTGCTCGGGCTGCGGGACATTGTACATTTGCGTCGCGTCGCGTGAACATGCTGAAAAGTTAAGACATTTGTTTATTTATTTACTAGATTCTGCCCGCGGCTTCGCCCGCGTGAATTTTGGTTTTTCACAAATCCCGAGGGAATCGTGGATTTCCGACTCCCGTTCCCGCTCCCTTTTCCAAGCTTTATACCCACTTTCAAGAAAGTTTGCTATAGTAATCTACCTATAGCTATATATATATATTTCGGTTTTATCAAAATCCCGTGGGAACTGTGGATTTTTCCAGGATAAAAAATACATAGGTATCAAGTAATAATGTGTTATGTGAACGTGATTTAACTAAGAACAGTCAGCGCCCTCTATGGCGTTTTTGGAAGATTATATCTATGTTAGTCTCACAGGAATACTTTTCCGGGATAAAAAGTAGCCTATGTTTTAAGTCAGGGCATAAGCTATCTCCATTCAAAATTTCAGCCAAATCGGTTCAGTAGTTACGGCGTGAAAGCGGAACAAACATACAAACAAACTCACTTTCCCATTTATAATAGTAAGAATTTGGACATTTAAAAAATTGTTACATCAAATAAAAAACTTAAAAAACTATACAAATACACATAATTAGATGCACAACTTATTAAAAGTGTCACAGCATTTACCAAAAAAATTAAAATTAAAATTAAAAAGTTTGAAAATCCAAAACAATTGTTTTATGTGCCTAAATTGTAGATGAATTAAAATAACAATTAATAAATATCAACATTGTAATTAGAAATTAACTTATCACCTCAACAATCTTAATGCTTGTTTCTTAAACTTTGGTAATGTGTCGTTAAATATATGCTCATGAATATATAAAATTAATGATAAAATTACTGAAAAAATATAAGTAAACAAGTTTCCTAGATAGGTACTGAATACATAGTATTAAGAGCCCTCTTCATGGGAGCGACAAATCGTTGGCGGGTCTAAAGTCTAAAACAGTGATTTCTGCATTTAGAGAGCGAGACGTCTTCAGTAAAGAAAAGTACTAAAAATATATACTTACATAAATAAATAATAAATTAATTAAATAAATAAATTTTGCTTGGGATATCATGATTTTTAGTGAAAAACGGCAAAGTAAAAAGATGCAAATCTAGGTTTGGAATTACGCCTATTTTAGCAAATATTTGGCAATTTTTTACATGAACTAAAGACATTTGAAATTATTATGAAGTAACGTATGACAAGATTTTGGTCGTTTTTAAATTTTCTAGTTTCTTATATAGTTTATTTACGCACGAAGTTGCCTCAAAATTTGCCCAAAAATAGTGATTTTTCAAGCGTCATAACTTTCAAAATAAATATAATTTTACAATTTTTTTTATTTTATGGCATAGATGATGGAGATATAAATTGATATCTGGCTTAACTTTAGATCTATTGCGACAAATATTAGAATAATAGGCGTAATACGTTTGTATAGAGAAGCGCGTGAGGATAGCAGCCTTAAGTCTAACAACTATACACAGTTCACGTTTTACAAGGATGACATTAACTCCTAAATTGATTACTAAATTGTACGCGTACTTAAACTACTGACCAAATACTAGATTTAAAACATAATTAAGTTCTAGCTACATTTTAATTGGGATATAAATTACAGCGACAATCCAAAGCAAGAGTGCTGTATGCAAATATGGCTGTTATTATATTAAGTCGACTCGTCACAGTTACCCTCATTTACCACGAATTGTAGGAAGTTAATTCTAAATAAATTATTATTATTATTCTTTTGAGCTACAAATAAATAACTAACAAAAAATTGTAAGGTGCCGCGGGATACCTGATACTCGTAGAAGCTAAGTTGTCTCTTTTTCCCGTATGGGCAACAATACGCGCTGCCCAGCCAATGATATTGCCTTTGTTCGTATATGTACGATTCGCTTAGTATTAATAATTTTATTAATTTTGTCGTACATTCATGCAATATATTTTAGTAATTAATATTGTGTATTAGATATAAATATAAATATATTAGATATTAAAGACTCAGCAAAAATAATTACCTATATCTTTAACGACGTTAAGAACGTCAACGTTAACTTTTATCCGAACCACGTATTATACCTGAAAGCCTACCATGCATAATATAGTGCACATCGAATTAAAACTAACTTTGTGGATCTGCATTACAAATGATAGAATGCAGGGCCATGGCTTTTATATAAAAGCGACAAACGACAAGCGGCAAATGACTTTTTGGAATGTAAGAAGCAGGCACTGGTTTGGGTTTATGCAGTGAATAAATGTAAAACTCTACTTTTTACATAAATCCAAGGTCGTGGCCCAGCAAAAGGTTATATATGTATATCATGCGTATAATGTAACTAACGGTCGTATTTGCATAATACGCTACAAACTGATGTTACTGTATAATTTATACTATAATTTAAATATATTCAGTTGGAACTTAATCATGGCAGTTTGCATTATGCGAGTGATTTAGCTGAAACATTATGTGGTTTGTAACTATGTATTAATTAAACATTCGTTAATGTTATTTATTGTGGTTATTATTTGATTTGCTGAGTCTGAAATTTCTATAGAGGGGAGTAGATAATCAAAATCACTTAAAAGAAGTTTCTCTCAAGGCTCGCAAGCGCAACCCACACTAACGATGTTTATTAATTAATTAAAATAATTTAATATTAACCAATAAAATTCTATTAAATTGTACGCTTTTCAGATTAATATAATATTCTCTGTCGTTTGCCAATGTATAAAAATAAGTAATTTCAATTAGTTTTAAGTACTAAAGTTTTGAGCACGTATATTTTTGAAATTACATATCTTTACGGAAATCTTACAAACCATATACACAGATTTTAGTTTCTAGATCGTGTCTTTGAAATTTCATTAAGTTTAAATTCAAATTAGAATCAAACTTCTTTTGTATGGGACGCAATCGAGATGGACTCCTCTTAAGCTGGACACACAAAACATACAAAGATAGCGCGGTGCGCACTAGGAAGTACCGATACCGATACAACAAGTACTTAACTACCGATAAATTAAAAATTTAAAAAAACCCCGACATTTTGTGATGGCGGTCATCTTGGATTTGCATAGTGCTATTCTACTAGTCAAGCCCTTTCATTTGATTTGATACCCAAGTTGTGAAAAAATACGTAATCCGCCATTTTGTGGCAGCGGCCATCTTGGACCGATTTTCATCAAAAATATTATCTAAGAACACTCCCGACTAAAAAAAAACTGCATGCAAATCGGTACACCCGTTTGAGCGTTACGGTGGAACAGACAGACACACACACACACACACATGTAAAATTGCACCACGTGATAACATCGCACGATTACTGAAATTTTTATCCTACGTGCGTTTCGTGGTATGAAAGTCTTTAAACGTAGTATTTATACCTTGTATTACTAGTACTATACGAACCTCAGAACAATCATTGTCGTACTTCAATCGATTACAAATCGTGCTTGTGTGCACGTGTATGTGTATTTAATATATATTTCTTATCCATTGAAGGTTAGCTATTGTGGAGGATCGGGTGATCGGAGCCACAGTGGGAGGGGTGAAGAAAAAACTCACAATGTTACTTTAGCTCCAGAGTAATGGAGCCTTCCAAGTCAGGCGTTGAAGTGCGTGCTGTGACCAAAAACGGTCGTCTTTTATAGGGTCCATTACTGGATAGTTTTATTAAATATTAAACACGAAACAAAGAATAATTTGTATACAAAAAATGAGATATCAGATGTAAGTGAAACAATGCTATAAGGTAAAGTGAGATGCACTAAGTATAAAACTCTTAGCTATTTTAGAATGAGACACACGCTGGTTTTGACTATACAAAAAAAGGGATAGCAAGTTAGTTTCTAGTATTACAATTTCTTAGGTTTCTAGGTTCAGACGTTAAATCTAGGCTTACATAATAGGTTTACGTCTAAAGGATAATAAAACATAGCTATTTATTAGACATTTTTATGTACATTTCTTTCCTACCTTAACTACTGATTGAAAAATACTTACAACTAAGATTCAATGTAGGTATGTATTTTATAAGCGTTTTACATTAGGTATTTAGGTATCGCATAAAGTCTAACGAATATAATGAAAAATAAAACAATACATATCTATGTATCGCAACAGTATATAATGCAAATATTGAGTTTGCTTTGGTCTCGCACATAGTATGAAGTAAAAAAGAAGTGTAGAAAGAGATCGGCTGTAACGATTTTGATGCAATCTTCAACAGCTATGAAACGTAATTTTTATTGCACACAGTAAAGCAGCAATGTATATCAAACTAATTCAGTGGCTATAATTTAGTGATGATCACTAAACTAGAGAATAACTCCCCAGGTCTTAATTAAAGCGAACGTTCCGATTATTTGAAGTGAATTAACAGTATATTTTTTTTATTTCAAAGCAAATACGATTTTATATAACGAAGCCAATGGCTGGCTTGACCTTTTGAATAAATAATGTATTCAATTTTTCCCGATCTCATCGGGCTTTGCAGTGCTATCCAATAAGTAAATATTTTTGCATAACTTATGAAACGATTGGTTTTCGACTTTTTACAGGTAAATATTGAAGTTTATTTAAGTACTTGCTGCTATTTTAAAATATTTTTTGTTTTATGATTCAATTAGTTTTTTTTAATTCGACTATTAGTTAGATGGTAAGCGACGATTCAGTCTATAATGGAAGCGGACTCACTTGGAAGAGGTATACATATTATATGCATGCCACAGATCGATTTCGACACGCCATAGATTTCCGCAAAGTAACGACTGCTTCTATTCAATACAAGCGGACACCCGCGACTTCGTTCGTGTGGATATTGGTTTTTAAAAATCCCGTGGGAATAATTTTGTTTTCTTAAGCTCCTTTAAGCTCATACTTTGCTAAAAACTGTTAAAAGTTCACTGGCATCCGCCAGTTTAGGTAGATCAAAATGTAAACATCCGTAAAAGTCCCATCAAAATCGATCCAGCCTTTTTGAGATTACTTGGTAATCTTTAAAGTGTCTCCTTTCTAACAAAAAAAGAATGAATGAAATCGGACCACGCGTTAATGAATTACAGCTAAGTACACATTTTAACTTTCATCCCCTTTCCCAAGGGAATCGTGCTGAATTTTGGGATAAAAAGTATCCTATATGTTAATCCGTAGTATGAACTTAAATCATACCAAGTTTCATTTCAATCCATTCAGTAGTTTTTGCGTGATGCGCGCACAAACGTACAGACAAACAGATAAACAGACAAAAAGACAAAATTTTCAAAAATAGTTTTTTTACGTTCTATTACTTATCCCTAACATCCCCTAGTTATTATTTTGCAAAAAATCTTTAATGTACAGATACGGCAAGTCTACGATTTTATTATTTATATATATATATATATACAAGCGGACACCCGCGACTTCGTTCGCGTGGATATTGGTTTTTAAAAATCCCGTGCGAATGATTTTATTTTTCCTAAGCTCCTTTGAGCTCATACCTTGCTATAAACTGTTAAAAGTTCACTGGCGGATGTTTAGGTACATAGATCAAAATGTAAACATCCGCCAGTAAAAGTCCCATCAAAATCGGTCCAGCCTTTCAGAGATAAGCCAGTAATCTTTAATGTATTTCCTTTCTAACAAAAAAAGAATGAATGAAATCGGACCACCCGTTAACGAATTACAGCTAAGTACACATTTTGACTCTCATCCCCTCTCCCAAGGGAACCGTGCTGAATTTTGGGATAAAAAGTATCCTATATGTTACTCCATAGTATGATGTTACTCCATGCCAAATTTCATTTCAACCCATTCAGTAGTTTTTACGTGATGCGCGCACAAACATACAGACAAACAGATAAACAGACAAACAGACAAAAATTTCAAAAATAGCTTTTTTACGTTCTATTACTTATCCCTAACATCCCCCAGTTATTATTTTGCAAAAATCTTCAATGTACAGATATGGCAATTCTACGATTTTATTATAAGTATAGATATGTATAGATAGATAGAAGATATTTTCTCATCAGGTGAGATCGCAGTTAACCGAATTAACATAACAATTACATAATAACCTCAGCAGTAAGTAAACGGTATCACAAAGCATGGCCCGAACTAAACTGCTTGAAATTTAAAGCAAGTTTTAAGTCTTCTTGGTACAAGTTCGTTCATTAGCAGTGGCGAATAAGTCGCAAAGTTACCCGAATTATATCGTCTAGTCGCTTTGGTCATAGTTCCAGGAATAAATAATTTTATGGAGTCGGAAAAAAGGTAAGTAATATGGCTCGATCATTTCAAGGAAGCTGGAAAATTAGCTCCAGCGCTTGAATATTTTACTATTGTAATAGTTTTTAGGGTTCCGTACCCAAAGGGTAAAAACGGAGCCCTATTAATGACACTCTACTGTCTGTCTGTCTGTCTGTCCGTCCGCCGGTCACAGGTCTCTAGCTCGCAGACGAAATGAGTGACAAAGCTGAAATTTTGATATTTGGTGTGGAACGTAAAACGGAACAAAATAAAATATTAAATATTTAATTAGAAATTGAATTAAATTATTTTATGCATGAAAAAGGAGCCGGAAAAAATGTTTTTTTCTTACCCTAGCTTGTGGGGTATCATTGTTCAGAGCTCATTAAATTAAGTACGAATATTATTTTTTATTTTTTGCTTAATAAAACAAGGAAATGGGGGGTGAAAGTTGTCAGTTTTAGACCATTTTTGTGACGGGGGCTATCTCAAAAACTAAACTAGTAAGGAATATGATATTTCGGTATATTATGTACCATATGCTATATTTGAACAACAAATACTGAAAACAACGATTCATAAAGTAGTTTGTAAGCTGTAACCAAAATAAACGCACATTTTTTGAGTTTTTCTTTTACGGTTTGTTGCGATGTCTAGCTCGGAAATTAAATATTTCTTACATCCAAAATACTATGTCGTTTATAATTATGTACGGAACCCTAAAAGAGCGAGGCCCGACTCACACTTGATTAATTTATTAATTGAATACCATTTATGCCTGGAATGTTTAATAACAAAGATAAAGTCTCATCTTCCTCTTTCGTAGAGTTATAATATCGCGTAGAATAATATGATTCATAAGTTTCGGATTTTTGTCGAGGAGAATAATAAGTACCTACCTACACTTAAGTCTCAGCTAAAGTCCGATATAAATTCTCAGTAACCAGTCGACGCAATAAAATACCTCTGCATAAAACTGTCATAATACTAAACTCTCGTAACCTTAGTAGATCACTAGCGTTCGCAAATATTATGTCGTAAAATTTTGCTTACCGTCAAGCCGCTTTTCAGAGCCCTCAAATCTTATTTAATGTTCTTAAATATCAAAATTCTTGGGACTTTAATAATAGCATTAACACAAATTGATTTCATAGCTAAACTATAGTAGTGTTAGTTTTGTTTTATAAAATCTCTAAATTTTAGTTTCGTTTAGAATTTGTATACATCCGAATTAGTCAATTTATTGATTAATTACCATTATCTCATTCGGGTTGCAGGCGTCGCTTGGCCTTAAGGGACCGTTCAGATAGACCGGCGCGGAGAGCATCGGAGAGCATTTCTTTTTTCACACAGACAGGCCGTTCAAATTTGCTCTGCTCTCCGCGCCGGTCTGTGTGAACGGATGCGCGGATGCGTTCGGAGCCGAGCGTACGCTCTTGGACCGGATGGCAGAGCAATAGGGTATTTGAAAACATTGAAAATATACTATTGATTGTGGTCATCTTAACAGATAATAGCCTAAAAAAGACATATTTCACTCAATCACACTAAATTATGTAATTTTACGTGATATTTTGCACGAAATAAAACATAATAATTTTTGAAATTTTATCAGGAACGTGAACGCTCTGGGATTGTTTGTGACGTCAATTGATTGCGCGTAACTTGGTTGTTATAATTGAAGTTTATCAAGTCAACCGAAACTAAACTTTATACTTGAAAGAATAAGATTGATATTAAAATGAGTAGGTATAACAATTTACAACTTTACGATATAGCAGTCGCCTTGCGTAGCGTCTCTGTCGCACGCACCGAGTTCCGAAAAGGAGCGAGCGAGAGAAGTGACTTGCACAGCGATTTGTGACGTCAATTGATTGCGCGTAACTTGGTTGTTATAATTGAAGTTTATCAAGTCAACCGAAACTAAACTTTATACTTGAAAGAATAAGATTGATATTAAAATGAGTAGGTATAACAATTTACAACTTTACGATATAGCAGTCGCCTTGCGTAGCGTCTCTGTCGCACACACCGAGTTCCGAAAAGGAGCGAGCGAGAGAAGTGACTTGCATAGCGATTTGTGATGTCACGCGTATCATGTGATCAGAAATGTTGTTTTTGGCGTGGTTTTCAAAACTTAAACTTTATCATTGATTTAATTCTTAATACTGTAGATATTGCGAAAAATATCAATGTAGTGTGTTTTAATAAGTAATAAAGAATAATTTAAAACAATTTCCAAAAATTAGTCAAATACCCTATTCGGCCTACGGTCGGCTGTGCGAGCATGAAAGAGCACGCGAACGGAGCCGGTCGGATGCTCGAGCGCAAAAGAGCACGAGCATGGAGCACGACGAGCTCGACCGAGCCCGGCTCGATGAGCAGCCGAGCGGCTGCTCATAATATTTCACACCGAGCGTATTGGGAGCACCCTCGAGCATCCTCTTATCATAAAAGAGATAAAATGTAAAAATAAAGCTTATTTCAATGTCTTAAGATTCTATTTTAAATGCGATTAAAATTTGCTCTGCTCTCCGCGCCGGTCTATCTGAAAGGTCCCTAACACTGTTATCTCCAAAAAAAACAGCCTCAGTTGGTATTTATGTTTAGAGAAATTGAATAGATTAGGTAGGTAGTGATTTACTTGCTATTACTTCTACACTGAAACAAACTCAAAAGGTCTTGATAAATATTTCTCTAGATATATTTTTAATGAAAACAAAAGCAAAATATCTGTATTCAAAATGTATGCAATGCAATACTCTGTGGCAATACTATACGATATTATAAACAGCAACAGACATTGACATACTGGTATTAAATATGAATTAACACATTACACCACCGGTGCCAGCAAAACAGACTAACTGCTCATCCACACGTTCGCCAACATGCTGGCCCATCTTATGGCCCAATAAGTTGGCCACGTGTAGAGCGGGAGTTTGTGCTATTTTGGTAGGTATTGGAATGATGGTCCGCAAGTTGGCGCGAGATCCATTTCGTGTCGGTACATCAAAGGGTTTGGGACAGAGTTTGGCCGCACCATCCACACGTTGGAGGAGTCAGTTTGCTACGAGCTCTCAGAGTGATCGCACGCATGCACATCTTTTAAATTTTATATTCACGCGTCGTAACTAGTATACTTAATGTCTACAAAATGGCAGTGACAATGACCAATGAAGAAACTTTTTGCTTTATAGAGCCCTACTAAGCCGAAAACTGTTTGTGGAACCCAAGAAATAAAATCACAAAAATAAAAAAATACAATTTTCGTATACACATTCACGTAGTTGCGGTATGCTGTGAATAATTAAACTGCAGCAGCTGTTAACGTCTCAATATTCAATTTAGTAAATACTTCCGCACATTGGCCCTAACTGGAGCATACTGAACGACCTTCCAACGTGTGGATGCGAACACAAACTCCTCGCCCAATACCTTCCAACATATCCGCCATCATGTTGGCCAACGTGTAGAGGCGCCTTAATAGGAACCGTCGGTGGTGAAACAGAGCTATCTCCTGATGAAAAAGACCAGTGGGGCTATTCTCTAACTTAGTTGCCAACTGAAAATGGTTGCCAACGAATTAGTTCGATATACATTGCTGCTTTACTGTGTAAAATTATAAAAACACTTTATATTTCCCACAGTATTTAATGTGTTAAATCAAATCACTGTTTATATTTCACACAGTAAAGCAGCAATGTATATCGAACTAATTCGTTGGCAACTATTTTCAGTTGCTAACTAAGTTACAGAATAACCCAGCAGTGGGGCTATTCTCTAACTTAGTTGCCAACTGAAAATGGTTGCCAACGAATTAGTTCGATATACATTGTTGTTTTAATGTGTTAAATGAAATCACTGTTTATATTTCACACAGTAAAGCAACAATTTTCAGTTGGTAACTAAGTTAGAGAATAGCCCATCAGAAAGAACCATCGGGTGGTCAGATAAAGCTATACCTCCCCCCAATATCAGTCCTCCTCACAGCGCGCTCTACGGGCTGCGAGTCGCGCTACACGCAGTGTGATTGTGAAATGTGTCTACATTATATTTGCCTACCCTCACATCTCCCCCCTCAAAATTAAAATAAAATTACATTACATTAACCTTAAATGTACTATATACTGATCTGCACCACATCACGTGAGCATGCCCCAGATGGATTCACAAGTATAAATTAAAAATTTAAAAACCCCCAACATTCGCCATTTTGTGGTGACGGCCATCTTGTAAATATACAGTGCTATTTTACTAGTCCAGCCCTTTCATTTGATACCCATATTAAGGGCGTTATGAAAAAATATGTAATCCGCCATTTTGTAGCGGCGACCATTTTGGACCGATTTTCATCTAACATGCTAGATATGAACACTCCCGACTAATTTCACTTTTCAAACAAAAAATAACCACATTCAAATCGGTTCACCCGTTTGATCGCTACAATGGAACAGTCATACAGACAGACACACACACACACACACACACACACACACACACACACACACACACACACACGAACACACACATATACACACACACAAACACACACACACAGACACGAAACACATACACACAGACACACATACACACACAACACACACACAGACATTTTGGATAGACGTTTTGGATATTTATTAATGAGGAACACTTAGAAAAGGCTCACAAATCGTCAGATCCTTGGCCAAATATGAAAGTACTTATCAAAATATATATTCACCGACAAGAGTAGAGGTATACTAAAATAAAAAGCAAGGTAGTACCGATAAGATTTCCACGATATTGTTTGCCGTTGTTACACAAACCAGTTTCGAAATTCAATTTCTATCGCGATTCATTTTATATTGCCCTCTGCTCAACAAACTATATATAACATAATGTACTCTGTTTTCTTACGTGCTAGATTTGCGAAAGGTCTAAAAAAAATCGTTCGCAATATTGCAATCTCTATCGTGGAGTGGCTGTATCTATTGGTACAAGAATTTCTCGTTCTATTAGATGTTTGCAATTGTGGACATGTAATACAAGTGTAAATTGAAAATTTAAAAAACCCCCGACATTCGCCATTTAGTGGCGGCGGCCATCTTGAATTTGCAATAGTGCTATTCTACTAGTCAAGCCCTTTCATTTGATACCCATATCAAGGGAGTTGTGAAAAAATATATCATCCGCCATTTTGTAGCGGCAGCCATCTTGGACCGATTTTCATCAAACATAGCTAAGAACACTCTCGACTAATTCACCTTTCAAACAAAAAAAACCGCATTCAAATCGGTCCACCCGTTTGAGCGCCACAGGGGAACAGACAGACACACACACACACACACACACACACACACACACACACACACACACACACACACAGACACGTCAAACTTATAACACCCCGTCGTTTTTGCGTCGGGGGTTAATAACGAGAAATTCTTGTGTACCTATGAGTACCTACATTTAAACCTGATCGATATCTGCTCTATAGATTCATGCATAGGCTCACTGCATTGAGATGTGTTGAGTAATATAATAGATCTCTTTGTGTCTTATCCTGGCTTATTAGGTATGCACTAATATTATATAACTAGCTGATGCCCGCGACTTCATCTGCGTGGATTCATATAAATTTCATACAAACTTTCATTATTCATTCATTCATCATTCATTCATTTAACCCCCTCAGGGATTGAATTTTTAATAACCCTTTCTTAGCGGTTGCCTACGTCATAATAGCTATGTGCATGCCAAAGGGGTTGTTTCAAATTTATATGGAGCCTGGATCAGATATTTGTACAGTATTTTATAATGTTCGGAGTCAAGAAATAGTCATTATTTTTTCTTTATTTCTCATGAAAAAGCCCTTTTTACGCGACGCGAAATTATTTTGCAAATAAAAACGTAACATCATGGCGTCCGTTTTGACAGTGACGTAAACATAGTTATGTTCTGTGCACATAATAAACACAACACGTCTTGATGACATTGACAGATGACATTTTACACAAAAATAAGGAATCACCAAGTCACCGCCAAGGCGTCAACACCAAGTCGATCAAAATATTTTATTTTTACAACTTAGCGGAGTTAAGAGTATTCTCAAAATGTTGAATAATGAAAAATCTCTATAGTGGAAGAGGCGTCATCCCCTTTGCAGATATCCCAATCAGACTGTCAAATAACTAATTAATTATTTTGTGGGACCTCAGGCCTCAGTTATAATTGTTTTACCTTAAATACTTTAACCTATTTGTGTGCTGTGTGTAATAAATAATAGGTACTCTGCAAAAGAAAATGACGTTGTCCATAGTGGAAGCGAATGTCGAAAGAGTAGTCAAGCGGGTGCTTGCTACTGGTTGGTTGGTTGTTATACTTACTTACCAAGCCAATGTCGCAGTGACTACTATGCAACTAACGTGAAAGAGTGAATGTAATTTTATTTTGATACACCTGAGAGTTATTTATGTTCCAAATGTGTATGAAGACTGCGAACCTGTCAACGTGTTGGACTATGGCAAAACCCTTCTTATTCTGAGGCGACCTATGCCTAGTAGTGGGTAATTGTAAAAAAGGGTTGAGACAGACGAGTCATTAGTGAGTTTAATATGGTACTTGTATTGCTATGAATTAATTATTAACATTTTGAAATAGATAAAATATGCAGGTTATGTATAATATTTTATAATAAAAATAATAAATAAAACAATACTTTTACATTATTTTCTTTATTCATTCTCTTCTCTTATTACTAATATGTCATTTAAGAACGAAGCTGGTGCATGAATTATCTGTTGGTGCTGAGCCCAGCTCAAGTACCAGACTATGGTCATTGTATGCGCATCATCCCGCTATATCTCTCTTGTCCTTCACCCAACAAACATGTTTGTCGTTGGAATAGTGATACCCTACAATATGTGCATTCATTTGTACGCTGGTTAGATATTCCTGGTCTTTGCAACTGCTCTGTTTCCTTGCTTTGTTGGTGATGTACGTTTCTGTGAGCACTCGCCCAACATGCATAGCAAACACTGCTATTTAGTGGAATCTACAAAGAATAAAAGATAAGTTATATAATTTAATCTGGTAGATGGATTACATCTTGAAAATTCACCCACACTGAGAATTCCATAATCCAATGACCACTAATCAGCAAACATGAGATGCGTGAAGAAGTAAGTTTCTCAACCTATCATCATCATTACGAGGGCCATGTATCGAAGGCTAGACGTCCAACATGCTGCAGTGCACTTCTTACCGGGCAGACATTGAGTACACATGCCCTTGCTGCACAAACAGTAATGCGACGGAAGAGCGCTCCCCACCTCATAGAGTCGGACCCTCATAGAGAAAATGTGTACTCAGATCTGGCATGTAAAGTGGTATACATGCATACACCAATACTCATGAAAAGGACAAAATAATAATCAAGAATTACCTGTCTCGGAGTGATTATTTCTGCTATTAGATCTCTCTCAAGACCTTCAGCGAAAAAATGAGGTCATCTCCTGTTTAAAGATGCTGAGCACCATTCACACACATAGGTGTTTACAGATGCAGTATGTTCACCTGTCCTGTCTTGTACGAGTCGATACACATACAACCAGCAGTTGTAACAGACTAATGCATTATTTGGAATCTGAAAAATATTAATTAATTGAAAAAATAGCTCATCTAAACTCCGGTTAACTTTATTATAGCAGAAAGTCTCATTTCTAGCGTTAAACATAATGCCATTAATATCTACTTAAAATACAGTTTACATTATAGTATCTACATAATGGGGAGTTTAATTATTATTACATTGTATGTACCTACTAAGTTAGTATTACAATACAATTGTGGATAGTACTATCATAATCAGATTATCAAAATATATAATTATATATCAAATATATAATATTATATAATAATACAGGTAGTTTAAATCATTTGGTTTTACAACAAACCACTAGACACTATTATATGCTAAACCTACTATTTGAGAACATTACATGAATCTATCTTTTTGCAGTGTAATCTAAGTAGAATAATTAATATACCTGTAGTAATATAGTTACATACCTGATAAATATAGTTGCGTGAAAGCGTCGAAACACGAAGTCCAACAAAACGGTGATCCAATGTTTTGTTTGAGACAGATACGAGCCAAGTTAATGGGTTTGCAACACGAAAAGTCCAAAGGAATGCCGGGGTCTTTAGAAAAATATCCAGTATCATCAAAAGAAACAACGAAAAAACACTTTAAATACGCAGGAAAAGATACTTTAGAATAATTATATTTTATTACATAACGCGAGAACAATTGACGTTTGACAATTGAAATGACATTAAGATGACGTAATGTGATTACAATCATAGACAAATAAGCAGATGGACGCACTTCAAGAGTTGCTATTCTACATTATGTAAGCAATTATTAATTTTATATCGCGAAAGTTAATCACTGTAAAACTGCAAAAAAGCGTATTTTACTTTGATTTCTATGATTTTATACTATTTTTTGGAATACTGTACAAGTACCTAACCCAAGATGAAACAACCCCTTTCATCCCCATCCGTCTAGTGGTTTGAGCTGTGCGTTGATAGATCAGTCCGTCAGTCAGTCAGTCACGCTTTTCTTTTATATAAAAGGAAAAAGTGCCTAGGTATAAATAGAAAGCAGGTGTTCGTTATAATATAAGAACCAAACGCAGGTTTTACTAGTGTCCTAAGTGCAACCTAAGTAAAACCCAATACAGAAGTTCGGAAAATCTTCTACTGCTCTTGTTCACCATAATTTGAATCCGATATGGTCATTAGATATTGTAAATGTCTATTATGCAGACAATGATTAGTACCTAGTTATACAGTTTTATGTTAGTTCAGCTTTGTGGCAAAACAAGTCTTCTTCTATAATATTTATTCAATTGCTATAGTGAAAGTGATCCATTTTTACACTTAAGAACTTTCCAGACTTTTTCCGCTGGGAAAGGCTTTCGTCTGGCATGTACCAGTCCCATGGCATGCAGCGTAGCGTGAGCGACCTGACCCGGAAGCATACAGAGCGGTGTTATCAGGACCGCCTGAAAAAGAATAATAAAAAGTATCAAGTTATATCTTCCACCACTCTTTTTTCTTGGCTTACATTTACGTCAACTTAGGGAACTGTAACTAAAAACCAGGAAATAAATTACATAATTTAAAAAACTAAACTCCGACTGACTGACTAGAGTTTGTTTTACGCAATCGGGTTTTCTAGTTTTTTAAATTACGTAATTTATTATAAAGAATATTCTAGATACATACAATTGTGACTAATATTCTCCCTTTCTAGTCACGCGCGTTCCAACTCGGACCTCATTATTGCTTCCCAGTTCCCAGGCATGATTGTCGTCAAGCGTAAGCTTATCATACAATTAAAAACAAGTATAAATTGTAAATTTATAAACCCCCGACATTGGCCATTTTGTGGCGACGGCCATCTTGAATTTGCATAGTGCTATTCTACTAGTAAAGCCCTTTCATTTGATACCTATATTAAGGGAGTTGTGAAAAATATGTAATCCGCCATTTTGTAGCGGCGGCCATCTTAGATCGATTTTCATCAAACATAGCTAACAACACTCTCGACTAATTCACGTTTCAAACAAAAAACCGCATTCAAATCGGTTCACCCGTTTGAGCGCTAGAGGGAAACAGACAGAGACACACACACACAGATAGGTACGTCAAACTTATAACACCCCGTTGTTTTTGCGTCGGGGGTTAAAAAAGCTATCGGCACAAAGCCACGTCACGTCTGATAGTGGAAAATACTAAGCAAACGCACCCGTCGTCGGTAAAATGAGGATACCGGTAAGAAGCAATATTCTAAAACATCGGAGAATGTGAAGAAGAGATAGGTTACGTTCTCGTCTCTTGCCAACTCAACGGGATTATATTCTACGAACTGCAAACAAGAGCGTGTTTCGATGTGTCTAATGCCTCTATGAGCTATGTTTACCAAACGATTCGGATCTGGAAAGACGAGATAAAGTTCGAAAATAAAAACTCGACTCCCACCGCGAACAAGATAAAATTTATAATTAAAAAACTCGACTTCTTCTCTTAAAACACAACCACGGAAAGAAAAGCACCCGAGTAGGAGAGCCTGTATTTTGGATATATGAAAATATGGATCGTTCGCCATATTTTCATATATCCAAAATACAGGCTCTCCTGCTCGGGTGCTTTTCTATCGGTTGCTTAAACTGTATTGCATTAAAGTTTTATTTTATTTTTTTCGTACAATTATTTTAGCAGCGTGTCTGAAGTATAACCCGTGGCATGTAAGTCGAGCGGTGACCTTCAATGCGCAGAATTCAAAAATGAGGTATCTCGGGGCGTGAGGGGGTCGCGGGGAGGGCGTGGGCGGTGGGGATCGTTCGTAAGCACTGATTAGCTCTTGCGGATCCCTCGTAAGTGCTGATTGGCTCTCCAATCGTATTGTGTCCCGCTCACTCGAACGACGCTGCGTGCACTTGAAGGTCACCGCTCGACTTACGTGCCGGGGGTTATAAGTATCTACCTATTAAAGACAGATGTCGCAATATTGCATGACGCAAAAGTGCACATGTGTGCCTCTTTTAATACTCTCACAGTATAAGTGAGACGCCCATTTATAATGCACAGTGCATATTGAGGTTGTTAGAAGGTTTCAAACTACTTTTAATACTTACTCAGCAGATAAAAGTTGTAAGCAAATGGTATGATGCCGTTGTTCCATTCACACGGCCAGTTGTAAGGTAAACCTCTTTTTATTCCTACAAAAGAGTTGGTATCATAAAAATTGTAATGCAGGAGCTCATCTGGTTTATTACGGATCACAATCGGGGACGCTGCGCCCATTTTGCCCCACTTCGTCTTGCCAATTGGACAATTAATACGAACTAACTAGCTGATGCCCGCGACTTCGTCCGCGTTTTAAAGAATCCCTCGGGAGCTTTATAATTTTCCGGGATAAAAAGTAGCCTATGTCCTTCTCCAAGGGCTACTCTACCTCTATACCAAACGTCAAAATTGGTTTAGCCGTTCACGCGTAATGCCGTGACCACGGAAAATCATCATCATCATCATCATGATCAACCCATTACCGGCTCACTACAGAGCACGGGTCTCCTCTCAGAGTGAGAAGGGTTTTGGCCATAGTCTACCACGCTGGCCAAGCGGATTGGCAGACTTCACACACCTTTGAGAACGTTATGAAGAACTCTCAGGCATGCAGGTTTCCTCACGATGTTTTCCTTCACCGTTAAAGCAAGTGATATTTAATACTTAAAACGCACATAACTCCGAAAAGTTAGAGGTGCGTGCCCGGGATCGAACCCACGACCTCCGATTAGAAGTCGGTCGTCCTAACCACTAGGCTATCACAGCTTACTAGGCTATCACACCACGGAAAATAGGGATTAGTTTTTACATAAATTATATAGATAACAATAAATGACTACTGTGCGTTCAAGATCATGGCTACAGATCTGTGCCGATAACTATACTCGGTCCCCACTCCATAACATGTCTGTTTCAGGAGATTTTTCTGCCACAGACATTTGTCCACCCACTGCCACTTCAGCAGGGCTATTCTGTAAAGCCATTTTCGAATTATAGAGAGTGAATTCGAGATGAGTTTACTAATTTGTACTCTGTAAAACTCGATAGTACAGGTCTTCTCACTCAAACTCACTTCACTTCGCAAGTGCGTAGCAGATGTTTACAGAATATCAAACCAAGGTGAAGTGAGTTTGCTTTCGAAGCGAGTTATCTCACTTGAGTGAGCTTCGATATCGAGATGGTATTTTAGAGAATAGCCCTACAGATGTTAATTGTTTCTTCAAATTACCTAGTAAAAGTATAATACACTTACTAGTGTTATTGCAAGAGTCTGTAACCACTGCAGCGATATAACAAAGAAAGGCGAATATTCGGAGAAATCGTAAAATGCGATACAATGAATGCATATTGTTTTATACCTATTACTAGTGGATCCGGCAGACTTCGTTCTGCCCGGTGGTGACATACCGACATCAGCGTCACCTATTGAGACCCGGTAGGTTACCTGCAGGGCGATTCAGAACACTTCGATTCGGTTCCGGTTTCGACAACTACCCTGTCGATACGATTATTCTGAATTGAAAATACATCTTATCGTACGATAAGTAATTCAGAACACTTCGATAACGTAATTATCGATCGATTCGGTAAGTTATCGTACGATAAGATGTATTTTCAATTCAGAATAACCGTATCGACAGGGTAGTTGTCGAAACCGGAACCGAATCGAAGTGTTCTGAATCGCCCTGCTGGTAGGTTACCTGTACCTACCCAGTAATTGTGTTTTCAAACCATCCAGGAACCCATTGAAATATACATACAAAATTTCATCCAAATTGATCCAGCCGTTGAGGAGGTGTTAGGTGACAAACACGTACAGAAGAATAATAATATAATTATATGTAGGTACGGGTGAGAGAGTTTACCGTATCAACGCGGGATGAACTATGTTTGACAGTTGCCATACCACTGAACATTTTGTATGAGGAAATGTTTTTACTTTTATTTTATTTTTTCGTCAATTTTTCAATGTTTTTAATAGTAATTATGCTATTCGGGACGGAGACAAATACAACAAATCAAAAACCATGAAAATCGCTCCAGCCGTTCTCGAGTTATTATAGGTGTTCGAACTAACACGACTTTGTTTTATATATATAGATTTTTATATTTTCGCCTATCGTAAAAAAAAAATATTTTTATGATACGATTATATTAATAGTTCCGGAAATACTTTATTTATTTATTTTTTGATACAAACTTCGTTGCCATGAAAAAGTAACAGACAGACAGACATAGTTACTTTACTACGCATTAAGAACATTAAAATGGCTTAGTATGGCTTGTATTGGCTAAATCTAAAGGAGTTGTAAATTTTAAATTTTCCCTTTAAAAGCAGTACTAAGATATACTTAAGCTGGCCAGCGCGCTGCACTGGGGCGAAAGATGCGGGAAAAATTTTAAAATCTTGTCTCGCAACTTTCAACAGAAAAGTTTGTCTTTAAATTCGTTTAAAGTGGACCACATGGTTCTAACCAAAGTTTATAAAGTAGTGAGGCAGTACCAACTTTATAGAGTCTTTGAAAATAATACCTATATGTAAATTTGAGCACGTTTTAGAAGGCTGCCTTTCTAATACTAAGATGCAAGGATGCTGAAAGATGTAAAGTCTGTTCGTTTACTTAAGGTCACTTTTGTGTCGTGCCGTCTTCGCACGCGCAGCGTCTTGCCAAAGGCACCGCCTGTGACTTCAAAACATGCCGCGCGGTTGTACAGCCACAAGGTATTTTGGCATTTTACATCGAAGCGCTGTAGTTTACCTACCTACTCATATTTTTTTATTAAAATTCTCTTTACTTTTTTATTTTTTATTTATATTCGTATTTTATTATAATACAACCATAAACATAAAATATAATATTATCATGAACACGAGTCTTCTCTCAAAATGAGAAGGATTTTAATCATAATCTACCACGCTGGCCAAGTGCGGATTGGCAGACTATTCGGAGATTCTGTTTGAGAAAAATTGCAAATTGTAAAAAAAATAATAAAAATAAAAGCAGAATAATAAGAGCACCTGCGCCTGTACCGACACTATATTAGCGAACGGACTATACCTACGTATAATAATAATATAAGACCGACTAACCATTTTCATTGCCACTAGAGATAAGTTGAACTAAGCAATGACGACTATATTATACAATCCAATAACTAACTTTCACATATTATACCTATCTCTCGCTACACATCCACGTAAATCCCAGGTGTAAAGACAGTCTAATTGGTACAGAGTAGGCAGTCGTTATAATATGTAGAAAGCACTGCTTCACGTAAGAGGAGTTTCTCTCAAGCGCGATCCATACAAAAGAAGTATGAATTTTGAATATTAATCAAAATCAAAGTGAAATTTTGTAATCACGCTTTAGAATTTTTTGTAAAATAGCTGTGTCTTTCGGATTTTAAGAAAAATTATAGGTATACTTAATAGGTCGAAAGTTACACGAGCCCAAAGATTTGCATTTTTCGATTAAAGAAGTCCTAACTTTATGCCAGTTTGACACAATAAATTTAAAACTATTTACCTATTTGGAAATCCACAAACAGAAAATATAATTATTATAAATATACTTAATTTATATTAAAAAACATTACATTATCTTATGATTATCTTACATATTATTTAACGTATTATTTCAATAAATCTAGCAAAATGAGTGCTGTCTCATTGGACATACCAGGTTCAATACAGATAAATATTTAACTTGGCAGCGCTGTCTTCTGTGTCGTAAGATCTTTTAATTAATTCATACTTAGGTACAAGTGACTCTCTCTGAGTCTTTGCGTATGAGACACAATGCAAATTGAAATAGAGCAAACTTCCTACATTAACATGACAAATGGAGGCGGATACTCAGCTAAGGAGAGCGGGATTCAATATTTGCATAATTCGCGCTAATGTAGGTACCTAATTCTGAATTAATAGACGCCGATAGCGAAAATCGTATTAATTCTACTTTAACGCTAGTAGGTATTTTAACTGCAGAGGTAGAATTCGACAACTGTGCTCACATTTTAACTTCAGGACTTTATCTCAAGCGTGCTCCATACAACCGAAGTTTTATACCTATTCATAATTTAATATTTATCAAAGTCAGTAAAACCTTGAAACTTTGACTTTAAAAACTGACATAATATTTGTCTATGTGTTGGTATGAATTTGAAGTAAGTTATAAAAAAACTATGACGGGCAGCAAATTAATGCAAGTCTTGGCTCGACGCCATAAATTCCAGTTCAGCTCGTACAGCAATGAGTGGCTAAACTTTATATTCACCTACAGAACCCTCTCTTTATATCGCGTAATATTTTATCTCATTTGAAGACTAACAAAAGGCACCATAGATATCTAGATTATAAAACACTAAGGGCCTGTTTCACCGCCTTCTGATAAGTGTCGGATAGCTTATATTCACGTTTGTCTTCGTCACTTGACTTATAGTAAGAAAGTGACAGAACTTACGTATACGCTATCCGACACTTATCAAAAGGTGGTGAAATAGGTCCTAATGTTAACAGACTCGAAACTATTAAAGACAATTTTAAATAAAGGGAAATCATGTAATCATTTTATTAATTACAATAACCTCTTGATTCCGATATTTCAAAATTTTAACAAAAATATATATTATTTAACATACTGATTGAATACTTCATTTCAATAACATTTTCATTCGAATGTACTCGGAACTATTAATTAATAGTATTTCGAGATTTAAATGGAAAGAATGTGGATTCGTTAAGCCTAGGTTATTTAATAATTTTTGTTTGGCTTTAAATAAACGGACGGAATATTTTACATGAAAAAATTGTTTTGAAGCATTTAAATGGATGCTGTAACTTGCAATCTTTTTTGAGAATAAATCAAAAATTTACTGGAAATTCATTTTCTTATACTTCACTACATAGTATAAAACAAAGTCGCTTTCTCTGTCCCTATGTCCCTATGTATGCTTAAATCTTTAAAACTACGCAACGGATTTTGATGCGGTTTTTTTAATAGATAGAGTGATTCAAGAGGAAGGTTTGTAAGTAGAAAAATTGGACCCGGTAGGTGGCGCTAATAGCGGGCAGGACGACGTCTGCCGGGTCCGCTAGTAGTTTATAATTTGAGCTGTACTTTACCGAAAAGTTAAAAACTTTGGGATGTATCTAACAGGATGATCCTTTGATCTTGGAAGTGTTAACTTTTCGACTAATCTGTAATCTTTCCGCCATTTTTTTGATGGTATTGACTCTTAAAAGTATTTACACACAAGCGGAAACCCGCGACTTCGTTCGCGTGGATATTGGTTTTTAAACATCCCGTGGGAATCATTTTGTCTTTCCTAAGTTCCTTTGAGCTCATACCTTGTTAAAAACTGTTAAAAGTTCACTGGCGGATGTTTAGGTACTTCAAAATGTAAACATCCGCCAGTGAAAGTCCCATCAAAATCGATCCAGCCTTTTGAGAGATTAGCCAGTAATCTCTAAAGTATTTCCTTTCTAACAAAAAAAGAATGAATGAAATCGGACCACAATACACAAACATACAGACAAACAGACCAACAGACAAACAGACAAAAATTTCAAAAATATCTATTTTACGTTCTATTACTTATCCCTAACATCCCCCAGTTATTATTTTGCAAAAATCTTCAATGTACAGATACGGCAATTCTACGATTTTATTATAATATAATATGTATAGATAGATTAAGTTCAATTTCAATTTATTTCTTTGCACAAACTGAGTTACTAAGGTCTTCTGAACAATTTATAAGTAAATAAGTACCTAATGTTGCAGGCATATTGTTCGAATCCGCCGTTTACATACGGCATCGTCAGTTTATGAACGCTCGCTGTTATGTATACTACTATCACAGCCTTGAAACACTACTATACCACCGCTAAGGATACAGGCATAGATAACAGCTGTGTGCAACCGCTAATCTATTCTATCTCTATACGTAAGTATACAATAAAATCGTAGACTTGCCGTATCTGTACATTAAATATTTTTGCAAAATAATAACTGGGGGAAGTTAAGGATAAGTAATGGAACGTAAAAAAGCTATTTTTGAAATTTTTGTCTGTTTGCCTGTTTTTCTGTTTGTCTGTTTGTCTGTATGTTTGTGCGCGCATCACGCAAAAACTACTGAGTGGATTGAAATGAAACTTGGCATGATTTAAGTTCATACTACGGAGTAACTATACTTTTTAACGATACTTTTTATCCCGAAATTCAGCACGGTTCCCTTGGGAGAGGGGATAAAAGTCAAAATGTGTACTTAGCTGTAATTAATGAACCCGTGGTCCGATTACATTCATTCTTTTTTTGTTAGAAAGTAGATACTTTAAAGATTACCAACTAATCTCTAAAAGGCTGGATCGATTTTGATGGGACTTTCACTGGCGGATGTTTACATTTTGATCTACCTAAACATCCACCAGTGAACTTTTAACAGTTTTTAGCAAGGTATGAGCTCAAATGAGCTTAAGAAAAACAAAAAGTTCCCACAGGATTTTTAAAACCAATATCCACGCAAACGAAGTCGCGGGTGTCCGCTTGTGCAAAAATAAAACAGTCCTACACAGAACATTATAATGTTCAGAAAAAAAGCCGTTTTGCAAACGTGGTAAAAAACTAACCTGGCTATGAAATGGTGGTTTTTATTCTCAAAATAGTTACTGAATTCCAAAATATTTTCCTTTATTGTGTTACATCTCGACGTGAAAAGTGAAAACAATGTATAATTTTTCTATTTCAGAAAAAACTTCGGATTTTCGCACAAAAGTTGCCGCCGCAATATGGTATTTTTTTGGCAAACTCGCTTTCCAGATGTTACTCTATTCAAATAGGTGGCTCCACCGTATTGTCTAGTTGGACAAGCCCACCATTACAATTGAATATATTTTGGCAAAGTAGCTGGAATCCATGAAATATCAAGTAAGATAGGTGATTCGAGTTTTTAATTTACACTTGTCGTTTTCGCCAATTTCTTTAATTTGTGTTTCACTTAAGTCATAGAGTTAAGTGTGTAAGATTTCGTATTCGGATAGCACGTTAAGCAGTCGGTCCCTGTTATTATCACTATCATGTGACAATAGTCGTTAAAACCCGCCAACCTGCATTGGAGCAGCGTGGTGGGTCTAAGCTCTTAATCCCTCTCTGTTATGAGAAAGGAGGCTCGTGCCCAGTAGTGGGACGTGGGTGCTCAGTAGTTAAGTGGGACCAATCTAAGTATGTACATGTTCTCATTGGAGCAGCGTGGCTCTAAATTCCTCTCTCCTATGAGAGAGGAGGGCTGTGCCCAGCAGTGGGACTTTAAGAGGCTGTATTGGTGGTGGTGGTAAGTCATAGATTAAAGAAAACGTAGTCTCCTTTATACGCGTAACGCTCACGAAAAATACAAATAGTTTTATAGAGACAAACTTAATCATTTATCATTATTATTTAAATTTATTAATGTTCTCGAATTGTGTTAAAACAAAATTCCCTTATTGTTAAACCACAACTGTCAAGTCATATTAACGTCCTATCTATTCTAACACAATTTATTATACTTGTCCGACGTTCATTTAAACTGTGGTGTGAGTTTTCCTTGAAGAGGAAAAATCATATTTTTATCTCAAAACGAATGTAATTAATAATCTCTTGGCGTGGGAAAACATTTGTATTTTTCTCGCCATGAGTTGCTTTTCGTTTATCTTGACGTGGATTTGACAAATGCGTCTGTTTTTCTCGATTCATATTACCTATTTTACTTTGTAACGTCTTTGTAGTGGAATTGGTTCTGAACAAGAAAAAGTCAGCCAAGTGCGAGTCGGGCCTCGCTCTTTCAGGGTTCCGTACATAATTATGAACAATATATCTAATATTTTGGGTCTAAGAAATATTTAATTTCCGAGCTAGACATCGCAACAAACCGTGAAAGAAAAACGCAAAAATGTTCGTTTGTTTTGTTCACAGCTTATAAAATATTTTATAAATCGTTGTTTTCAGTATTTGTTGTTTAAATAGAGCATATGCAGGTACATAATATACCGAAATATCATATTCCTAACAAGTTTAGTTTTTGAGATAGCCCCCGTCACAAAAATGGTCTAAAACTGACAACTTTGATGCCCCCCCATTTCCTTATTTTTTAAGCAAAAAATTAAAAAATATATATTCTTACTCTAGTCAATGAGCTCTAAATAATGATACCCCATAATAGTCAAAAATGCACAAACATAGACAGTAGACACCAACGGACCATGGAAAAGACTCATAAAATAAAACTGCGAATACGCGATAAAGTTGCGAGAATTCTACTAGTCTACATAAAAAGGTACTCAAAGTTTTACACAACAATTCCGTCTTCGTAGTGCTCTTTACAAAGTTTTCGGCAACCTCAATGGTTAAACTCTTTTATCGAGAGAAATTTCTCTCACTGAAAGGACATCTTTTTCAAAATATTGGCACTAGTATTGCTAGTGAATTACTTTTGTTTCTTCAAAAACTTAGGTACATATATGTGGCCACAATCAGCATAAAACATACGTTGCATTCGTATACATTTGCATTTTGGGTAGGTATATCAAACCAAATAGGTATATTACCTATTTGGTGATTTAGAAATATAGGTATATTACCTATTTGGTTTCATCATCATGATCAACCCATTACCGGCTCACTACAGAGCACGGGTCTCCTCTCAGAGTGAGAAGGGTTTTAGCCATAGTCTACCACGCTGGCCAAGCGGATTGGCAGACTTCACACACCTTTGAGAACGTTATGGAGAACTCTCAGGCATGCAGGTTTCCTCGCGATGTTTTCCTTCACCGTTAAAGCAAGTGATATTTAAATATTTAAAACGCACATAACTCCGAAAAGTTAGAGGTGCGTGCCCGGGATCGAACCCACGACCTCCGATTAGAAGTCGGTCGTCCTAACCACTAGGCTATCACAGCTTATTACCACATACAAAACTATTCACCTATTTGGTTTGATATACCCAAAATATTATAGCTCAGGGGGTTATTCTGTAACTTAGTTAGCAACTGAAAATAGTTGCCAACGAATTAGTTCGATATACATTGCTGCTTTACTGTGTAAAATTATGAAAACACTTTATATTTCCCACAGTAAAGCAGCAATGTATATCAAACTAATTCGTTGGCAACTATTTTCAATTGCTAACTAAGTTACAGAATAACCCAGCAGGTCATCGTTGGAGTCTCAAAGTGCTGCAGTGCGGGTTGACCCGCACTGAGAAAGACGATGTAATTAAATATTATTTTTGATGACATCCCTCGCACAGTGGTTAGCACTGTGGTCCTGGATTCGATTCCCGGCAGGGGTAATTTAGAAATTTGTAATTTCTAGATCATCTTTAGTCTGGTTTGGTAGGAGGCTTTCTTCTTCCTAAACTGCCATCTTCTTTCGAGGGTCGGCGATCATTAAGGCAACTTGCATCTTCGATACCGCGGCTCTGAATAATGAACGGGTGCTTTTTCCAAACCATTGGCGTAGGTTTTTCAGCCATGATGTTGGAGGCTTTAGCCGTGGCTAGTTACCACCCTACCGCCAAAGGAGTGCCGCGAAGCGATTTAGCGTTCCGGTACGATACCGCGTTGAAACCGATTTCCCAACATATTATGCAATCACAGTTAAGGGTAACTTGCAGAAGGACAAATTAAATAAAAATTGTTCAAATTCCTGACACAGCAATCTCTGTATTTAAGTCGCCACTGCCAAAATAAATAAAGCCGAGTTTGAATTTGTATGCTCTACTCAACTCTCTACCTTGCTACTTAGTTCGCAAACTAAGATAAACTTATAAATAAAAATGCTATTTAAATATAATACGCCCGGCGCTTCAGACTTGTTAGCATAGATATAATTTAAACGCTTTTTTATCAAAGTGAAACTTTTTCAATGCTTTCTGATATGCAAATATTATTTTCAGTGTTCATACTACTCGCATAGTGCCGTAACTTTGGCAGAACGATTCCGTTCAGTTTCGACCCGAACGCCGGAGGGTGTAAATTCGGATCTTGTTCGAATCCTATACCTCGAATTTTGCATAGTAGCCAGCTAAAATATCTGATGTTAGACAATAGAGCTTCAAGTTATTTTGCGGAGGTGTATACTGTGGCCAATTCTGTTGTACACATTCTCTAAATCTAAACTAAAATGACAGGTCTAAATCGATTGCTATCTCTTTCACAATGCTCCCTGCTAAGGAGCACTACTAAAGGACTATTTTTAAACCTGTCAATTTAGTTTAAGTTTAGAAATTGTGTACAGCAGAATTAGCCACATTGTATACAACTTTCTCATTGAAAACATCGATATTCACAATTTGTAAAAAAAACCAGCTGGTACACGCGATTTCGGCCGCGTAGATTTACGTTTTTTACCCGACTACGGCAAAGCCAAAAAGAAGGGTAATGATTTTAGCAGTATGTATCATGTACGAGTATGTATGTATTTAAATCCGTGCACTTTGGACAAATAAATATTGATTTGGGAAGAACTCATATAAGTTACCTGATAAAAATTCCCCTTGTTACCCAAACTTTCTAAATGGAATTGAGTTACTTAGGAAAGTTGCGTAAAAAATAAACAGAAACGTTCGAGGAGACGACGAGAAGTTGACAGCTTCAAAGTCGTAAATCTTAAAACTTTTGGCAGGCCCTTTTGGATGGTGAAAGGAAATTATCTGTTTTAGCAAAATTATCTCTTAATCCTTTACAAGACAGCGAATTTTATAGACACAATCAATTTACCTATAAAATTGTACAGTGACTAACTGACTGACTCTTAGGCAACTCACAGCCTAAATTTTGGACCTAGGAGGAAATTTCGAACCTCACGGTCCAAGTTAATTATAGGTTAATTAGTATATCCTATACAGTTGCACTATGAAGATTTTTTTAAATTCCATCCCTAAAGGAGAGAATTTCCCTCACAGACCAAGTCGCGGACTTTAGCAAGTATTATGATTTTTCTATCTATGTAAGGTACCTATAATTTAAGCGAAGCTTCTTTACGGAATTTTAGACTTTTGGCGTGACGGCTCAGGTTTCGGTTCACCTACTAGACGATCACTGTATGATTTATACATAAACAATACTTTGTATGTCTGTCCATCAAAACCTAATCCATCCTTTCATATACTTTGTTACTCTATAGATAATAATATAAAATACAGATAAAGAAACAGCAAGTATTAGCAATAAAGATTAGTAAGATATAGACAGTTTATTGGATTTGAAATTCTGAACCCCAGATTTTTGCTCCAATCCACCAAAGTGTAAAATTTAATTAGAGCTCCGTAACTTCCTTTAAACCTCAATTCTCAAATAGCCTTAAAGCGTTAATGAAATAACTTGATTAATGAAACTGTGAGATTAAAAAACTTTTCTTTGACAATAAACACAAATTAAGCAAAACAAGCGAACAAAGAGGAAGTTTAACCATTTATAAAATTCTTTACTATCTATTGAATTAGGAAAAATGTAATATAACCACTAGATTGTTAACAGTAAACTACAAAAAGTGTTCATTTCACTCGATTTCTGATTTCGATTCAAATAATATCGCAAAAGGGAATATTACATTTGATTTATATTCGATAGGGTGGGCATGAAAAGAACCGACGAAACACACACACACACACACTCGGCCGATTTCTTATCAGTTTGGTTCACAGTTCACACCTAACCCTAAAAAGATAAGAAAAGTTTACCAATAAGGGTGATTTCCACTAATCCTTGTTATGTTTTAAACAAAGCGCAGCAGGTCTTGTTTGTTGCTTCATTATAATGTTAGAAGAGCGATAGAACATAGCACAGCATAGCGCAGCACAGTTTAAGGCCGTTATCCACCAAAGCGGAGAGGAGGTGAGTAGCGGAGAGATGTGAGCTGTGAGAGCTCGAAATCAGTCGACCTCCCTGGCGCAGTGGCAAGCGCTGTGGTCTTATAAGTGGGAGGTCCCGGGTTCCATTCCCGGCAGGGGCAATTTGGGATTTTACAATTTTTAAATTGTCTCTGGTCTGGTCTGGTTGGAGGCTTCTGCCGTGGCTAGTTACCACCCTACCGACAAAATCGTGCCGCCAAGCGATTTAGCGTTCCGGTACGATGTCGCGTAGAAACACGTCAGGGGTATGGGTTTATTAAAAAACTGCCATACCTCTTCCAAGTTAGCCCATTTCCATCTTAGACTGCTTCGTCATTTACCATCAGGTGAGATTGCAGTCAAGGGCTAACTTGTAGATGAATAAAAAACAAATCAAGTGATGTCTACGAAAGGAAGACGTCATGTCGTTACAAAAGTTATACTTTAATTTGCTTAAGGAAAAGATTGAAGAATTAGAGGTTGAAGTAACACGATTAATTATTCGCGGGGAGGAGGCACCGGAGAAAGGGGCGCCGCGCCGCGCCGCCCGGCTGCCCGACTACACAAATCTACACTCGAAACAAATCTACACAAATCCGCACCACTTACTTGCTCGCTCGCGACACAAAATTCTATAGAAAAATGAGACATCCGCCTCTCCTCTCCGTTTTGGTGGGTACCGGGCCTAATGTTGTTTATACCTACAGCCTAAAGATCAGTAACAAGCCAGTAACCTACATACCGAATTGCGAACCATAAAAAATCCGCTCCGGTGAAGAATTAAGGGCCCTCGAGCCGAAGTGGGCGGGCCATAGCAGGAGAGCGGTCTTGATCTGAGCTGGCCCACTTCTGACTCATCGCGTCGTAATCTCGAGTGATTCATGTTTACAAGTACACCAGGTAGGTAGGTAAATTGAAATGGTCTTTGAGAAAAATCTTGTGTAAAAATTGGTGTAAAAAATTGTGTAAAAATTGTGTTAAAAATGAGTGTAAATTGTGTAAAAAATTAGTGTATTATACATTAGTGTAACATTTGTAAAAAAAGTTCAAAATTAAAGTGCCATAATATCTTGCCCACAATAATATAATAAAATTATAAATGTGAAAGTATGTTGGTCTGTATGTCTGGTATATATGTATGTCTGTGTATCAGAAATTTTGAATAGACGAAGTATAAGTTTCTATTTCTTCAAATCAAAGTCAAATACACCACGTTACATTATAATCATTATAATTATTATTTATTGGCTCAACTTAACATTTTTTTAAGTTCAATTTTCTGTTTTATTAATATCCCTTTTGATTTTTCAGGTTTCTTGGTTAGGAACGTAGGTAAACATCTATACATCTATACATATAATAAAATCGTAGACTTGCCGTATCTGTACATTAAAGATTTTTGCAAAATAATAACTGGGGGATGTTATGGATAAGTAATAGAACGTAAAAAAGCTATTTTTGAAATTTTTGTCTGTTTGTCTGTTTATCTGTTTGTCTGTTTATCTGTTTGTCTGTTTGTCTGTATGTTTGTGCGCGCATCACGCAAAAACTACTGAATGGATTTTAATGAAACTTGGCATGATTCAAGTTCATACTACGGAGTAACATATAGGATACTTTTTATCCCGAAATTCTGCACGGTTCCCTTGGGAGAGGGGATGAAAGTCAAAATGTGTACTTAGCTGTAATTCATTAACGCGTGGTCCGATTTCATTCATTCTTTTTTTGTTAGAAAGGAAATACTTTAAAAATTACTGGCTGATCTCTCAAATGCTGGATCGATTTTGATGGGACTTTCACTGGTGGATGTTTACATTTTGATCTACCTAAACATCCGCCAGTGAACTTTTAACAGTTTTTAGCAAGGTATGAGCTCAAAGGAGCTTAGGAAAGACAAAATGATTGCCACGGGATGTTTAAAAACCAATATCCACGCGAACGAAGTCGCGGGTTTCCGCTTGTTAGTTAATAAAAATAATAATCGGGTAAAGTACATTAGTTAGTAATCTATATTTACGATTAAGGGAAAGGCTAGAAAATACGGTCTATTACTGATGACCTCAATGCAAAGTTGCAATTTATTTCACAGAACTCCAATAGTTGTATAGGTCGACCAGAATCTCATGAAAAATACGGAAATGAAATTCCAAAGTTAACAACATTGCGGCTGCCCTAGCGATAAACAAAGTAACTGACATTTTTTGTGAAATTGAATTTTTTGCATTAACAAAAGTTTTATGTCGAGTAGTTTTTTACCACAGTTTAATATTTCAAATAACTTGAACCGTTTACTGAAATTTGAATTGCCCAAACAAAGTAACTGCACACACTAACCCGGAATATAAATGCAAAAACCAAGTAAACAACAAGCACAATACAAAAACAAAGTAATTGGATGTTGATTACTTTGTTTTTGTATTTAAAATGCAGTTGCTTGATTTTTCGTTTCGTGAAACGATCTCATGTAAGGTGTTCTGAATGTAGGTAATTACTTTGTTTATCACTAGGGCAGCCGAGTTAACCTAGTGTTGCTTACTACAAATTTTAATTTTCCTATTTTTCATGAGATTCTGGTCTACCTATAGCAAAATGCAAGTTTGCAACCTTTGTTCTGCATTTTTCTGGTCAAAGGGTTTAGACAGTTTAGATAGCAAAAATGTCGAATGCCTTTACATGGTTTTATTTCTCTATTTAGCAAACACAGGTACCCTTTTTAACCTTTTTCTAATATGCGCTTTTATTGACTTCTACTCGTACTTCAAATGCATTGTGGTATTTGAAAAACGTCTTTAGGACTTCTTTCATGATTTTCAGTTAGAAATCCTTTGCATTTCACGTACCGTTGAACTGACTAACTAAACTGACTTGCCAACATGAAACAGTAGGATTAACTTTTACAAACTCGCGTAAATTGCACGCAAAGGCGTCCTTATTCATACTAGTATTATGTAGGTAAACTTTGCGTCAGATATGAATTGTATGTAAAATTATTATAATGTCATGTTGCCTATGAAATTTATGGTAGGTAAGGATTACTTCGGCCATATTTTACGTCTCCGTAAAAGATCTAATGTGAATTATGGCGTACTTAGGATAAGATGTAAACGATTGCTTATTTCTTTGCAAAATCTCGTAATATATTAAGAATACTTATTTATTAAGGTACCCAGAATGTAATTTTCGGAATTGATAGCAAGTATTTGTATAGATTGTACCAATCTTAAACCAACAGAACTTTCTATAAACCTTTGATTTTTTATAACCGGTTTGGTCAAGCGTAGATTTTGCTGTTTCTTTTTTGTAGCCAAAACGTTAGAACTAGATATATATTACATTATCTTAGGTTAGAACAGTGATGGATCAAAGAACTTTGCTTGATTCTGAAATAATTTTCCAGCAAACTACAGCCTGAAACCAAGCTAAAATCTGAACGTGTGATGTAGTTACATAAAGCGAGTTGTAAGACAGGATATAACTGCATAACCTCAGGAGAATTCATGTCTAAACGCCGTGTGATATATGCACAGGCGGGTGTAAATTGATTCCGAGACATGTATTGTTGTATTCTGTACAATACCACAGATAACTCTTATACCTTAGTAGTTTCCTTTAATATGACTTCGACTAAATCTTATATGATACTAGTGGACCCGGCAGACTTCGTCCTGCCCGGTAACATACCGACATCGGCGCCACCTACTGAGACCCGGTAGGTTACCTATACCTACCCGGTAATTGTGTTTTCAAACCATCCAGGAACCCATTGAAACATACACACATTTCATACAAATCGGTCTAGCCGTTTAGGAGGAGTTAGGTGACAAATACACGTACAGAATAATTATAACTATAAATACGGGTGACAAGGTGAGAGAGTTTACCGTATCCACGCGACGGGATGTTTGACAGTTACGAAACCCGTGAACATTTTGTATGGGAAAATGTTTTTTCTTATATTTTATGTTTTCGTCTATTTTTTAATGTTTTTAATAGTTATTCTGCTATTCGGGACGGTCCCAAATATAACAAATCAAAAACAATGAAAATCGGTCCAGCCGTTCTCGAGTTATAAGTGTTCGAACTAACACGACTTTGTTTTATATATATAAATTATTACACGTTCCTAAATTTAGTCGTCTAAATGATTCAGTTACTAAATTCAGAAAAGTGTAATCGCATTTAGCAAGTTAGCGTCCTACAAAGTAATCCAATTAGAAAAAAGTATGATTGCTAACGTATATCTACTAAATCAATAAGCATCCTAATTAGGATTGCTAATTAGAATGTTTGTATGATTGTATTGATTTAAAATTTGATTTACTAAATTTAGGAAGTTGTAATAAGCTTTTAAACCTTAAAACCTAAATTAATATTTTCATCGCTGTTATAATAGTACAAGTTTTACAAAACAATAAAACTTGTATTATTGGAGCAGAGATGATGCACAGCATCTGTGAGATTGCGTGGTACTTCCCTTTTATTTTTCGGCCAATCAGAGTCACCTGTAATGATACCTGTCAAGTGACCGACCAATCAGATTCGTTTCCGCTTGTTGTTCATTGTCACGTGGTCACCTGGTGGGGTGCTTGCACGCTAGCCTCATAGGAGTCTCTCACCAGGAGGCCTTATTGGGATGCTGTGCATCATCTCTGCTCCAATAATACAAGTTTTATTGTTTTGTAAAACTTGTACTATTATTCGGCATGTGATGATGCACAGCATCTGTGAGAGACCTGTCTATTAGCTCCTGGTGACCACCGAACGACGCTATGTGAATAAAATATGATTAACATTAGTAAAATAATTGGCTTTTTCCAAAATAAGTAACAAAAACTATTGAATCAAAAAAGGTATCAAAGTATCAATAGCCGCAAAGAGCATTTATTTTAATTTAATAGATTCTAAATCAAAACTCGGGCTCGAAAGTACGTACTTGGATGGAAACGTCTGAAATAACCGTTTATTATTATTATTACTTGATTTGAAGATTGGTTAAAATTTGATCGGCCTATAATTTACAATAAAATTTTAGCAAAGTTATTTTCTCTATGTCAATTGGCACGAGTGAGAATAACTTTGATGGGTAGGTAGATTTCTCACACCGAAATAAAAGACGCTACAGCTGAGCGTAGGTTTCCGGGTGAAGCCCGTATGTTGGCATCTTTTAGTACCGATTTTACCCAGTTGCCAATGAGTATTTTAGATGCTACAAGTGTTTCCCCTTTCATTGTGATAAACAATGAATCGGGACTCTAAGCTACCTGTCTGTGTTCATTTAACTCTAACAGTTTCAACAGGACAGGAAATTCTTGTTAGAATTTTGTAATAGTTTGCAACCTGATTGCCTGTATGTTGCATATCGGTTTTCGATCCGAATTCGGAATAAAATATGTTATGGTCATCTTCATCGAAGTAGTAACCTAAAGAAATTTTTTAAATGTGAAATCATGAACGCATCTGCCAGATGCCAGAAATAACATGCACACCAGTCTACGGAATGCTTCAAACAAGGTTATCCTATTTGGAAGATTACTATGCAACCAGACAATCAGGTTACTAGGGTCCCAAATGGGAGATTTCTCTGCTCTTGGAGACTCTGAAGAGAGATTGATTTAAACATGTGTTTAACAAGGAAATATGAACTTAAGTTTGGCTCGTTTTTGGATTGACAAAAAGTTGCCACCGCGAATTTGTGCAATAAGAAGCTAATCTCTCTTCAAGGAAACAAGAAGGCAAACATTTTTGCTAATACACTTCCATCGGGAATCGTATAAATATACGACCCATAGTCGAAATTACGGTCTGTGCACCATTTGTATCTGTGACCCAGGCTGGTTTGTAGGTTTTTATAGTTGATTCTCTCCAACTTAGTTTTACAAGTTTCTTTCAAATGCAGACCAGTCCTCCAGTTGGTTTCCTGACTTAAGCTCCAATTTTTCATATGAAAAGCTATATTTCTTGCATTCGAGGCGGGGCAAGGCCTGTGATCTGATATAATAAGACTTGTTCCAGACCCACGTTCCTCATTGGTCTTCTTAGCACCCGTCTGAGGAGGTCTGGGAGCCAGAAAACTTTGTTCCACATCGGTGCCACGTCGAGGAGAAATGTTCTTGTGCTGAGTTCAGATAATGAAGAACTCGGGGAATTAAACTCAGTGTTGGAAACACCCAGGCCAGCTGATAATTCCTTACTTGAATGAAGTTGTTGAAAAAGGTTGCCGAAGAGTCATTTAAGCAATCTTTTGCTGATATAATGCTCTACAATTTTCGTTTGGTTGATGGCAAATAGGTTATCTATGGTGTTAAAAATCTCATGAATATTTTACTCAACGCAGCGCTTCAGGTGCCTGTCGGCGATATCGTTGAATCTGCCTGGCAGATATTCGGTAGTGATCGATATGCGATCGATATAAGAGTCATCCGATGGTATGGTTAGGTCAAAAAGGGCTACCAACCGTGTTCCACGTTCTTTCCTGATGGATAAGATACTACTGTCCGATTGTCTGTCTGGGTTACAAATGGTTGACCCTATTGTCGGAGCCTGTAGTGACTTACTCTGCTGGTTTGATGGCAAACATTTATTTACGGTTGCAATGCCAGTTAAGTTGATCCGGTTGCCACTTACCCAACGTCATGAAGTTGTTCATCTGCACCGCACTGCAACTGAAATCGGCTGCATCCGTAGTCAGAGAGACATTACCTTTGGATGAAAGGTGTTCTTCACTCGAGGGTCTACTATTATGTCGTTCCACCCTTAGAGATCCGCAACAACGGTTGCAGATAATATACTCACTCGCCTGTCTGGCAGGAGGAAGTTTGTTAAGGAACGTGCATATTGTTGTAGCTGCCGGCAGTATAACCGCCGCGCCCCCTGGGAGTGATAAAGTTGGCCAAGTTCATCTTGCCTAAAATAAATTGGGAGTTTTTCAGAGACAGTTACCTCTCGGTCAGGGCCTGACTCACGCGGGTATGTCCATCCTAATGTTTGTAGCAACTGGTGGCTGTCCTGACCTGTTCTTGAAGCCGATTCTTTGATTGGTTTGCGAGAAGAAAATCGTCCAAGTATATAATTGCTTTCAAACCTTTGTTTCGTAGGATTTGCACGACCCAGTTGGTCAGAGTAGCAAAATCTTGGGTGCGCATGATAGTCAGAAGGGGCTCGTCATTTGTAGAACTTGTTCTCCGTAATAACCGGAGGAATCACCGATGACTCTCCGCGATGCTCAGAAGAAAATATGTTGATGTAAGGTCCAGCTTCACCATGCAGTCATTTACCTGAAGGAAATGAGGTACCTGATGATGAAAGAACAGCTTTAATGGCTTGGGCACTAAGTAATCGTTCACTTCAGGTTAAATATAGGTCTGTTCGAACCGTCGCACTTCTTTGGCAAGAAATATTTCCGAAATGAAGCTGAACTTTTTCGGTCCGGGATTTCCAGACCTCCCTGTTTCAATAGTATCTATTTGTTTCGTCATCTGTGGTGATTCCGGGGATTCAAGGCAACGCAGAATACTTGGGCATGATTAGACAAGTTTGGGTTTGGAGATAAATGGCAGCCGCATTCCCATAATTATATGAGAAGGGCCTTCGGAGCCCAAAGCAGCTGCCACTGGCCCCGATACGCTCGGGGACAGCCTCCGCAAAACTCGAGCTGAGATGGCTGCAAGTCATTTGCCGAAGCGACTCAGGATATGAGGGCATGATTGGACAAGAGTAGGTTTGGAGGTAAATGGCAGCCGCATTCCCATAATCATATGAGAAGAGCCTTCGGAGCCCAAAGCAGCTGCCACTGGCCCCGATACGCTCGGGGACAGCCTCCGCAAAACTCGAGCTGAGATGGCTGCAAGTCATTTGCCGAAGCGATTCAGGATATGAGGGCATGATTGGACAAGAGTAGGTTTGGAGGTAAATGGCAGCCGCATTCCCATAATCATATGAGAAGGGCCTTCGGAGCCCAATCCAGCTGCCACTGCCTCCGATACGCTCAGAGACAGCCTCCATAAAACTCGGGCTAGGATGACCGCGAGTAATTTGTCCAGGTACCGGTGGCATTATAGTTGAAATTGCCTTCTTTTTCTTTCCTTGGTTATCCTTGGTGCAAAAGAACTGGTTAATGGACTGTTAAGATGCGTCACGTGCTCCACTTGATTCTGGAGCTGGCTTTTGACTTTTATTCCCGTCCCTACAGTGCAAACCAAAGTTGGACCCTCTTATCCATGTCCTCGAATGTTATACATATGATCGCAACTGATCCTCACTTAAAAATATTTATATCTCAGAGGTATCTTACGCAGACCCTCTCACAAGTTCTTATTAGGCAGCTCGTTCAAAATACGGTCAAGACTTAATACTACTTAATCCGCCTGCTTGCCACATACTATCTGCATCCTTTTATCAATAATTGTATGAAATTTCGACTAAGATAGGATAAGGTCCAATATTCTATCGAAAATGTTAGATGCGGTGAGTATTGTATTTGCAAACGGCGGCCATGGCCCGTTTGGAGCCGGTGATGTAGTCGTTGTCTTTGATAAACTGCCTAAGCTCATCATTGACCTCGAGCTCAACAAAACCCGGTGAAGCGTTGTGGATTTTCAAGACTTCCACATAATATTTTTCCATGCTTGATCACCAAATTTTTGTAAGTTAATGAACCGATTGAAATGCTCTCATTCAGCAGAGGTACATTAGGATCTTTTAATGAAGTGTTAATCTGATCTAACTCTAAATGATACAATTCACTAGGCTGATCGATATTACTAGATAGGATATGTCAAACAATCATCAGTCTGTCAGTCAGAATTTTCAGTCTTAACAGGTTGCATCTGTACCGACATAGCAAAAGATACCGTAGTAATTGGCGTGGAATGCGACGTCGACGGAGCGTGCGCAGTTATCGATTGTACTTGCAAAATCAAATGATACAAATCATAAGATTGTATATGTGGCGGCACGGGGCGCGTCACAAGTTGCAGTAGGTATTGCCATATTCGCAGCGAGTGAATATGAGGGTAGCGTGTGCGCCAAAGCTGGAACTGACGGTACAAAACCGCGCGTATAAACACTAAGCAATGGCGGCGGGGCCGATTGCACATTGCGAGAATAATCCTCGTTTCTCAAGATGTCGGTCAGAGTGCTGACCTGACTAACAAAACAAATGGATAAAAATATATTTGGCCGACTTACCGAGTTGTCTTCTTTTTACCTCGCTTGACTTCGGTGAGCTGTAGTCCCCTGATCCAGAACTCGACTTCAGAATCCGGGGTTTCCTGATAATGCCGCTTGCTACCGGTCGTAGCTGCGGCCTCGGCGTCAGCGCTTTGTTCCGCATTATTAATGTCGGAATTATCCATCTCTTAGTTTAGAAGTTCGATTAAACACAATTTAAACTATACAGCACTCACTTTCACTTTTCACTTTGAAGTATAAGATATTTAATTACATATACAACAATTATCACTTTAAATTAAACAATTTTCACTTGAAAGTAAGCACATGATAATTCGTTAGATATACGTGTTTTCGAACCGGGAAATAACGACGCTATGAGGCTAGCGTGCAAGCACCCCACCAGGTGACCACGTGACAATGAACAACAAGCGGAAACGAATCTGATTGGTCGGTCACTTGACAGGTATCATTACAGGTGACTCTGATTGGCCGAAAAATAAAAGGGAAGTACCACGCAATCTCACAGATGCTGTGCATCATCACATGCCGAATAATAACTTGATCTTCCAATCTAAAAGAGTTTTTTGTGGGTTTCATTTCATAGCAGGGCGCGTTTGGAATCCTCGTAACTAGATTATATTATGACGAAATTAATAATTAAGTACTACACTTCCATAAACTTAAAGTGTCAGTACAGTGTACTTACAAATAAAGTTTAGGTACCTTTTGAAATAAACTTTTGAATCTTGAATCTACCAAGATGATTTTCAGATCCAAATCACACAACAACTATGCGCAAATCCATCCACAAATCTATCTGTAAAGTAAAAAAAAATTGCACCTACGTCTGTGTAAATATTGCAGTGGTCAATTAAATTAGACTTAGAGAAAACTCGTGAGAAAAATTGAATCTCCCATTAACTGTTTTTCATCCACAAGTTTGCAGCACTACTTTAGAAACTATTTCCATCAACTTTTTAACCATAATAATGGATGAAATCGATACTACACGAACAATAATAACAACACATGCTGATTGAACATATCCTTACAATTTGCATATTTAATAGCGCGGAAAGGCCAACCCCTTTGTACCGCACTCGTTATATTCCCATTATGAAAACGTTCGTTGTATTTTTGAGTCATTAGCATAATTATTCATTGAATATTTTAATGTATCTATAATATGTATAATAATGTGATTAAAATTTTTTCAACACACTTGCTCATAAAGTAGCTCTACGTTCACCGCAATTAGGCAGATAATTACACCTATTATTCAAACTGTGACTTTTGTTTTACTATTATTCACAAGTGAATTATAGAGTTTTATTTTTAATTTATTGGTTGAGTTGGTTCCTTTGTTCTTAAAAAAGTTTCGATACAAAAAAGGTCGTATTCAATAGTACAAATAAATTAATATACCTTTTGCTTGCTCATTTCATGCAACTTCGTATTTAAATAGATAATTTCAACTTGTACCTACGTGTTTAATAAATAAAACTTTCACTCAAATATAACTTTTGTTTTTTCTGTAATAAAGAAAACTTGAAATTCCCCATTTTGTACGTGGCTAAAACGCTATCCGCGAAAAGCCAAATAAAACAAACCTCATTATATAGTCTATGGCCGATTGCCTTATGAAGCGCGCGCATAGGAAAACTGATTAATTTTTCCCGCCATTGCAAAATGCCATAGAAAACAAACCTCATTCTATATAGTCTATGGCCGATCGCACTTATATTATGTGTGCGCGCATAGGAAAACTGATTAATTTTTCCCGCCATTGTGAGAAAATTTTCATAACTCGTTTTCACTGTTGAAATTACAGTTATTTATTAATTAAAATTAAAATATCTACAAGTACTAATTATGAAGAAAATGATTTATGTTGTACACCGCCCGATATATGTGAAGCCTTTAAAGTTATGGAAAGTTTACTACCTACCTGAAATATCCAAGGAAAAATATCTATTTTAGTGTTATTTTCTTCGCAAGTGTGTTGAAAAACGTCGTATGATACACGTGTGTATTGATGATTACCGTCCTCGGCTATCTTAAGACCCTCACCTAACGGCTCGGGTCTCAATATCGCCTCAGCGGTAATCACCAACATTACACACTTATACCATAATGTACTATTAATTTCGTCATTCATGTGTCACAGAACAAATAATTGCAAGCTAATAATAAACAATTTTTAATATCTAAATACATAATTTTAAGCCGAATTAGATGAAAATATATTTAAAAGAAGATAAAAATCATTGTTTGGGGTCAAGTGACCCTCGAAGCATTATAAGCCTGTCTAATACCTCATAGGCTATCATTATAAAGTCGAGTGGGAGTTGCCGGTACAAACATTTATTTTTAAATCGGTCACAATGTTTTTACCGTTTACTTCTGTTTTTTATGCCTTCTTTAAAACAGAAACTTTCCTCATTTTAACAGACCTACTTTCATCCATCTTTTTCAAGAATTCCCTTAATTTTTTTTTCAAATTTAAGTTTTTAGACATCATCTTTTTGATCATGATATAAATAAAAAGTCTCATGTCTTCAAGCCTCTTTCAACTCTA
Source organism: Melanargia galathea (assembly GCA_920104075.1). NCBI lineage: Eukaryota > Metazoa > Arthropoda > Insecta > Lepidoptera > Nymphalidae > Melanargia > Melanargia galathea. The sequence goes on along the minus strand of OV049874.1, from coordinate 6,649,811 downwards.
TCTAAGACTTAAACTTAAGTGCACAACTTTCAACACTTTTATCAGATAAAATGTAATCATTTGTCTTCTGATGAACTACTCATTTTTTACTAAACAAAGTAAAAATTGTGTTAAACCTGTGAAAAATTCGCGCTAATTCAAACTCACGTGGATTGAATTATTTAGAAATTTTAGAAAATAAATATCCTGTAGGTACATAAAAACGCCTAATTTATGTTAAGGTGTGTACGTAAAATACCTAACTAGAACATAAAACTGTCCAACAATTTATATATATCGTGTTGGAAATTGTCAACGTGTTAATTCGTTGCGTACGGAAAAGAGCTGATAGACTTCTTTTTTTTTTTTAACCCCCGACGCAAAAACGACGGGGTGTTATAAGTTTGACGTGTCTGTGTGTGTGTGTGTGTGTGTGTGTGTGTGTGTGTGTGTGTGTGTCTGTCTGTTCCCCTGTGGCGCTCAAACGGGTGGACCGATTTGAATGCGGTTTTTTTTGTTTGAAAGGTGAATTAGTCGAGAGTGTTCTTAGCTATGTTTGATGAAAATCGGTCCAAGATGGCCGCCGCTACACAATGGCGGATGATATATTTTTTCACAACTCCCTTGATATGGGTATCAAATGAAAGGGCTTGACTAGTAGAATAGCACTATTGCAAATTCAAGATGGCCCCCGCCACTAAATGGCAAATGTCGGGGGTTTTTTAAATTTTCAATTTAGACTTGTTATCTAATAATGAAGCAATTTCCGAGTATTGGGAGAAAAAGGTTTTAGCTATATTCTCTCAAAATATTCCAAGTAAAATCTGATAGAAGAACAATAAAGTAAATTATATATTATTTAGCAATAAAATTCAATTTTCCAATTCAATAATCATGTTCTGAACAAATTGTTAGTACTCGTCTAAGAATTTCATCAAACAATCAATATTAAATTGCTTCCAAAGAGTCATGAGACGAAACTTAATAAAGTATTTTTACATTTCGAATTTCCAACTGATAATAAAAATTGGGCAAAGCGAAATGATTCTTTATTTCTAAGTACAACGAGTTCATCCGTCTTTTTAAAATAATATTTGTGTCAATGAAAAGTATTTTGTTAATATCTGAGATTTGTTCTAAATTCATTAATTCAAATTTAAAAAAAACATATTTACAAATACGTATAGCGAAAATATTATAGTAATAAAAGTCCTAACTCCTCCTAAACGGCTAGACTGATTTGGATGAAATGTGGTGTGTACATATTTCAATGAGTTCCTGGATAGTTTGAAGACACAATTAACGGGTATAGGTACAAGTAACCTACCGGCTCAAAGTCTGCCGGGTCCACTAGTTATATAATAGTAATAAATAATAATATAATAGTAATATAAAATAATAGTAATAAATAAATAAGTATTTCTTTATTTCGATGTATCTAAGTTCCATTACAGTCTAATTTAAGTCTTCCGTTACTGACCTTCTATAGTTAAGTAGGTATCCAGACATTTGAACGTTTTGCGCTGAAAAGGTTTACGGAGAGGAACCATGTAAAGTACGTGACCAAATAGTATTGGCAAAAATCCAGTGAGTTGCCGCTACATTTTCCCGCCGCAAAATCGTTTCTTTCTTGCCACGCGGACTGTTACAAATCCTCACTAAATCAAACTAATCTAAACTTAATGGAGAAGAAGAGACACTAGTTTTTTTTGGTTTTACCGTATAAAAACTATTGCATACAAAATAGTCTTGAAACAAAGCAAAACTTATTTATTTTTTAGTTATTGGGCATATTTTGGATTATCCCTAAGATTAGAGAAATCTTTTGATCATGCGTTTAGTTTCGTCGTCTCAAACTCATAGGATGCTTCACGATCTTGTGTCGCATGTATCCAGAGGATGTCAGCGCCTCGCTTGAGGTCTTTCAATGTTCCGCACGTTGCCAATTCAGTTGAGCGTCTCGATAAGTTATATGAGCAACTTTGGTTCTGCTACGAATCTCCTCATTTGATCCCGCGGGGATACCCCGGCATAACTCTCCCCCTACTTCCGAAGTATCCAAAGTATGATGTCGACATAAACGTATCGCATTTGGCGTTTGTGCTCGCATGTAATAACGTAACATCAATGTTTCGCTCCACGCATAAAAGTCAACGAGTCGGTCGCATATATGAGCTCTGGAATAATTCCATTTTACGGTTATACAAATTTTATTCCATTTCTGGCTATTTGCCATCGACGAGAACAGATAACATTGTTTTAGTTGAAAGATAATGTTACTTTTAATAAGTTACAATGTTGCGGTCGGGTTAATATCACACCACTACAGCCCTTATAGGAGAGAGGGTTTTAGAGGTTAGATCTGCCACATTGCTACAGGTTGGTGGGCTTTAACGATTATTGTCACATGATAGTAATAATAGACCCGATTACTTAATGTACTCCCCGAGGGGGTGAATAAGCAAGCCAGCCAACTACAAACTTCAAACTGGCATTGAAAATTTTTTCACAGAAAAACCCAACACCTAAAAATTTTTTGCTCGGCCTGGGAATCGTACCTTCCTCATGTAGGTACCTCTCATACCTCTCAGACCTCGTGTACCGAATTACAAACCGAAAATTACGAATTATTCACTAAACAAGGTCTTTTTAACCCCCGACGCAAAAACGACGGGTTGTTATAAGTTTGAAGTGTCTGTGTGTCTGTGTGTGTGTGTGTGTGTTCCCCTGTGGCGCTCAAATAGGTGGACCGATTTGAATGCGGTTTTTTTTGTTTGAAAGGTGAATTAGTCGAGAGTGTTGTTAGCTATGTTTGAAGAAAATCGGTCCAAGATGGCCGCCGCTACAAAATGGCGGATTACATAATTTTTGAGAACTGCCTTAATATGGGTATCAAATGAAAGGGCTTGACTAGTAGAATAGCTTCTTCTTATGGTGCCGTCTCCTTCCGAAGGTTGGCATTCATTATGGCTATTTGTAATCTGGACACCGCCGCACGGAAGAGCGATCTAGTACTTTTGCCGTAGAATAGCACTATTGCAAATCCAAGATGGCCGATGCCCCAAAATGGCGAGTGTCGGGGATTTTTTAAATTTTTTATTTACACTTGTTTCAAAGTCATATTCACTTATAAAGTAGGTTTCTTATGTACTCCAACACTAATTTGGTAAGTTTTATTAGATCCATACAAAAGTTCCGGCAGCAACACCGCAGCAGCAGTTCGGGGCTAATTCCAAGTTAATGTTAAGCGGTTTACTTGAGGTTTACGGCGCGCAAGCTTGTATTTATAGCTCGCTCCTCTAATGAACTTTGTATTACTTAAAACGTTCGTATGTCGGCAGTTGATAATGTGGGTTTACGGGCAATCGGTTCGCCTCATGTCCGTTTCCTGCTCAATGGAAATTCTATTTTTAGTCAAATAAAATATTTATTAATAATATTAATAAAAAATAAACAAAACGTTTAAATTAAAATTAAAGTTAAATCTTAATTACAACTAATTTTTTAAAACTTTAGTAAAATTAATTAATAATTAACAAGTATAAATTAAAAATTTGAAATACCCCCCGACATTCGCTATTTTGTGGTGGCGGTCATCTTGGATTTGCATAGTGTTATTCTACTAGTCAAGCCATTTGATACCCATATTGAGGGCGTTGTGATAAAATATGTAATCCGCCATTTTGTAGCGGCGGCCATCTTGGATCGATTTTCATCAAACATAGCTAACAACACTCTCGATTAACTCACCCTTCAAACAAAAAAACCGCATTCAAATCGGTTCACCCGTTTTAGCGCTACAGGGGAACAGACAGACACACACACACACACACACACACAGACACGTCAAACTTATAACACCCCGTCGTTCTTGCGTCGGGGGTTAAAAAATAAACAAAATGTTTATAATAATTAAAACTTGAATTAAATCTTAATTACAACTACCTAATTTATAAAACTACAGTAAAATTAATTAAAAACAATTCTTCAAAACGTCTTCAAAACGAAAAAAACAAAACTTAAAAATTGGTAGCAGAACCTAGACACACCGCCGACACTTCATAGACTTAAGTCTAGACATTATTTATTTTTAGTGTGTATAGAAATGTTAACTTTGTTAACTAAATTGCATTCCAGTGGAGAGCAATGCATAGAGGCGTGTTTCAACTATGTTCACAGATTACACCGGTACAAAGCTCACGTGTCAATCTGCATGCCTGCTCTTGAGGTATTGTTGTACTTTGTGCAGCTGAGCATCGCAATTGTTGCAGTCAAATAGAAGATTTATCTCAAAAGCCTTTGGCAATACGAGTATGGAAGAAAATGGGAAATGCTCTACAGTGCATAAACTATGAGTACATGCTGCGAAGTTATGTTAGTTAAGCTAACTCGGGTCTCCACCACCATTACAGTCCTCTTACGTCCCACTGCTGGGCACAGGTCTCAGGCACAGGCACAGGCACAGGAGAGATTTAGGGATTTAGAGCTTAGACCCGCCACGCTGTCGGGACTTGGGTCTCATCTTAGTTCATGGGCGCCGGCAGGGGGTGCCAGGTGGTGCACTTGCACCCCTTGGGAATCTCGGGATCTACAGGAATTATTGAAATAAAAAGCCGTCTGTTGGAAATCATTTTGTAAATGTCTCGAACATAAAATAAACCGGGCTTCAGATTTCGATTTTCATTTCCGACTAAAATTTCAGTTTTTTATTAACAATCATAATACGGCGAACATAATAAGAAAACTAAAATCTGCACCACCTGGAAATTATTTCTGCCGGCGCCCATGTCTTAGTCTAAAAATCGGCCAAGTTTGAGTTGGGTCCCGCTCTATTAGGGTTCCGTTAGATCACCAATTAACTTTTTTTAAACTATAGATTTTTAATTTATCCAAAATTTGGGTCTATCGCTATCGCAAACGAAGTCAACCGCCACCACAGCTACAGCCTTTTAACGTGGCACTTCTGGGTACAGGTCTGATAGGAGAGATGATTAGAGCTATGACCCGCCACGCTGTACCAATGCGGGTAGGCCAGGGCCGGATTAACCTTATCGAGGCCCCTAGGCAATGCAATTCTCGAGGCCCCTTTACCCTTTTCTTACTTTTTAAAATATATTTTTTCTATCACAAAAGTCGAGTCGATCAGATCGACTCCATTGGTATACTGTTACTTCATTTTCTTCTACATACTTATCCACACTATTATTAGAAAATCGTAGGAATTACATAGATATTATAGTTCGCGTTTTATTTTCATTAACTAGAGGATGCCCGCGACTTCGTCTGCGTGAATTTAAGTTTTTAAAAATCCTACGGGAACTCTTTGTTTTTCCTAAGCTCCTTTGAGCTCCTACTGTTAAAAGTCGAGCATTAAAATGTACTGTAAATGTAGGGTACAGTAATGAGTATTAATTTTTTAATAGCTCTTTCCCATCATTAAACAAAAAGGCAAGAAAATAGATTAAGAAGACCTACCACGAATATATTTTTTTAATTTTATTAATTATATTATATTAATAAGTATTTCATTTACTGAGAACATAATATTATTATGTCGAAAAGAAGGTATAATGGAAGTGAAAAATTCTCAAATATTTTTTTTAGATGAAGCGTTTTTTTTCGTGCTGTGTGGCCCGCATCGACTAGGGACCCACGGCACCCCCGTGGGCCTCTATTCGGTGTGGGGCCCCTAGGCAGTTGCCTAATCCGCCTTATGGATAATTCGGCCCTGGGGTAGGCAGCCTACTAACGAAGTCACAGGTTTAAAGACATTTTCTAAACTTCTTAGTATTCAGTACTGGTTTCATGGGGACCATTCCAACCCTAAATGAAATTTCAGAAACCCCCTCCCCTTTATGAAGGAGTGAATTTAAGAACGTAAATCCACTCGGAGTAGATACCTAAGTAGATGGTATTATCTAGTTACTACTAAGTAAAGATCCACTCTTTAAAATTTTAAAATTGGAACGTCTTGTAATCTTGTGTAGATATTACATTTTATGAGGACTAAAATGTCTTTAAAACGAGCTCCCATGTCCCAAAAGGCATCGTCGCTGAGACTAATGTGGTTTACCCAGTTTCCACTTTAACTTGCTAATCCTTTCAGCTACGTCGTCGGTAACTTTGGCTCCCCTTCGTTATATTATTATGACATAAAATGAATTACTTTGTGTTACTATGTGACATGTACATAGGAATTGTAAAATGTGTACCTAGGTACTTACTAGGTACTATATACTACAGCTATGCGATGTACCTAATTAATCTTTATGTAAAATACGACTACTTTTTACGGTCAAATCGAGACTTCAGTCGTTAGCGCATAAAGAAGTAAATTAACGCTTATTAAAAACGATTTCACTAATTACAGTTACGCCAAATTCAAGCAACAAGCCCGTAATTCATTGATGTATACAATCTTTTTACACGCTTTATATTTTTAAGTTGGTATTTGATTGTCTCGACTCCTACGCACTAAAAAATACTGTCGATGTAATTTAAAAAATCAGCCAAGTGCGAGTCGGGCCTCGCTCTTTTAGGGTTCCGTACATAATTATGAACAATATAATATTTTGGGTCTAAGAAATATTTAATTTCCGAGCTAGACATCGCAACATACCGTGAAAGAAAAATCCAAAAAATGTTAATTTATTTTGTTCACAGCTTATAAACTATTTTATGAATCGTTGTTTTCAGTATTTGTTGTTCAAATAGAGCATATGATACATAATATACAAAAATATCATATTCCTAACTAGTTTTTGATATAGCCCCCGTCACAAAAATGGACTAAAACTGACAACTTTGATGGCCCCCCATTTCCTTATTTTTTGAGCAAAAAATTAAACAAAAATATATTTGTACTCTACTCAATGAGCTCTAAACAGTGATACCCCACAAGCTAGGGTAAGAAAAAAATTTTTTTTGGCTCCTTTTTCATGTATGGGAGCCCCCCTGAAAAATAATTTAATTCAATATTTAGTTTTGGGTTAACGTTCTACACCAAATACCAAAATCTTAAGTTTGTAACTCATTTAGTCTATGAGCTAGAGACCTGTGACCGGCGGAAATTGAATTGAATTGACAGACAGATGGACAGACAGCCGAGTGACATTAATAGGGTTCCGTTTTTACCCTTTGGGTACGGAACCCTAAAAAGTGGTCGTGCTATCCATCATACGAGTACATTGTATGTGATATGTACTTAACTAAAATCTTATGTACCTATATTATACAGATAAATGAGATATTAACACATAGCCTCTGCGTCACGCAGTCGGGTAAAAATACTGCCGAGCATTTTTGAAGGTTAATCGCTTTTATTATCTAGACATAACGTCGCGTCATACATCTAATCTTGCTACCGCATAATTACGAAAGTTCTGGAATGAGCAAACTTTGGGAAAACTTTGGCAATGTCCCTAAAAAATGACGCAAAATCTGCTACCACGAGAGTAGAAACTTAAAGAAAAAGATCTGTTGAACTTGGAAATGGATTATAGCGGTAACCGCGGGGAGTTTTTATCTTTCTTCATTTGATATTCGCATAATCCGATGATAGCGAAAATTTTTATTTTCTTTTTTTAACCCGCGACGCAAAACGGAAGGGTGTTATAAGTTTGACGTGTCTGTGTGTGTGTGTGTATGTGTGTGCGTGCGTGCGTGCGTGCGTGCGTGCGTGCCTGCGTGCGTGCCTGCGTGCGTGCGTGCGTCTGTCTGTCTGTCTGTTCCCCTGTAGCGCCCAAACAGATGAACCGATTTGAATCCGTTTTTTTTTTCTTTAAAAATTCACCTTTCAAACAAAAAAAAACGGATTCAATATAGCTAACAAGCTATGTTTGATGAAAATTGATCCAAGATGGCCGCCGCCACAAAATGAGTCATGCTTTTTCGTGCGTGTAGCTGGCGTTCATCGATTTATAAGACGTTATCAAGTCAAAAAATTGCGCTGAATTATTTCGTTTCGACTTGCTCTAAGCAACGAGTAGATATTACATACATAGGTATAGTTATAGGATACCTATAAACTTAGCACTAACTTAGCTGGTATAATAGTTAACAAAACAGGTTAGTGTTTAAGCTCACCTAACTTATTTGCATAAATACTCAGTGTACCCAACGTGCTGCATATGTTAAGCAGCAAAATAACAAATAACCGAATGTTTTGAATACAAACTTGCCGGCGTGCGCGAGTATTTTAACTCCGTATTTTCTAATAAGTACAGGTAGGTACCTGTACTTACTATTATTAACCCCCGACGCAAAAACGACGGGGGGAATGTTCTTAGCTATGTTTGATGAAAATCGGTCCAAGATGGCCGCCGCCACAAAATGGCGGATTACATATTTTTCATAACTGCCTCAATATGGGTACCAAATGAAAGGGCTTGACTAGTAGAACAGGACTATGCAAATCCAAGATGGCCACCACCACAAAATGGCGAGTGTCGGGGGTTTTTTAAATTTTTAATTTATACTTGTAAAATTATTCTTTACCCGGAAATTCGTCCGCGTGGTCCGGTTTTTAAAAAATCCCGTAGGAACTCTTTGATTTTCCAGGATAAAAAGTAGCTTGTGTGTTAATTTAGGATATAATTTATCTGCATTCCAAATTTCAGCCAAATCCTCCAGTAGTTTTTGCGTGATTGAGCAACAAACATCCAAACATCCACACTTTCACATTTATAATATTAGTAAGATTTTGGTACATAATAATAGACTGAAGTCGGTTTAATTTTTTTTTAATTATAGCTTTTTTTTTGTTACATAGTGTTGCCACTGAAATAATTTAGGTATTGGGTTTTTCTGTCACGAAATTCTTACTGCCAGCCCGGAGTTGGAGAGGTCCCGGGTGCAATTCTCGGGTCGGGCAAAGAATTGTTAGGTGTTGGGATTTTCTGTCAAGAAATTCTCAGTGCCAGCTCGGAGTTGGAAGCTGGCGGTGTTAAAAGGCTGTAGTGGTAGTGATGGATTTGTTGCATAATGCAACTTTTTCTAGATTGTCCTCTTGCCTCGTAAAACGTTTATCGAGTTTACTTATACTAAAAAAACCGGCCAAGTGTGAGTCGGGCCTCGCTCTTTTAGGGTTCCGCACATAATTATGAACAACAAAATATTCTGGGTGTAAAAAATATTTCATTTTCGAGCTAGACATCGCAACAAACGGTGAAAGAAAATCCCAAAAAGTGTTCGTTTGTTTTGGTCACAGCTTACAAACTACTTTACAAATCGTTGTTTTCAGTATTTGTTGTTTAAATACTAAACATACTAAAAATAGTAGGTACATAATATACCGAAATTTCATATACCTAACTGGTTTACTTTTTGAGACAGACAGACAGACAGCCGAGTGGCATTTATAGGGCTCCGTTTTTACCCTGGCTACGGAACCCTAAAAATTATGTAAAAATTTGAAACCACTCAGGAATCAGGATGTACATAACATGAAACATCCGACTATAAACACAGATGCATACTAAAAAGTGATTCGTCCCACGTCTGCGCGAAGGGGAAAATAAATTAGCTATCAAGACTAAATTGAATCTTGCATTTTGCCAGATCGTTACTCAGCCTCCAGCTAGGATTAGGGAGGGAAATGAGTAAATCTTCCGTTATGCAGATCATGACTGTTTCAGGAATTGATATATCTATATAACTATGTAAGTATAAAGCAGTACCGTGACTGAACTGACAGTCTAAATCTGTACACCTAGAAATTTAGCAGAAAAGAACTAGTTATATATATGTTACCGGAAATGTATGTAATCCGTCATTGTATACAATTCCTAGGAAATGTATGTAATTCGTAAAATCGCACGGAAAAGTGTAAAATAAATTATATTAGACACATTTCCTAGGAAATCTATACATTTCCTAAATAGCAATCGGAAATGTAAAACATTTGAGATAACAATGAGGGTATTGCGTCGTCTGATCAGGCAATCGCGCTAGTGTCGCGTAATTTGTCAGTGCGCGGAAATCATATTTTTTTCAAAATTATTTCTTTTTTTCAGAAGTTAGGTTAGGTTAGGTTAGAACATAAATATTCATGTGCCCGGCCGCAGGCCGGGCTCTTAGGTTCAATTGGGTCCTAGGTAAAATGTGGTCCAAAAGAAAGCATTTTTTTATACATTTCCTAATACGATATAGGAATTATATATAATTCCTAGGAATTGTACATATTTCCTAGGACATATATACAAGGGAGCCCCGGCAGGTGGCCGGGGCGGCTGACAGACGCCTGGGACGTATACAACGGGTTCCCCAGGCGTCCAGCACAGTCAGCGAGAGGGAACAGCCGTGGTGGTTTTAGTTAGGGTATACCCATAGGGGGAGTCCCACATAACCCCCGTTCTGCCCAAAGAACGGGGGTAGCCATAAAGCTTTCCACCACGTCAAAAAAAAAAAGGACATATACTTATACAAATAGTTTTTGAAACAATATTTTATACATTTCCTAAATAGCTTCGGAATTGTATACATTTCCTAGGATTTGTATACAATTCCTAGATTACATACATTTCCGGTAACATATACATATTAACTTCCATCATTATTTGTGAGTACCTAATTGCGTTTACTTTCTCTGCAACTGAATGATGACTGATGATGATGATGATGAACTGAAAAATGAAATAGCTTCGGGACATTGATTAGAAAGTTACGTTACGGTAACTGTAAAAGTTTGACCACCAGAAAAAAACAAAACGGGTCCCCATAGGTAGCTTTCGTATCTTTACCTAACGGTCTAGGTAGACGCTCGTTGACTTCACGCAAAAATGTCGTCTTTTACAAAGGAATACTCGTTTTGTTGGCAAGTTGTTTCAAGCGAAACTTATTCTTTATAAAGTGTCTATCTTGTATCTGACTAAAAGGCCTGAAATTGAAAAAGACGACAGTTCACGAAACTTTTTAAGCCTTGAAGGCCTTAATGTAAAAAGTTTCAATATAATCCCATTGTCGAACCCCCGAAAAAGTAAACAATGGAAGCACAAAGGCAATCTAAATTTCAGTTTAAAAACTTTGGCGTGTCTTACTTGGGTGAAGGTAAATTTCACCTGTAATTGATTTCACAAATTTTTCGTAACCTGCAGCGTGCTTCGGAAAAGTTTTACGAAAATCCATAAGAAAGTTGTTATAAAAGCAATTTGTCAGTAATTGTACAAGTATTAAAATCAGGGTCGAGCGCAAACCTATCATTACAAAGAAATGTGACAAGTATAAATTGAAAATTTAAAAAACCCCCGACATTCGCCATTTTGTGGCGGCGGCCATCTTGGATTTGCAATAGTGCTATTCTGCTAGTCAAGCCCTTTCATTTGATACCCATATTGAGGGTGTTGTGGTAAAATATGTAATCCGCCATTTTGTAGCGGCGGCCATCTTGGATCGATTTTTATCAAACATAGCTAACAACACTCTCGACTAATTCACCTTTTAATAAAAAAAAACCGCATTCAAATCGGTCCACGCGTTTAAGCGCCCCAGGGGAACAGACAGACACACACACACACACACACACACACACACACACACACACACAGACACGTTAAACTTATAACACCCCGTCGTTTTTGCGTCGGGGGTTAAAAATGAATGTTATAACGTCTTATAAATCAATGAACGCCGGTTGCACGCACGAAAAAGTGTCACGTTCCACCTAAGCCGAGCGTGCAAGCGAGATCGCACGATAGAGAGGCACGATTGGCCTAAGCGTTCGGCTTGATCAATGTTTTCATATAACGTTGTCACGTAAAATTATCGTCCGTAAACCGACATTACAGACAACCAATTTTTTTTACGACAAACTGAAACTAAAACTACGAGATGATTGGATCTTGGGATTTTGATTGATGATAGTCGATTCATCTTTATCACAAGTGTGTCATAGGCTAAGACATAGACATACCTACATATTTTGATTATATCATTTGTGTTTTATTTCCAGATAACGTGAAATATTAAGTTTTTAATAAAGTAGTGGACGAGTTTAGGTATTAAACATTAGCATGTTGCATCGTTTTTGTCGTACGTTAGTACTGAATAATAATATAATTAAAAACCTAAATAAGTACACTAATTAATAATAAGTTATAGGTTTATCAGGAAGTTTTCGAAATGATGATCAAAGGCTGACTTTTCATTAGATACATAGCTAACCTCGGGACCTCAATCGGGACAATCGGGACCTATTGCATTTTGTAGATTAGTTGATAGGAAGAATAAAAGGTATATGTATATAATATAAGGTTTTCCATTTCAGTGGTGGGGAAAGCGTCTAGCTGCACGCTCTCATCTCCAATAGAAAACCTTCAAAATAGAAAAAAAATTCAACCACCCTCGAGATTCGAGAAGGTCAAGATAACGTTTTTTTTTTGCAGCTTTGTAACGCTCTCACTCTCGTACGTTACGTTCAAATAGTCTGATTTTCTAAATATAGGCAAGGTACTTTTCTTAGCTCGTAATTAACCCACCATAATCATAATCATAATCTGACGATTCTGTATATTTCCATCATTGATTCTGTCCATCATTTTTAGGGTTCCGTACCCAAAGGGTAAAAACGGAACCCTATTAATGTCACTTGGCTGTCTGTCCGTCCGCCGGTCACAGGTCTCTAGCTCGTAGACTAAATGAGTTACAAACCTATGATTTTGGTATTTGGTGTAGAACGTTAACTCAAAATTAAATATTGAATTAGAAATTGAATTAAATTATTTTTCAGGGGGGCCTCCCCATACATAAAAAAGGAGCCGAAAAAAAATTTTTTCACTGCGATTAATCGCATTTGGTTTTTATTCAGTCTCGACTAGGCGAGCGTAGAGCCACAACACGTGCTGTTCGCCAGAAACCCATGGTGGTACTGAAATATAATTAAGCAAAACGCCAACCGCAGTGCGTATTTGTACGCGGTTTGGCGATTTCAGCTTTTCCTAAGCCGCTCGCGTTTAATCGCGGTGCGTGCTCAGCCTAAGGGTTTGTTTCACCACCTTTTGATAAGTGTCGGATAGCCTAAACGTATGTTTTGTCACTTTCTTGCTTTATGTCAAATAACAAAGACAAAACTTGTGAATATCCGACACTATCCGATACTTATCAGAAGGTGATGAAACAGGCCCTAAAAAGTATAAAAAGTTCCCAAACTAATTCCCAACATAAATGAACATTCAGACGACCTTTAAAATGTATAAAAGTTAGTTTAGGTATTTGTATTTCAAACTTAGGATAGAACTTTGTAGAAAAAGTTTCAGTCAGCAAAAAATCCTAAAATCTTCAATTCAAAGGAGAGTAAAATGATATTACACTAGTTATATCATACTACCTTTTTAAGTCGTAGTGAAAACTATATTTTTACTAAGAATTTTTTAATTCTTTCACACTTTATCAATCTAAAGGCGCCTCTACACGTTGGCCAACATGATGGCGGATATGTTGGAAGGTGTTGGACGAGGAGTTGGTGTTAGCGTCCACACGTTGGAAGGTCGTTCAGTATGCTCCGGTTAGGGCCAATGTGCGGACGTGTACACTTTCACTTAAGCGAATTTACTAAATTGAATATTGAGACGTTAACAGCTGCTGCGGTTTAATTATTCACTGCATACCGCAACTACGTGAATGTGTATACGAAAATTGTATTTTTTTATTTTTGTGATTTTATTTCTTGGGTTCCACAAACAATTTTCGGCTTAGTAGGGCTCTATAAAGCAAAAAGTTTCTTCATTGGTCATTGTCACTGCCATTTTGTGGACATTATACTAGTTACGACGCGTGAATATAAAATTTAAAAGACGTGCATGCGTGCGATCACTCTGAGAGCTCGTAGCAAACTGAACTTGCTTCCAACGTGTGGATGGTGCGGCCAAACTCTGTCCCAAACCCTTTGATGTACCGACACGAAATGGATCTCGCGCCAACTTGCGGGCCATCGTTCCAACACCTTCCATCTCCCGCTCTACACGTTGGGCCAACATATTGGGCCATAAGATGGGCCAGCATGTTGGCGAACGTGTGGATGAACAGTAATAAAAATACTCAAAACGAAAATCGGCATAGTAACACAACACACAGACACAAAAAAAAACAATTGTCGTACCTACCGACCGACAGAACCACGCAAACAAATTCAATAGGCCGTATATTTATGAACATTGCATAAGCCCCGCCGCATGATAAGCTTATGCTAATAAACCAGCCCGACCGCGGGTGTAATTGAATTTTGGACTATTCCGAGAATTTCGACTCAGCTCGTTCACGATACGACACATAAGTGAAAAACTTATTTTAGTTAGGGGGTGTAAGTGGCCCAAATTCCACCTAAGTGGCCAAAGTCAACCTCACCTGCGCGCGGTGCACCCTGCCAATATGCTAACGAGGCTCTGACGCTCTCGGTCCCCTCTACGGGTCGTTGTGCCTGATACCACACAACTTAATCTAGATAGTATCACCGCTTTGTGGTAGGATTCTACCCTGAATCCGCCTGGCTAGCGACCACACTTCAGCCGTAATCTGCCGCAAAGCATCCGCGTTCCGGCAGCGAGCTGAAGAGCCAGTCCCCTTCCTCAAAAGCCGGCAACGCATTTAGTGGTTCCTCTGGTGCTGCAAAAGTTCATGGGCGGCGGTAATCACTTAACATCAGGTGACCCGCTTGCTCGTTTGCCCGCTATTATTATAAAAAAAAAAACCGAACAATCCCCACGCAAATATTATAAATGCGAAAGTGCGTTTGGTTTGCCTCTGCCTCGTTGCCTCAACTGCCTCGTTGGTCTAGTGGTTAGTATATTCGACTGCAGATCGCGAGAACCCGGGTTGAATTCCCGGGTCGGGCAAATAATCGTTAGGTATTGGGTATTCCTGTCAAGACATTCTCTATACCAGCCCGGAGTTGGTAGAAAGCTCGGAGAGCACGTTAAGCAGTTGGTCCCTGTTATTATCATTATCATATTGTGACAATAGTTGTTAAGCTTGCCAACCCGCATTGATGAGGACTTTTCACATTTCATTTATAATAGTGTTTTGAACAATCCTACCAATTTTCAGCCAAGTGTGAGTCAACTGTGCGTGTCCAGGAGTAATTTTTTTTCCCTGTGTCGGATCGATGAGGACTTTTCACATTTCATTTATAATAGTGTTTTGAACAATCCTACTAATTTTCAGCCAGGTGGGAGTTATTGTAACCTCATCCCTATTTTTTAGTCTAATTAGACCGGTCTATTTAAGACACTCGTTATGCCTATGATACTCGAATACTACAACAAAGCCAACGATACCTTAGTGTATCAAAATCGTATGACTAGTCAATCATTTATAAGCGAATCGATGAACCGATAAACAAACACACACGTATATAACTACCAATCAGCGTACCAGCCCGTGGTCGGATAAAAATATAAATCTTGAACGGATAAGATTACCACGACTGTATTTTATGTCGCATTTACGCAAGGGCCGTAGCTGCTGCCTGTGTGAATTATGGCGTACCTACTCGGTCTAAGTAATGCGCGAACCGATGAATTATTTATCAATGCCATCTTAAGAATTACGAAGAAAAGTTTGATGGATTTCGCTTTTCGATTGCGATGCAAATTAAATATTTTTAACTTCAATCAATAATTTATTAATTAAGCTGTCGGTCGTCAAAAAATGACGTGAATAGTAATTTCTTTGCGAGCCTGGTTTCAGTAACAAATCTAATGTATAAACAGTAGAATTAGTAGAAGAACACTATTTTTCGCTAGATAGATAGCCAATATGCTATAGCGGAATTTGATATCTATTTACGTTTTATAATTACTTCTTCCGTGCTAGACCCAAAAATCAAATTAAATTATTCAAATATGGAAGGCGGAATACAAAATTACGCTCACCAGAAATAACACGCATTTCGCAGCTAAAAATGTTGTTATATTCCTAATTACTCTGCCATTAGCGAGTTACGACTCTACAATTTTTAATTCAACTTTATGTTTCTGTGACGTTGTTGCCGACCAATTTTTTTGAGATGTTTTTCTTCGAAACAAGCCACTATGTATACAACTTTATACAAGCTATAATTTTAGAAAAATTAAGCTGACTTCCATATACCGAGATAAAAAATAAAATATGATGAAAAGAAGGATTGTCCATATCTTGAAAACTGCAGAAACTTGCACTGTTCCTTAGGGAACAAAATCTCCGAAAATATTTTCAGAGAAAGCGTAGACAAACACACATGTACAATGTACATAGAAACATACATTCATACGCCTATAAAATTTTATGTGTATTTGTTTGGAAGCCGTAATCGATGAAAATATATTGCGGTTCCAATAATATTACGTACTATACGATGTCGATTTGATTACCTCCTTGTTTGAAGTTGGTTAGTAAGACCTGCAAGCCTCGGAAGAGTCGATTAGCATGAAGGACAAGTATGAGTGAAAGCTTTTAGGGTCATTGATCTAGTAAAGTAAGTATGCATTTCTGTATTCGAAGGTATAAAACCCATGTGGATACAATATCATTAAGACAGAAGTTTACCTTTTGACTGCTTGTCAGTATCAGGTCTAAGTTTCAAATCTGCTACAAGTAGGTACCTACAGTAAGTTATGGAACTATTAAGTAAATAATATTAGGTACGTTCATAGCAGAATGTTTGACTAAGTAGAGAATCAGAACTTCGAGGTAGTTTGCCTCAGTAAACGATAAAATTTGAAGGTGCGACGATTGTATCAATAATTTCATACAATCGTATAACTAACTAACCTTTAAGATTAGTTTTAGAACATATTTCAAAAAAAATCTATTCCGCAATTTTTTATAAGTAGACCGTATTTAATTTAAAAAATTACACTGATTGTTTCTCAATTTCATTTATGGTATGGTATTTATTATATGGTACGTACCTACCTACATTAAAACAAAAGTTGACGCTCGATCGTTGAAGTACGATCGCTTGAATCTTCCAATATGCGAAAGAACCACCCGGATAGGCAAATTGGCATTTTTCATGTCGTGAGGGCAACTTTGACTAAAGTTTTGACCGTACTTTCACTGTTAGGTACTCTGCTTTCCGCGTTAAAACTAAAATGTTTAATTAAATTGAGCCAAAGTAAATAGCGCAATAAAATAAATCAAGAGTAGAAGAAGAAGAATAAGAACATAGTTTTGACAACTGTATCAGTGATTTATTCGAAAACTTTAAAATGGTTATCGAGCAGTATTATCATTATTTAATTTTTATTTTGTACTATGGTTTAAAAAAAATATTGAGTGACTAGCTAATGCCCATGCGTGGATTCAGGTTTATTAAATTTTTGCACTCTCTAATACTATTTGATTTCCTGGAACAAAAAAAAGCCTATGTCCGTCGCCGGGATTCAAGTTATCCTTATTCAAAATTTAATCAAGATTGTTTCAGCAATTACGCCGTGAAAGTGTATTTATTCACCTATATTTTTTTATATAATATGTATACAGTTTTTATTTTCTACGCAGGAATTTAAATATATCCGTGATAATATATATAAATCTCTCTTTGTATAAATCCTTTATCAGTCTTAAAAATGTCGTCAAGAACGTCGGTTTAGCTGTTCAGAAGAAAACTCAGTCTAAACAAGGTACATTACTTACATTCATAATACAGAACTGTTAATTTAGTTAATAGATTATATACAACCGAATAATAGCACCATTATAATACGAGGCAGCTTAACTTGTATCTATACTAATAAATAAAATTGAAGTGTCTGTCTGTAATTTCGAAATAACTACCTCATATTAAGCTCATATGGTTATTTGAACGGTACCATAACCGAATCACACGTTTTTAAAATTTTTGTCTGTCTGTCTGTCTGTCTGTTTGAACGGGCTAATCTTCGGAACGGCTGAACCGATCTTGACGGGACTTTCACATACAAGTGGAGAATTAACCAGGGAGTAACATAGGCTACTTTTTTAACCGACTTTCAACAAAGGAGGAGTTGTGTTTTTCTACCTATGTACACCGATATCTCCTAGATTTCTAAACCGATTTGCGTAATTTTTTTTTAATCGATAGAGAAACATTGCGAAACTGTCCTACAAAAAATTTGGATTCTAACTCCTCAATCCTGATGCTGTAGGGGACCTGATCCCCAAAACTAATGGGATTTAGGAACTGTCGGTTATTTAAATTGACATTGGGGGTACCAATTAAAGACTTTATCGTTGAATGAACTTGAATAGGTACATATCCAACTCCTCAACCCTGATGCTGTAAGGATTTGCATTCCGAAGTCGTGGGGATCCCACGGGATTTTTTCCGTTTTGGGGACGGGTTACTACAGATAGGCTACTTTTTGTTCTGGAAAACCAAACGTTCCCACTTGATTTTTAAAAACCTAAATCCACACGGGCGAAGCCGTGGGCATCATCTAGTTGTAAATAAACTTGTATTGTAAATAAACGAAAGCAATTAAACTATCATTTCAGTGAAACCAAAATAATATTTCAAAATTCGTGGCAACTAATGAACCGCAAACAATATCAGTATTATGTTGGGAACATTATTGTTTATTTAACGTATCGCTCGTATCGACTATAATCTGTTAATTTGAATGATTACTGATATTTATTATATTATAAATATTATTTAAACGTATAATTGCACTTATTCAAGTGTACAAAAGCTCTAAAACTAAACATAAGTACATGTTTTAAATTAGTACAATTTTTTCGTGACGTTCAGTGCGGAAGAATAAAACTTGTATCTATCTATCTATAATATAATAAAACTGTAACAGATCCAATTCTGTACATTGAAGATATTTTGAAAATTTTTATTGGATGGCACTCTATAATCGATACTGAAGCCAAAACTGCAATTTTTTTCATTTTTGTCTGTCTGTCTGTCTGTCTGTCTGTCTGTCTGTCTGTCTGTCTGTCTGTCTGTCTGTATCTTGGCCGCGCATCACGCCGAAACTACTAAATGGATTCGAATGAAACTTGGTACGATTTGAGTTTATAATCCAAGGTAAGACATAGGATACTTTTTATCCCGAAATTCAGCACGGTTCCCTTGGGAGAGGGGAAGAAAGTTAAAACGTGTATTTAGCTGTAACTCATTAACGCGTAGTTCGATTTAACTCATTCTTTTTTCGTTAGAAAGGTAGTACTTTAGGTATTGTCCCGTAAATATTTCAAGGTCATAGGTTTTTTGTTCAGAAATGACAGACATTACAACCCTCAGTATTGGGTTCAAATAACTTGGGACACGGATATTTGAACGTACGGCTTATTTTAAACTGGTGTGCGTTTAAATTTATGTTTGTCGGTCTGTCTATTTGTTCCAGCTAATCTCTGAAACGGCTTGATCGATTTTAATGGAACTTTAAATTGCAGATAGGTGATGTTATAAGGAGTAACTTAGGCTACATTTAGTTTAGGTACATAAAATAATTATGGGATCCGATCTTATATAAATCCTATATCTACGCGAACGAAGTTGCGGGGATCAGCTAGTCTATAATATAATAAGACTGTAACAGATCCAATTCTGTACATTGAAGATATTTTGAAAATTTCTTTTGGAGGGCACTCTATAATCGATACTGAAGCCAAAACTGCAATTTTTTACATTTTTGTCTGTCTGTCTGTCTGTCTGTCTGTCTGTCTGTCTGTATCTTGGCCGCGCATCACGCGGAAACTACTGAATGGATTCGAATGAAACTTGGTACGATTTGAGTTTATACTCCGAGGTAGGACATAGGATACTTTTATCCCGAAATTCAGCACGGTTCCCTTGGGAGAGGGGATGAAAGTTAAAACGTGTATTTAGCTGTAATTCATTAACGCGTTGTTCGATTTCACTCATTCTTTTTTTGTTAGAAAGGTAGTACTTTATGTATTGTCCCGTAAATATTTCAAGGTCATAGGTTTTTTAGTTTAGAAATGACAGACATTACAACCCTCAGTATTGGGTTCAAATAACTTGGGACCCGGATCTTTGAACGTACGGCTTATTTTAAACTGGTGTGCGTTTAGATTTATGTTTGTCGGTCTGTCTATTTGTTCCAGCTAATCTCCGAAACGGCTGGATCGATTTTAATAGAACTTTCAATGGTGGATCCGATCCGATCCTATATAAAAACCTATATCTACGCGAACGAAGTTGCGGGGATCAGCTAGTATTTAATATCAAGTTTTGTCCTAGTTGAATTAGCCAGTGAATTTTATTGCTGTAAAAAATTTACCTGAGATTGAAAACATTTCATTAAAGTTTATTTATAAAAAATAACATTTCAAAGGAAAATAAATACATTTTAAAATTGCGTGCTTGATTTAAATTGTACCTCCAATCCTCAGGCCAAAGAGAATATAAAAGAGTCTATTAAAGCCATTGAGTTGGATTGCGTTCTTTCAATTACATATACCTACCTGACGTACCTAAATAATTGTAAGACTAATGGCCTATTGCACACCTTCTGATAGGTATCAGATATCTATCTCCAACTTTTGTATTTGTCACTTGACAAAGTAAGAAAGTGACAAAACTTACGTTTAGGCTATCCGACACTTATCAGAAGGTGGTGAAACAGGCCGTTAGGCTTAAACCTAGGCATCGACGAGACCCATAGGGGGTTTTCCCGTGAATGTCAGTAGCGACTGCCGCTAAATAGTCTCGTCGATGCGCATGTTTGTGTGAGTGAGCCGTTTCCAACCTTTGTAGGTAGTTTCAGTACTGGTTGTATCTGTGTACTTTCTTATGCCTTCCTCATCCAGCCACCCTCTTTATATGGTCAGTCCAATGCTGCATTCCATCATGTAGATGCGACGCAGATCATACGACGGTCTACGGGCCAGTGCAGGCTTTTGCACGCCTGGCGTGCTGTGAGAGGCTGAGGTTGGGTGGAAGTGGGTTTAACTCACTGGTCTAGTGAGGAATTGGGTTCCAGCTGATCTTTTTCTCTAGAACCATCACCGTACTCCAGATTCGCCGAACACCCCAGGTGCCATGTTTCAATTTGCAAGACGACATCATCTTGGCGTTAAATACTAAAACATTAGTTTAAACGCTAAAATGGTAGTTTTTATTTGTTTCCTGTCAGAGTCTAAAATAGTTCACATACACACGCTTCAAATAATTTCAAGCTTGGACTGATTACATCAGAATTTCGCCCAGTAAACGTAACCCACAAAGACGCCAACTAGTGTCTAATCTGACCTATACGTAGTCACGTCCCAACTCCCAGTCTCAAACATTTCACTGCGAAATGGAGTCGAAAATGCCCTTTTCCCCCTTCCATGTTTACTTTGTTTTGCGACGCCTTTTATCCCAAAGGGTCTAGCATTTATTGCGGCATTATTTAAATACAGTCATTTTACTGTTCACCTATTTTCCCGGATTTTGACTACCTCGTTGGTCTATAGGCAAGTTGTCCGATCAGCGTTGGCCTTTGACAAAAAAAAAAAAGAAAAATAATGGATTTTTCTGCCAATTTGTGGGAAGTTGGCGGTGATACACCCAAATGCTTCGTAAAATATTCGTTATGCGCTTGATCTCTCTCTGGTCTTGTCATCACTGAGAGTGTGGGAATAGAGGAAGCAATTGTGTTTGTGCACACACTTATGGACTATAATATCTCCCGCGTAGTTGACTAGTCTCCGTTGAGATTGGACGCCGCAGCCGAAATTCGGTCGGGAGGACATTATTAACCCGGCTATTATCGTAATATTTGAACAACGTAATACTGAGAAATTGTATTAAACTTTAAGGGACAGATCAATGATTTCTGTCATCTTTTGTAGATTTATCGAGATATCCGAGATATCCTATTATTGAATTTTTCCTTGTAACTCATCTAGTCATCTACACTGTAATATTATAAAAATGATGAAATGTACGTGTGTATGTTACTTAACATTTTCTCAATCAAATCACTAAGCAGATCACGATAAAGTTTCGCACAGAAACTAAAAAAGGCAACTATTACCACGGAAAAATATTTAAATCGCGCGTAAAATATACCTGAGTGCTTAGTCTAAGTTTGAAGCGCTCCAAAACTAAAAGTATACTAGAAGTATACTATTGATCGAATCACAAATGACTGCAGAGCAAAATGAACCCAAAAACTCTTACATTAGGTTCATTTTACTCTGAAGTCATGGTAATTCGATCAATAGTATACTTATAGTATACTAAAAAGTTTTGGAGCACTCCAAACTGAGACCAAGCACTCTGATCTCCCGCACCGACAGAATAGCGGATAAAAGGCGCGCAAAACAAAGTAGCTGATTAATGTTTGAGTCTACTGTTCAACTCACTAGACTATGGCCCATAAAATTGTACACGAAAAGTGATTTGAGCGTGTTAGTACAACATAATTGTGTACGATTCACGGCTAACAGAGTTAATTTCCCGTGTCGCAGGTACATTAATTGGCAGGATAAGGCAGACGGCCCGCCCACCCCGGTTCGTCCCTCCAGAAATTGAATTAGCACTCCCAGTATTTCAATTTATACGCTATACCCAATATTGCCCTGAGGGCGCGCGTACGATACTTTTTAAATAAATTAAAAGGGGTCGGGGGTGTCACAAATTGTAGACGTTATCATATTGTATTGCTGATAGGTACCTGCGACTTTGTTGCCGGGGTAACTCTTTTCTGGGATAGAAAGTATACTATTCTATCCTCCAAGACATGACGTTTCAAACTTAATCGATCGAACGTTACGGTAACGTAACGCACAAAAGACGCCATTCCCGAACAAGATTTTTCCGGGATGAAAATTATCCTATGTCCGTCTTCAGGATGCAAGCTGTCACTAGATCAAAATATGTCAGTCATTGCAAATACAATTAATTATAAAAGATGTTTTTTGTCGTTTTTTACACGCTTTTTTTATGTCCGCCTGACTTCTAAGTTCAGTAATAGACGTATTTTCTTTAATGGCGTTTGAAGTCGGTTTTTTGAATTTTTTTCTGTACTTCTTTAAGAAGTATATTAACAGAACACAAACTACTAACAGAAGTTAGTAGGTATATTAACAGAATATAATTCTGAGTTTAATAATAAAATATATTGTTTACTAGCCGACCCCCGCGACTTCGTTCGCCTGCATATAGGTTTTTATATAGAATCGGATCGGACCCCATAATTCTTTTTTGTACCTAAACTAAATGTATCCTAAGTTACTCCTTAACATCACCTATCTGCCATTGAAAGTTCCATCAAAATCGATCCAGCCGTTTCGGAGATTAGCTGGAACAAATAGACAGGCCGACAAACATAAATTTAAACGCACGCCAGTTTAAAATAAGCCGTACGTACAAACATCCACGTCCCAAGTTATTGGAACCCACTAAATGCCTGTCATTTCTGAACTAAAAAACCTATGACCTTGAAATATTTACGGGACAATATATAAAGTACTACCTTTCTAACAAAAAAAGAATGAGTGAAATCGAACAACGCGTTAATGAATTACAGCTAAATACACGTTTTAACTTTCATCCCTTCTCCCAAGGGAACCATGCTGAATTTCGGGATAAAAAGTATCCTATAACCTACCTCGGAGTATAAACTCAAACCGTACCAAGTTTCATTCGAATCCATTCAGTAGTTTCGGCGTGATGCGCGGCCAAGATACAGACAGACAGACAGACAGACAGACAGACAGACAGACAGACAGACAGACAGACAGACAAAAATGAAATAAATTGCAGTTTTGGCTTCAGTATCGATTATAGAGTGCCCTCCAATAAAAATTTTCAAAATATCTTCAATGTACAGAATTGGATCTGTTACAGTTTTATTATATTATAGATTGTGTCGTTTCGAAGGATCGTTTATAACATAGAAGGTTCTCATTACAACTTCTTTTGCGACCCGAGATAACCACTCGCCGCAATCGAAAATTCAATTTCTGTTGCGGACAGGCGGGCTTCATTAGCATAAGCCATATCGTGCGGCAAAGCTTACGCAATGTTCATAAAATAGAGCCTATTCCATCGGTTGGTATCGGTTATACCTACTTGTTATGACAGAGACCATTTTATATTATGTCCTTATATTTAACCCCCGACGCAAAAACGACGGAGTGTTATAAGTTTAACGTGTCTGTGTACGTGTGTGTGTGTCGGTCTGTTCCCCTGTAGCGCTCAAACGGGTGAACACATTTGAATGCGGTTTTTTTGTTTTAAAGGTGAATTAGTCGAGAGTGTTGTTAGCTATGTTTGATGAAAATCGATCTAAGATGGCCGTCGCTACAGAATGGCGGATTAAATATTTTTTCACAACTCCCTTAATATGGGTATCAAATGAAAGGGCTCGACTAGTAGAATAGCTCTATGCAAATCCAAGATGGCCGCCGCCACAAAATGCCGAATGTTGGGCGTTTTTTAAATGTTTAATTTATACCTACTTGTTATAATAAATCCTTATAGTTTTCGTAAACTATATTTGGTGTAGAAATATTTTCATAAAGCCAAGCTATATTAACATTTAATTTACTTATTAGTACATCACATCATCTGAAAGTGTAATCTGTCTGTTTACGTCTGTCTATCTGTCTGTTACCTTTTCACAACTCAACCGCCGAAATAATCGTGACCAGTAATATATTCTAATGTTAGTCCTGGCAGAGAATACTAATTTTAGTACATTGTAAAGAAACTACACTCACTCCCTGCTGCCAATAGTCACCATCAATGTAGAACTATGCCTAGCAGTATCGCGTATAGCATTGTCCTTGCCAAGAGTACGAGCAGGTTCGCTGGTGTGAAGTGTCGGGGGGAGTGCTTCTGGTACTATAGTCATACCTACATAGTTCGTTCGTTTCAACCAATGGACGTCCACTGCTGGACATACATAGGTCTCTTGCAAGGATCGCCACAGCACACGATCCTGTGCCGCCTGATTCCAGCGGCTGCCAGCGACTCGCTACATACTCCAAAGTTTGATTCTAGTAGAAACCACTAACATTCAATTTTCCTGACGCTTCTGTAGGTACATATAAAAATTGTCAGGAAGTGCCAGCTCGGAGTTGGTAGTTGACGGTCTTTCACCCTCATGCCTCGGAGAGCACGTTAAGCAGTCGGTCCCAGTTATTATCACTATCATGTGACAATAGTAGTTAAAGCTCGCCAACCCGCATTGGAGCAGCGTGGTGGGTCTAAGCTCTTAATCCCTCTCTTTTACGAGAAAGGAGGCTCGTGCCCAGTAGTGGGTCGTGAGTGCCCAGTAGTTAAGTGGGACCAATCTAAGTATGTACATGTTCTGATGTTTAAGCTATGTTTTCCACTATGTAATCAGAATTGCATTTATAGTTAATATATATTTTTTAACTAGATGATGCCCGCGACTTCGTCCGCGTGGATTTAGGTTTCTTAAAATCCTATGGGAACTATTTGCTTTCCCGGAATAAAAGTAGCCTATGTCCTTCCCCGGGATGTAAGCTGCATCTGTACCGAATTTCATCAAAATCTGACGAATTACGCATTATATATAGATTTTCCGTCTTCGCGTGGGAACATGTTATTTTTCCGGGATAAAAAGTAGCCTATGTCTTTTCTCAGGCTCTAGAGTATATGTGTAACAAATTTCATTTAAATCGGTTCAGTAGTTTTGAAAGTGTAACAGACAGATAGACAGACAGACAGAGTTACTTTCGCATCTATAATATAATAAAACTGTAACAGATCCAATTCTGTACATTGAAGATATTTTGAAAATTTTTATTGGAGGGCACTCTATAATCGATACTGAAGCGAAAACTGCAATTTTTTTCATTTTTGTCTGTCTGTCTGTCTGTCTGTCTGTCTGTCTGTCTGTCTGTCTGTCTGTATCTTGGCCGCGCATCACGCCGAAACTACTGAATGGATTCGAATGAAACTTGGTACGATTTGAGTTTATACTCCAAGGTAGGTTATAGGATACTTTTTATCCCGAAATTCAGCACGGTTCCCTTGGGAGAGGGGAAGAAAGTTAAAACGTGTATTTAGCTGTAATTCATTAACGCGTAGTTCGATTTAACTCATTCTTTTTTTGTTAGAAAGGTAGTATTTTAAGTATTGTCCCGTAAATATTTCAAGGTCATAGGTATTTTGGTTTAGAAATGACAGACATTTATTGGGTTCAAATAACTTGGGACCCGGATCTTTGAACGTACGGCTTATTTTAAACTGGTGTGCGTTTAAATTTATGTTTGTCGATCTGTCTATTTGTTCCAGTTAATTACCGAAACGGCTGGATCAATTTTGATGGAACTTTCAATGGCAGATAGGTGATGTTATAAGGAGTAACTTAGGCTACATTTAGTTTAGGTGCAAAAAAGGATTATGGGATCCAATCCGATCCTATATAAAACCTATATCCAGGCGGACGAAGTCGCGGGGGTCGGCTAGTTTATAATATTAAGTAGTAAGGATTAAAGAAATCCATGTGAAAAATATTAAAATCAAAATAAACCTGTCCTCAGATTCATCACCAAGCAACGCCCCGACTCTAGAACAAATTATCGAGTTTATTGGAGCATAATTGAAACCAAAGAGAACAGATGGGTAGGTAGGGAAAATAATAATTTTATTTACGTCTATTGACATGCACGACTGAGTAATCGGCGTTCAATTGGCATCGCTTTTAATTTGTAAGGGCGAGTGCGCATAGTGAATTTATGTCGCGCGTTAATTTCAACGCGGTTGTGAAAATAACAGTACCTATAATCAAAATTAAAATTACGAATTCTCCAGTGGCCTTACTGTATTTGCTTTAAAGGTAACTAAAGTGACATTATTTTAGTGCTGTTATTCTGTTCAGATTCGATGAGCAACGCCGTCGTCGGCTAAGAAAATTCATTCTGTATATGCGGTAACCAGATTTTGTCGGCGACAAAATCTGGTACGATCTCAACTAAAGTCCAAATACCACATTTGTTAAATTCATTTCATTCAAACATTTCGTCAAAGTCAAAGCTTCATATAATTTAAGATAAGAATTTATGAAAGACTTATAAGTATTTCACAGTTCTATAATACTGCAGTCATTATCGTCTCAATTTAATTGTCTATATATTCGAATTGTTTTACTCGGTGCAAATATTTTGTCTGTACCATTTATTGTGGACAATCCACAGTTCCCACAGGATTTTGAAAAAAGCGAAATCTATAGCTACAGCTATAGCTAGATTATTACAGCAAACTTCCTTGAAAGTAGGTATAATGCTTGGAAAAGGGTGCTGGAACGGGAACCGGAAATCTACGATTCCCTCGGGATTTGTGAAAAACCGAAATTCACGCCGGCGAAGCCGCGGGCAGAAGCTTTTCAATAAATTGAAAATAAATTAAAGAACCGCGCAGTAATACAACAAAGTATGGGCTCAGCCTAATCGTATCAGAAATTTTCACATCGCAGAGCCGGCACCCAAAATAAATCTCAGGGTAAAATGAAAATTGCCAAACAAAATACGAGCGATGTACCCATTCAATTAGATGAAATCAGCGTGAGCAAACACGGCACGGAATCGGTGTTTGGACTGCGATGTATTTTACACCGGAGACTAAAATGTGATTACAGAAGGAATCGTATTTTTTTATGTTCGGGGAATTTCCCGTAAGGAACACCGATTTTTATTACTTTTTAAATCCGACGCAAAAGAGGGGTGTTGTAAATGTTGACTTTTCTGTCTGCCTGTGTGTCAGTCTGTATGTCCGTTTGTAGCATCATAGCTTTGAAAAGATCAACTGATTATAATGCAGTTCTTTTTTATAACTTTACTTGTCATACGTAACGTATTTATTAAAAGAAAGACCCCACTCTAGATAAACGGACGATCTCAAGCGAGTCGCTGGCAGCCACTGGAAACAAGTGGTACAAGATCCTCTTCTGTGGCGATCCTTGCAAGAGACCTATGTGCAGCAGTGGACATCTATTGGTTGAAACGATGCATAGTGAAGTGCTAAATTTTGAACCTTAAAATCTATGCATCTATCTTCTATCTATATCTATGTCTATACATATAATAAAATCGTAGACTTGCCGTATCTGTACATTAAAAAATTTATGCAAAATAATAACTGGGGGATGTTATGGATATGTAATGGAACGTAAAAAAGCTATTTATGAAATTTTTGTCTGTTTATCTGTTTGTCTGTATGTTTGCGCGCAAAAACTACTGAATGGATTGAAATGAAACTCGGCATGATTTAAGTTCATACTACGGAGTAACATATAGGATACTTTTTATGCCGAAATTCAGCACGGTTTCCTTGGGAGAGGGGATGAAAGTCAAAATGTGTACTTAGCTGTAATTCATTAACCCGTGGACTGATTTCATTCATTCTTTTTTTTTTACCGGATAATCTCTGAAAGAATCGATTTTGATGGGACTTCCACTGTGGATGCGGATGTTTAGATTTTTATCTAACCAATATCCACGCGAACGAAGTCGCGGGTATCCGCTTGTAAAAAATAAAATCAATATCAAGAGAGGAAACTGCTAACTAACTCAGTTTTAAGGTAGGATGAAGCTAACGAGCTCATCGGATACTTGGCAAGCACCCGGCGAAGCAAATATCTTAAGCGTTAACTACATGCTCAGATATAACAATCTATCACCATGTGCTGCGCCTTAGTCGGTGTTTACGAGAGCCTGTCAGCATTTACGCTAATTAGGCATGTGAAGTACACGCTTGATGAATTTAAGGAAGACTTCTTTTTAACCCCCGACGCAAAAACGACGGGGTGTTATAAGTTTGACGTGTCTGTGTGGGTGTATGTGTGTGCGTGTGTGTCTGTCTGTTCTCTCGAGTCATAGCGCTCAAACGGGTGGACCGATTTGAATGCGGTTTTTTTGTTTGAAAGACAAATTAGTCGAGAGTGTTGTTAGCTATGTTTGATAAAAATTGGTCCAACATGGCGGTGTTTCACCCTCGTGCCTCGGAGAACACGTTAAAGCAGTCGGTCTCGGTTATTATCACTAGGTATCATGTGACAATAGTCGTTAAAACCCGCCAACCTGCATTGGAGCAGCGTGGCGGGTCTAAGCTCTAAATCCCTCTCTCCTATGAAGAGGAGGCCTGTGCCCAGCAGTGGGACGTTAAAAGGCTGTAGTGGTGGTGGTGGTATATGACGACCTCCGTGGCGCAGTGGTGAACGCTGTGGTCTTATAAGTGGGAGGTCCCGGGTTCGATTCCCGGAAGGGGAAATTTGAGATTTTATAATTTCTAAATTGTCTCTGGTCTGGTCTGGTGGGAGGCTTAAGCCGTGGCTGGTTACCACCCTACCGGCAAAGCCGTGCCGCCAAGCGATTTAGCGTTCCGGTACGATGCCGTGTAGAAACCGATCAGGGGTATGCAATATGCATATTGCATACCTCTTCCAAGTTAGCCCGCTTCCATCTTAGACTGCATCATCACTTACCATCAGGTGAGATTACAGTCAAGGGCTAACTTGTAGTTGAATAAAAAAAAAAAAATAATAATTAAAAATTTGTCATAGCCATCGACAACTTAACATCATCAGCTGGACCTAAGACTCTTGTATGGATCTCCTTACACTGAGAAAAATGTCATTTTGGCGTAATCATAAAATATCGTGACGTTGGTCTAAAGCAAGTGCGTAAATCTAAAATAAGTTTATAATATGTCAATGTTATGCTATAATTAAAACATATAAAGAACTAATCGAATTTTA
The DNA here is from genome assembly GCA_920104075.1 of Melanargia galathea. Taxonomy (NCBI): domain Eukaryota; kingdom Metazoa; phylum Arthropoda; class Insecta; order Lepidoptera; family Nymphalidae; genus Melanargia; species Melanargia galathea. Next base: position 6,620,187 of record OV049874.1, on the reverse strand, counting down.
ATATACTCATCACCGTAAAAAACTGTCACATAAAAACAATATTACCATCTGTATTATGAACTATTATATAATAGGAAATTAGACACTTTCAGAGGAAATTAGATGATAGTTAGAAATAAGTTTATAATTATAAAACATAAGGAAAGTGTTGCCGTATATTATAAATATTTCATAGTATAATAAGAAGATCGTCTCTAATAGTACGCTGAAGTCACCATATTGTACTGAGATAGCAATAATGTGCCATATCACCTTATTTCTAGAGTAAGCATCAAGTTTTTTAAATATAAATCATAGTATTATTATGTGAATCTCGCTGTTCTGTGCTGTGCGTATCCATGCCCAGTTAGGTATTGTTTTGCTGCATATAATTGTGCCATCGTTGGTCGTGTCGCATTAGCGTCCCATCGGACTATGAGAGTGAGGGAATAGAGAGTGCACCTGTGTATGTACACACTTGTGCACTATAATATCTCCTGCGTCTCCTGCTTTTCGAGTCATTAGCAATTGTAGAAACAGGATCGATATGTGACATGGCTAGTGCGGCTGTGTTCAGTATTCAGTGTATGTTGTGTAGTGTTGTGTAAAGCGATCGATAGATGGCGTTGTATGTCGGTTACCTCGCACTGTCGAAATGTTCATTTGTCGAACATAAGTAGTTTCAAACTTACTGGATTAACTGTCTTTGCTCATACCGGGAGTTTTATTTAATACACCCACTTTGAGGGACCACACCATGGCTTGATCATGGGTCTTTGCTCATACCGGGAGTTTTAATACACCGGACACCCACTTTGAGGGATCACCATCTGGGCTTGTTCAGGCTGTCATCAGAAATAAGAGGAAGTAATATGAAACACTATGAAATAAGAGTAAGGTATAATTAAATAGTAGGAAAAATAATAGGAAATAATCTGAGATTAGAGGAAGGCATAGATAAATTGTAGGAAAAACAATAGGAATTAATATTATTGTAATTCAGCATCCTACTAAAGTAGTAGGATCATCGTACTTTTTGGTGATATCAGTATACTCCGTACTTGACGTGAATTCATCGATCCGTTAGCTGAATTCACGGCATTTATGATTGCCATTTTTCTCAGTGTAGCATATACTCAGGAAAAAATCTTAGCAAACAGATGGATTCATAAGAACCAAAAGTGATACTTATACTAACGCCATATTTCTTATCAGCAGCGGCGGCCGGACCCTCTGCGGCATAAAATACAGTCACGGTAATTCTATCCATCCGTGATTTATAGCCAAGGGTCACCGAAGTAATTTCTTATGAATTATATGACAATACTAACAGATTTGCTTCCTGTGATGATGGAATTTCAGTGCATAAAATAGAGTTTATATGCAGAAACATTTGACGACCTTCTTGGATCAGTAATGAGCTTTGCAGTATTATAATTGGGAGGTCCCGGTTTCGATTCCCGGCAGAAACGATTTGGGAATTTTTTATTTTTTTCGAGAGTGTTTCTCTAACCCTCTCTCTGTTGTGGGACAAAAGGATCGCATAAAAGGCGATAGATAAAAGAAATAAGACGTTTAACATATTCCATTAGAAAAGCTAAATGTAAAAATAAACAAATCTATACTTCTATACTATTATACTATTTTTTTCTATACTAATAAATAAAATTGAAGTGTCTGTCTGTAATATCGAAATAACTACCTCATATTAAGCTCATATGGTTATTTGAACGCTACCATAACCGAATCACACGTTTTTAAAATTTTTGTCTGTCTGTCTGTCTGTCTGTCTGTCTGTCTGTCTGTCTGTCTGTTTGAACGGGCTAATCTTCGGAACGGCTGAACCGATTTTGACGGGACTTTCACATACAAGTAGAGAATTAACCAGGGAGTAACATAGGCTACTTTTTAACCGACTTTCAAAAAAGGAGGAGTTGTGTTTTTCTACCTATGTACACCGATATCTCCGAGATTTCTGAACCGATTTGCGTAATTTTTTTTTTAATCGATAGAAAAACATTGCGACACTGTCCTGCAAAAAATTTGGATTCCAACTCCTCAATCCTGATGCTGTAGGGGAACTGATCCCCAAAACTAATGGGATTTAGGAACTGTCGGTTATTTAAATTGATATTGGGGGTACCAATTAAAGACTTTATCGTTGAATGAACTCGAGTATGTACATATTCAACTCCTCAACCCTGATGCTGTAAGGAATCGCATTCCGAAATCGTGGGGATCCCACAGAATTTTTCCGTTTTGGTGACGGGTTACTACAGATAGGCTACTTTTTGTTCTGGAAAATCAAAAGTTCCCACGGGATTTTTAAAAACCTAAATCCACACGGGCGAAGCCGTGGGCATCATCTAGTACTATAATAAAGCGGAAGAGTTTGTTTGTTTGAACGCGCTAATCTCAGGAACTACTGCACCGATTTCAAAAATTCTTTCACCGTTGGATATGTACGTGATCCCTGAGTACTATAGGCTATATATTATGTACCACGGGCGAAGCCGGGACGGGCCGCTAGTAATATAATAAAGCGGAAGAGTTTGCTTGTTTGAACGCGCTAATCTCAGGAACTACTGGACCGATTTCAAAAATTCTTTCACTGTTTGATATGTACGTGATCCCTGAGTGCTATAGGCTATATATTATGTACCACGGGCAAACGGCGGACCGCTAGTAATACATATTTTATATCTTTATATTTTTCTAAGTCACTTTGGGCCATTATAAACGATGAGAAAATTTTTGGCATGCTGGTACAGAATTCTGGCTGGCAAGCGTTAACCAACGTCAAATTCAGCATAGCCAAAATCTAATCCCACCCGATACGCAGTCACGTCCCAGTTTCATACATTTCGGAGCGAAATGGTGTCGAAAATATCGGCTCCCCCTCTTCTCCATATCAACGATCCGCCAAGAAAATTGTTTTTACGAATCCGATTTGCTACGTTTTCAATTGCGACGGATCTACGATCTCCGGAATTCGAAATAGTCGACTTACACAAGACTGTACGGATCATGTAGATTCCCAGCAATCAGTAATACAAAAAACATTTTCAAAGTTTCAAACCAGATCTAGCGTTCCGCAAGGATGCAGCGTACAAACCGATCAAGGATATGGGTTTAATAAGATTTTCCATACCTCTTCTAGATTCGTCCGCTTTCATTATACCCCAACGCAAAAACGACGGGGTGTTATAAGTTTGACGTGTGTGTGTCTGTGTGTGTGTGTCTGTGTGTGTGTGTCAAACGGGTGAACCGATTTGAATGCGGTTTTTTTGTTTAAAAAGTGAATTAGTCGGGAGTGTTCTGAGCTATTTTTGATGAAAATCGGTTCAAGATGGCGGCCGCCACAAAATGACGGATTACATATTTTTTCACAACTCCCCCAATATGGGTATCAAATGAAAGGGTTTGACCAGTAGAATAGCACTATGTAAATCCAAGATGACCGCCACCACAAAATGGCGAATGTCGGGGTTTTTTTTAATTTTTAATTTATACTTGTATTAGACTGCATCATTATAGACACTATCTTCTATCACTTCAGTTGAGATCGCAGTCAAAGGCTAACTTACATGTACTTCGAAAAGTTATTTCGAAATCACATACAGACAATATTTATATAGATAATCCAAAAAATTGAAACGCAATCACAATAGTTTCAGTGCACGTTCTTTGTACAGGCTAGCGATTCGGTCCTTTGTACACAAGTCCTCGGAGACAAACTTTACCAAGTTTGAGATATTGGAAAAGTGTACAGTAAATTGGATAGGAAATACTTGCGAAATTGAAACACGGATTTAATTTAGCGGCTTCCGCTGCGTTCGAGTATCGTCATAGATATTGGAAATGTTTAATGGTATTCGACCAGTCCATCTGTTTGTCCGTGTGTCTGATTTTCAAGCAAGCGGTGCGATGTCGTTATGCTCAGTATCCAGGTATATCGAGCAAAAAGTTTACATAATGAAAAGTACGAATGCCTATATCTTTCAGCGCTTCCCCCTAATTGATAAAGGATGTCTACAAATAGCCCGCCAACTCGCATTGGAGCAGCGTAGTGGGTCTGAGCTCTAAATTACTCTCTCTTACGAGAGAAGAGGCCTGTGCCCAGCAGTAAAAAGACTGTAGTGGTCTACAAATATATGTATCATACTAGCTGATTCCCGCGACATCGCGATTTAGATTTTTTTAAATCCCTTAGGAACTTTATGATTTTCCGGGATAAAAAGTAGCATATGTCCTTCTGCAAGATCTAGTCTCTCTGCACCAGATTTCGTCAAAATCAATTCAGTGGTATAGGCGTGAAAGCGTTATAACATACAGACAAACAGACAGTTTTTACTTTCGCATTTAAGTATATAAGTATTAGTAGTATGTATTATCTTCTATTGGTTCACATTTTAAATTTGGAATAAACTTCGTTTGCATAGGGCGCGCTCGAAAGAAACACTTCTTAAACGATAAAGAATTCCAAATTCCCACATAACTTGGTCCAAGTGCGCCATATTTCATATCAGCAGCGGCGACACTCGCGACATAAAATACCGTCCCGGTAATTCTATCCATTCGTGATTTACGACGACAGAGGGTCACCGTGATAATTTCTTGTAGGCTTTGTGACATATTTATATGCAAAAACTTGGAAAAATATCCGTCTTTCGAGTTGCTTTCGAGTGAGGTAGAGAAACATTTACCTTACCGGGTACCGGCTCGTTCAAACATCGACGTTTTCTCTATCCGGATTTGGGATGAATCGTTGATTTAGGATCATAATATCTTATGACAATGTTCTCAAGCTCGCGTATCTTGAATATTAGGAATCAAAAAAATTTTTTTTTGAATATCGAATAAATAATGACCAGTGAGGTCGAAAGCATTGATAGCCTAGGACTTCGGCCGCCCTTTCGGGAGATCCGAGTTTGATTCCTGGCACGCACGTCAATTTTGGAGTTATATGCGTTTTAAGCAATTAAATATAATTTGCTTTAACGGTATAGAGTAAAAAACACCTGAGAGTTCTCCATAATGTTCTCAAAGGTGTGTGAAGTCTACCAATCCGCACTTGGCCACCGAACTACGGCTAATACCC